>VWZW01007936.1:1922946-2414615 GCA_013397115.1 Edolisoma coerulescens | reverse complement strand
GCGGGCGGGGGGCGGCTCGGCTCGGCTCGGCACGAATCTGAGGGAGCTGCCCGCCCGGCGAGCGCTGGGCGCCGCCGCTCCGGAGCTCCGCGGGTGGGTTTCTCCTCACCCTTCTCACGACAACTATTTCGGATCGTTTTATCCCTCTCCCCGTTCCTTGCTGCCCCGGCGGGGCTGGGCGCTGCCCGCCCGGGCGGAGTGGGCGCGCACCGACCCCCGGGACGCTCCGGCTCCTTTGGTCAGACTTTTTGGGAGATCGCAGTTCCCACGGCGGGGCATTTTGGAATGGAAAATTGGTGGTGGGGGGGGGCCTCTCGAAAAAGAAGACACTACGCTGAGTTACAGCAGGGAGACCCTTAGAGTGAGCCTGCTGTTTGACTAAAGCTTAAGGATTTCTTAAAAAAAAAAAAATACTAACGAGAAAAGAAGAGAGGCTGAAGATGAAAGTTTTTTTCTTTAATATTTTTTGCCTCTTCCAAGTCTTCGGATCTATTACGGTAGCGCCTTTCCTCCCCGCCTTCCATTTGTTTGTATTAATGATTTAGTAGCCGTCTTGCCTGAAAACTTCCACCGTGAGTGACTGCTGTGGGTTTTCAGGCAGTCAGTGACCTTAAAGGTTGGTTCAATGCTTTTTTCGTGCAAAACATATGTGAAATAACCGCTGTATTGTTTTTTTTCTTATCGTATTTTTTCTGTAAGAAAAAAATACACCTGCTTTATAATTTAAAAGAAAACACCATTGAGTCAGGGAGTGATGTAATTCTCCTACCTAAGGGCACCGACTCTGGTGCTTTGCAGGTGACTTGTCTTTTGCGTACTCTTAAATTTATTTTAATGGTAATCTTATGTAGCTAGGAAATAACATATTTAACAGTGCTGTTTTAAGAATTTATTTTGTTAAAATTGAACACTTTCTATTTAAAATTTTCTTCTTCCTGATTTCTGCCCCTCCTCCCTCAAAAGAAAACAATAAAAAAGGTTAGGCATGAGATCAGCGGCAGAAAAACCAAAGGATTGGGGAGGCAGAAGCGGGGCTAAGAACATTGAATCGTTTATAAAAAGGACACTTTCAGCTTTTTGCTTTTCCAAGCTCTCGTTCCACCTTTCCATGGCCAAACTGTTCAACACTTCATTGCAAATAATTTTAAGAAATTATTTCTGGTTTTTCGAAATATTATTTGTCCCTCCTGTATTTTTCACTGCCGTTAATTGTTCTGAGATGAGCACGCAGCCCTCCTAAAAAGGTGAATATTGAAATGACCGCTCACCAATCCCTGCTTATTGCATATTTTGAGGGGCTATTTTTTTGAGGGGGTGAACTCTTAACTAGACTGGTGAAAAGTCTAAGAGAGATGTTGTGTAGGTGGGGGAAAATTTGATCACGAAAGGTTTTGTTTGCCGTGATGATACAGTCAGTTATTAATTGTAACGTTAACCAGAAAGGTGTTACGTCTGTCACTGGTTTCATTTAAAATGGTCATCAGTGTTACGTTGAGCAAGTTTATATAAGGGTTAGTAGTATTTTGGGGGGAGGATTGCAGAGATTATTGCTCATGGGTTTGCGACTAAATGCACGTTATCAGCTGAATGAACTGAATTATTGTATAGACATAATTTTCCATTTCTCGATCAGTTTCTTTTCAGTATTCGGCACTTTCTTAAACGTTTATCTCTCGCTAACAAAGTATCTGGTTTTCAGGAGTAGGGAGGTGCAGTTGGGGATGCTGGAAGTTTGGGGACGATGTGAGCAACAGGACTGCATTTATCTATTAAAAAAAAAACAAACCCCAAAGTTAGGAGGTGAGGATTCTCTTTCTGGAGCATTCGGGCACCTTCTGGTGGGGTATGTCTCTAGGCTTTTAATTATTTATTTCACTTTTGTCCTTTCAAAAATGAAGTAGAGCAAAACCAAAATGAAACAAAGTAGAATTAGAGTAAGCGTTGAAAAATAAATAAATAAAGCAAGGGAACGGCTGGAAGCCCAGTACTTGATTTCATCAACCTGGTGGCGATGGCTTCTCGATAGAAGCGATATCTGCCGATATCACCCCTGTTCCATGGCTGTAGCCTGGCCTCATTTTACGCTGCGTTTCCACTGAACATGTTGACGTGCTGCTGCTTATATAAGGGGAAGAACAAATTCAAGCAGATTAGTGCTTGGGATTTTGAGATCGGCTACCCAGATCGCGTTGTGGGTTTTTTTCCTTTCCTTGGGGGAGCTGATGGGGGAAGGCTGGAGAATGACGGGAGGGGATGAAATCGGAATGTGTGGTTGGGAGAAGATGGGGGTGATGCGGGGAGCAGCTTATTCGCATAATGTCTGCTCTGCGTCCCTTTTTCTTTTCTTTTTATAAAACCCATTATCTCTAAAAACACATTATTCTTCAGCCCGGTCTAAAAAAAAAAATAGTGGGAGGGGTTATCATAGCGAGGGGGTTTGGTATAGGAGTCATTAGACCCACTGCTGCAAAACCAAGATACAGAAATCCATCTGCACCAACATTTCGGAGGGAGGGAGGGCATAGAGAGGGGGGAAGGGATGGATTGTCTATCTTGGATTAGCGAAGTGGAGCTTTGTGTTCTTCATTTTCCTCCCCATTTTCTGCCATTTTCCCCCATCCCCCCCATCCGCACACCCGCTTTCCTCCTCCCAGCCCCCACTCCCCCGAAGGTTTCTTATCCCTTGACGAGAAAATTCTGTGTTACATCCTGATGGCTCTGCGGCTTTTTTTTAGTGCATCACAACAGTGGCACGATGACCTTTACTTCATGCCACACAGATTTGGGCTCCCGATAGGACTGTGACCGCAGCTTGGGCATACTCGTACACCCATAGTCATGTACCTTGGATAGCTGGTGATTTAATTTTGATTTTTACGTGTGCATCTTTGTGTGTCTGTGTGGCTGGTAAACATTGGCAGAGGGTAAGGAACGCAGTAATTGCCCAAGGCACGTCCATCCATTTTGCCAGCCCCTCTTGCCGTTCTCTTTTCCTGGACATTGTGTCACACATCATGAGATTTTGTGCTGGGGAGGGGTGTGCCCTATGTGGAGGGCAGGGGCCTGGGCGTTGGAGGGAGTGTATGTGTACTGGGGAGGGAGAAATTGTGTGGGGGGAAATGGACCTGACGATGCTAATAACATTATTTTGGTCAAATGAACGTCTGGTGATAATGATTCAGTGTAACCATCCGTGAAATACATGCTTGCGACACACTGGAATAAAGGTTACTCCAGGGAGCTCCGTCAGAGCCAGGCATGCTCGGGGGAGTGAGCTGTCCCCTTGATAGGGGAAACAAAATTCATAAGCATCCCAGGTCCCCTCCCTTTTCAATGCCTCCTTGCATGTCTGAGCTGGAGGGCATTGCGATCGAGAGAGGAGGTGGGCTGCAGTGGAGCCAGGACGAAACAAAGCATTCCCGCCTCATCCTCCTGTGCCATCCTCTCTTGCCCTCTTTGAGCTTATTCGTACTGTTGATCCAGACGATACAGGAATATCGCCATTTCCATGCAGTCCCTGCTGGAGCCTGGAGGGTGGTGAATTGAGAGGCGGAGAAAAGCTCCTTGTGTTTCTGTTGTAGGATGTGCAGGAGAGCCATGGCTTTTCGGGTCCAAGTGGAGCAGGGAAAAGGCTGGGGTGGGGGAGTGAAGGGAGGTAAGAGTCTCTCCCTCCATCCATTGCTCCCTTCCTTCTTTCTCCCAGCTAGAACGTGGGGAAGGACCCGACAAGCCTCAGTGGATGGCTGTGGTGACCGGCACGCAGGGATGAGGGAGCTGAGACAGTGAGAGGGAAGCTTTCCCTGCATTTCAGGATGTTCAGGATCCTCTCCAAGGCTCACAGACCTGCTCAGCACCCTCCTTCTTTGGGTGTGAAGGACTTCATTCTTTGATCATGGGCTGCTCACACCCAGGCCAAGGGAAGCTGTGGCAAGAAGGTGCTCCTGTGGTTCTGCCAGCTGCTACTTCTCATTTCCCTTGTGTGGCTGTGCCTGCTCTGAGGTCTCTGTGTTTCTGGATCTTTCCACTTCATGAAACAATAGCAAAAGTTGAATAAATAGATCTGTCCAGAGCTACTGTTGTTGTTCGCCTTTTGGTTTTCTCCTTTCTCTGACCTTGAGGTGCAGTGGTAAACTACAGCCAGGAAGATGGGGGCAGGGGTGTGTCCAGTGCCCCAAACTGCTGCTGTAGGTGATGCCTGGTGAGATTCCTCTGGTCCCGTGGTTTTTGCTCACCAGAGCCAATCTTGCCTCAGCTGCCCAGCTTCACCAGTAGTTACTTTTTGATCTCTCCCTGCCCTCCCTCTTACATCGATTACTTTGGAAGTGGTTGTTGTGCTGCAGCTCCTATGCCTGCAGTAATCTTACCATCATACAGTATCCTCAGCTGGAAGTCCAGCTCCTGGCCCTGCACAGGACACCCCAAGAATCACACCGTGTGCCTGAGGGTATTGTCCAAATGCTTCTTGGACTCTGTCAGGCTTGGTGCTGTGACCACTTCTCTGGGGAGCTTGTTCCAGTGTCCAACCACCCTCTGTGTGAAGAACAGCCTAATATCCAGCCTAAACCTCCCCTGACTCAGCTTCATGCCATTTCCTCAGGTCCTGTCACTGGTAACCAGAGAGAAGAGATCAGTGCCTGCCCCTCCACATGCCCTTGTGAGAAAGTTGTAGACTGTGATGACGTATTCCGTCTCCTACAGACTGAACAGTCCAAGTGACATCAGCTGTTTCTCGTAAGGCTTGTCCTCTAGGCCCTTCACCATTTTTGTAGCACTCCTTTCGATGCTCTCTCATACATTTTTATCCTCCTTACATTTGGCTAAGATGATGTGGTGGCCATCTGAGCAACAGGCAGAAGGGCCTGTGTGCCTGCTCCCATCCTGTGGAGACTGCCTCCCTGGTATCTCCCTGGTACCCTGAAGGGAAAAGGTGGGCCCAGGTTTTATGGTTCCTCCTTTTCCCTGCTGATTCAAGTACTAGTGTGTTCTTGTGGCATGGTTAGCTTGCTTTTATGAATTATTTGTTAACAGGAAAAGTTGTAAAAAGCATTTTATTGTAGGTACATTTCAGTGATTGCAATGGGAATTTTGTAGCTCACCCTGACAGTCGCGCTTTGCCCTTCCTTGAGCTTTCACAGCCAATGAAGGAGAACGTTGACATAGCGCTGGAATTTACCCCTGGCACTGAATGTTTTGCATCCTTGAAGTGAGAGAGGAGCTCAGTTCCTGCAGAGCATTCAGAGAGTGAGAGGTGGTGCCAGGGGTAATTTGTGGTAGCAATGACAGTGGGTTTTAAGATTTAAGTCCCTGTGCAAAAAGGAAGTAAATACGCCTCCTCCGTCCCTTGCTTTCTTCCCTTTCTAAGCAAGTTGCCAAGCCATCAGGTACAGGCAACTCTTTTTTTTTTTTTTTTGTGTTAGGATTGGATTTAAACCCTCAGCCTGGAGGACACCTTCAAACTGTACAAGATGGTTGGTCTCTTTTCTGTATTATTCCTGGGAAGGTAGAGTTTAATTCCCTTTTCTTGTATCAGCAGTGGTATTTTGGTGGATCTACTGAACTTCTTTTTCTGCAGCCTCCTCCAGGGCTCTTTAGTGTATTTTTCTTGAGAAGCAGAGTGTATTTCCCCCCCCGATCTGTTTTCCTTTGCCCTCTCCTTAGCTCTGTGCTCTGGGTATGTGCAGGTGGATGTCAGGATACTGGCTGAGCTGTGATATGCTGTGTCAATGATAAGGATACACAGTGATCTGTCCAAGAGCAAACTGAAGGAGTAGAGGCTTTATGATGACCAAAAGCCAGGATAAGGGATGACCTCTGATGATGATACAAGAGATATAGTGTCTAAACAAAATGCAGCCAGCTTTATCTGCCCCTGCCCCACCAACATGAAGAGAAGATGGGCTTTATTTTTGGACAATTGCCAAGGCAGCTGGAGCCAGAAATTACCCAAATTTTGGTTAAGCTTTGAAAATTTTTATCAGCTCTCATCTCTCCCTCATCCCCCTCTTCTTGGTAATAGCAGTCTGTCAGTCTAGAAGAGCTGGTTCTTAATTCATACAGCAAGTGGTGAGGAAGATACTTTTAATTATGGAAACCAAGATACTAGAGGGATTGGTAACTTCTTGAAACCAGTACACTACATAGTCTTGGTTCAGGTTGTTTGCTTTTTCTTTTCTTTTGTTTCTCCTCACTTGGGCATAGACAATGACAATTCATTTGTAAAGGACTCTGAGAATCAGAAGTGGTGTTTTGACTTCTCACTGCCGTCCAAACAGCCAGAACAAGACATGTTTGTAGAAAGGCAGCATGGGAGAAATTTGTTCTGCCTTTCTCCTTCTTGTGGGCAATAGATAGCACTTTTAGTGCTTGGTTTATACCTCTTTAATTTTTTTTTTTTTAATGGAAAAACCATGACTTTCAGTTAGGCTAGCCTGAGTGTGGTTTTACTGAAGTCTAGTAGGGATAAAGTGCAGTGTCTCTGTAATGATGTTCTTGAAAAGTTGAGCAATGAGACTCCTACTGGAAATACACTAGTGATGTTGGAAGTTCTTCCTTAAGGGAAGTGGGAGCACAATTTCTCTTGTTACCATTCACAGAAAACAGCGTGCTCTGAGCACTGTGGACAGCTCTTGTGAACTGTACACCACACAGCCAGCTTGGCAGAGTGCTCTGTCTGGGCTAAAGCCTTCAGCCTCTTTAGACTCTGGGCTGCTGTGGGTATCACTATGTGGCTTTTCAGAGGGTGCTGGAGGGGTTCGCTTACATCTGTCAGAGGTTCAGCTCTGTCTGAAATACAGCCCCTTGCTACAGGGTGGATTAGCCCTTCATCTGCTTTGCTTCCCCTTGTCTCAGAGCTTTCTTCTTGCTTCTCACAGCCATGTGCCTGAGTTCTCTCCCAGGTGTGCTCCCCTGCCTGTTTTTTCTCTGCTGGCAAAAGGAGCGAGCTGGGGTGGTGGGAAGGGTATATCAGGGGTCTGGGGGCTGTAGTCTCTCAGTGGTGTGCTGGGCTCCTGTTCTTTCTAAATTCCTTTCCTCTGCCCTTGATGGTGAGGGACAGCTTATTTCAAACACAATCTGCTTGTGTCATTCCTAGTCCTGCCACTTGTCATCCATCACATCATGGGAACTAATTAACACTAGTAACTTTGGATCCTGGGAATGACAGTGCTGGGATGTTAGACTCGTTCAAAGATCCTGATGTCTCCCTTCATAAGTAGGGCAGCTCAGCCTAGGAGTTCATGGACTCTGCTGTCCTTCGCTGGCTGCACCACCCCTGTGGTGTGGATGCCTGTGTGTGTAGCAGGGAGGGCGCTCAAGCCCTAGGCCTGCCTCATAATGCCCTTGACAGTGCTGCAGCATCCCCTGCATCCAAGTACCTCCCAGCAGCCGGATGAGAGCCAAGGAATGGGATAGAATAATAATTGATGACGATAGGGGGAGGTATGATGTAAACCTTTTGAAGCTGCCGGTAGCATCTCCGCTGCCTTTGGGTACATACAGCTGTGCGTAGTTCCAGGATCTGCTTGTGAGTTTGACCCTGTGAGAATCCCTTGCTCGTGGCAGAGCACACTGTTGTGTTCCTGCTGTGCTTGCTGTGTTAGTGGGGGGGTCATCAGGGGAATCAGTGTGCTGCGCCTGTGGGGATGGCAGGATTAAAGATGAGGCCTCAGTCATACTGTGAGACTACACTGACAGCACTTGCTCCCCTTCTCCCTCTACTTTGTCTTTTCTGCTGTTGTGAACCACTTCTAAGAAAGGAAGGAGTCCTATGGGGATGGAAAGAAAGGTAGCTAAGCAAGAGGATGATGTTTGCTGGCAGCTGAAGGAGGATGAGGAGAGGAATAACTTTCCAGTGGGGTAACTGTCTAATGGGACTGGCTGCATCTGCAGAGCAGGGAAGTACTGGCTTTGTTTCAGTCTGCTCTTGCACCCTTTTTTTTTTTCCAATAATGTGTTAATTAAACATTGATTTCAGGGGAAAAAGGAATCTGCTTGAACTGCAGAAACTAAATGGAGTGTGGAGGAATGGGATCTGGTGAGGGATGTGTGGAAGGCCCTTCTGTCTTATGACTAGTCATGGAGAGAAGCAAGGAAAGGGCTGAAGAAAAGTTCACTTTAAGTTTAGAGTCCTTCACTCATGTTAAGTGTGAATCTTCTTCTGTAACTGCACGGTTTTCAACTGATATGTGTTAAAGAATTACCAGGTAGACAACAGTATTTCTTACAAAATACTTCATTTTTATTAAAAAGCAAAATTGAAGAGACCGTCTTTTCAAGGTGTTCAAGAGGCTTTCTGTCCAGTTTGACATTCTTCTAATTTTCTACTCTTACAGTTGCTGTTGTACATATAAGTGAATCAAGTCGTGGTACAAGTTAAGCCACCAGTTGTAATGCTCTTGTTACTTGCAAATATCTAACTGACCTTCATTTACTACATGTGGATGTCAATCACCGAACACACATATAAGGTTGTGATGTGCACTTCTTAATATTTTCTCTTCTGGTCCTTGGAGCATTATAAGGTGAGACAAGATTATGTTATGTCCTTCCCTTGCTTGGTTGAGCTCTGTTCGTTTGACTGGAAGAGCCAATGGAAAGCTGTGCTGTCCTCTTTTTGTGCTCCCAGGTGTTAGGGATGCATAGAGAAGATAAGAGTCCTTGCTTTAGTCTGCAATCTTATCTGGAATAAACTTCTCTGCTGATGTGAGCAATATATTCTTAACAGTTTGATTTGAGGTTTTTTTGACCACTGTGCTTTCTGTCTTCACTAGTTCTGGGAAGGGAAGCAATGGAAAGGAGGGAATAACCTGTCTGACCTTTCTGAGCATTGCATAAGTCTGAATTGAAGTGATCTCACAAAGATCTCAATCAGTTCATGCAGTAAGTGAAATAGCAGCATTGTCCTGAGAAGGAACCCATCCTAGCTGTTAAATTCCTTTCTGCACCATCTGCAGTATCAGTCTACAGAAGGATCTGCTATAGCATCAGGACACATTTGAAAAGGAACAGATTAAGCCACAGAGCAACTATTTTCTAGGAAGATTTTTGACCTGCTGATGGCTGGTGAAATCCACAAAATCATAGAATGGTTAAATTTGGAAGGGACCTCTCAAGGTCACCTCGTCCAACCCCCTGCTCAAGCAGGGCCACCCAGAAAGGATGACCATGTCCAGATGGCTTTTGAATATCTTCAAGGAGGGAGATTCCACAACTTCCCTGGGCAACTTGTGCCAGGGCTGAGTTACTCTCCCAATAAAAAAGTGTTTCCTGATGTTCAGGCAGGACCTTCTGTGTTTCAGTTTGTGGCCGTTGCCTCTGGTCCTGTCACTGGGCTCCACTGAATACAGCCTGGCTCTGTTACCTTTACACCCTGCCTTCAGGTAATTACGTACATTGATAAGACGCTGCCCACCCCAGACACCCTTTAGAGTATTGTCTCCTCCAGATTAAACAGTCTCAGCTGTCCCAGCCTTTCCTGGTATGAGAGACGCTCATAATCTTCTTCATGGCCCTTGGATTCCCCCTTATGTCTGCCTCTCTCTTGTATTGGGGAGTCCAGAACTGCACACAGTACTCCACGTTTGGCCTCACCAGCGCTCAGAAGAGGGAAGGATCCCCTTTCTCAACCTGCTGACAACACTTCTACCGCAGCCCAGGATACCATTAGCTGCCTTTTGTGCAAGGGCATGTTGTTGGGTGATATTCAATGTGGTGTCCCACCAGGAACTCAGGTCCTTTTCTGTAAAGTCGCTTTTCAGCCAGGTGTTCTTCAGCTTGTACTGATCCATGATCTATGAACTTCATTACAGTGGTACTGAGTGTCAGCAGAGCAGGCAGGATGGTCCTTAAGTACTAACTTCAGAAGCAGAAGTCTGGAGTTCTTTCCCAGAATGTGTTTAACCAGTTTTTCATAACAGTCATCACTTTTGCCATTCACTGAAAATTCAAAATTATCGTTTGTAAAACACTTGAGTTCCTTGAAAGGAAAGCTGCATATATGTGATAATAGAATAGAATAGTTCCAGTTGGAAGTGACCTCCAAGGATCAACTAGTCCAGCTGCCTGACCACTTCAGGGCAGACCAAACATTAAAGGATATTATTAAGGGTATTGTGCGACTGTCTCTGAGAGTCACAGGGCATTGACCATCCCTCTAGGAAGCCTGGTCCAGTGTTTGGTCACCCTCTCTGTAAAGAAGTGCTGCCTAGTATCTGGTCTGAACCTCACTTGCTGCATCTTTGAATCATTCCTACATGTCCTGTCACTGAATACCAGGGAGAAGAGCTCGGCACCTCCCTCCAGTTCCCCTCCTCGGGAAGCTGTAGATAGCAGTGGGCTTGCCTCTCAATCCCCTTTTTTCTAAATGAAATAAACCCAGAGTGCTCAGCCGCTCCTCAGAGGACATGTGTCCTAGCATTTCAGCAGCTTTGTTATCCTTCTCTGGACACATTCAGTTAACATCCTCTTTAATTTTGGGGTGAGAGAAATTCTGGAAATTTAATTGTTCTCTTACGATGGGTGGTTACACACTGCAATCTTTTTGTAAACCACAAAGAAATTTTAAATTCTTGATTACTTTGAGTTTTTGAAGGGGGACAAAGAGAGTGCAGAAGTCCTGTGGGAGGACTAAGGCCAGCCTTCCTGAGGGACTCTGAATGCCTGTTTGTGCATTGAAGTCCTGGTATTAAAATCTGTTTGTCTGGTCAGCTTAAGCAGCACTTTCAAAGAGGGCATGATACAATATAATTTCAGGTATATGCATTAAAAATACCTGCTGCATATCTGGGAATCAAATGCTAAGGACTTTATGGAGAAAATACAAAGAACTATTGATCCTTGATGTAATTTCATTTAGGTCATTAATCAAATACCTATTGAGGGTGTATCTAATACCAGTGGACCAAAAGGCATAATTTTTTTGAGCCAGGTCTTAAAGATTTAATTCAATATAATTAGTTTTTAAAATGTGTCCCTTCTCTTCCTTTTTGGTTGATATGAGCTAATGAGTTGCTAGCAGCTCTGTTTGGTACTAGCTTGGGTCATACAGTGATGTGGTGCCTAGGATGTTGCTGTACTTTTTTGGCAGCAGATTGTAATTTCATTGAGTAATGTATTTTATGAGGCTAGAATGAGCTACTGCTTATCTATGAAGACCACCGTGTATCAGTGCATTGGGTTTGCATGGCCAGATTTTGGTAGCTGGGGGGGCTACAGGGTGGCTTCTGTGAGAAGCTGCCAGAAACTTCCTCCATGTCTGGCAGAACCAATGCTGGCTGGCTCCCAGATGGATGTTCTGCTGGCTAAGGCCAAGCCAGTCAGTAATGGTAGTAACACCTCTGTGATAATGTATTTAAGAAGAAAAGAGAAGTTTTTGCACAGAAGTAATTGTGGCCAGAGAAGAAAGGAAGGAGAATATGTGACAATAGCAACTCTGCAGACGTCAAGGTCCGCAAAGAAGGCAGGGCAGGAGGGGCTCTGGGTGCTGGAGCTGAGGTCCCCCTGCAGCCCGTGGTGAAGATCATGGTGAGGCAGGATGTGTTCCTGCAGGCCATGGAAATATATTGGGGTGAAGAGATCCACCTGCAGCCTGCAGAAGAACACCCCACTGGAGCAGAGGGATGCCTGAAAGAAGGTTGTGATGCCTTGGGAAACCCGTACTGGAACAATCTCCTGGCAGGGACCTGCAGATCCATGGAGAGAGGAGCCCACGCTGGAGCAGGTTTGCTGACAGGACTTGTACCCTGTGAGGGACACATGCTGGAGCAGGCTGTTCTTGAAGTACTGAACACCATGGAGATGGAGCTGTTTTGGAGCAGTTCGTGGAGAACTGTAACCCATGAGAAGAACTCATGCTGGAGGAGTTAATGCAGGACTATCTCCCATGGAAAGGACCCCACACTAGAGCAGGAAAGGACTCCTCTCCTTGAGGAGGGAGTAGCAGCAGAAACAACATGTGATGAACTGATCATATCCTCCATTTCCCATTTCCCTGCACTACTGGTGGAGAGAAGGTAAAGAACTGGGAATAAAGTTAAGCCCAGGAAAGAGGGAGGGGTGTGAGGAAAGTGTTTTTATGATTTGCTTTACTTCTCATTATCCTGCTCTGATTTTGATTGGTAATAAATTCAATTAATTTCCCCAAGCTGACTCTGTTTTGCCTGTGTTGGTAATTGGTGAGTGATCTCCTATCTCAACTCATGAGCCTTTCTTTATATTTTCTCTCTCTGTGCAGTTGCAGAGGGGAGGGGTAGAGCGGCTTTGGTGAGTACCTGTCATCCAGCCAGAGTCAACCTGCCAAAATCAGGTAGAATGCAGAGTGAAAAGGGAGTAGCGAATCCCTAGGCTTCTGATAAGACAGTAACTCTTTTTAAGAAGTTTGAACACAACAGTTCTTCCTTTCATGCTCTCTTTGTTGCCAATGTGTAACATGAGGCTGGAAGTCGATCTGCTTTCTTAGCGCAACATAGATAATTTACCAATTAAACTAGAAAATGGTCTAAATTTGATAAGTAATTTATTAAAGACAAATGAAAAGTACTGTACTTGGAAAGATCTACTCAAATGCCTGTATGTAAAATGGGGTATAACAAGCCAGGCAACAGAACTGCAGAAAAAGATCTGGGAGGCACTACTGTGAGTCAGAGACTGAATGTGAGTCAACAGTGTGGTGATGTTGCAAAAAAGCAAATCCCGTTTTAGGGTATATTTAACAGGAATGTCACGTGTAGCACACAGGCAGTAGTTTTTCTATGCTAGCAGCCACTGCTGAAGCCATAGCAGAGCATTGTGTCCAATGAGAGCAGGAAAACCAGAAACAGTGGAAGGAGATGAGGAGAGAGCAGCCAGAGTGGAAACGCCGTCTGCAAGGAGAGGATTGGTTGGGTTGGTTTAGGCTAGAGAGAAGATTGACGAGGGAAAAGCCGTCCAATATTTAAAAGCTTGTTTTAAGAAGACAGTGATTAATTGTTCACTGTGTCCACTGGGGATAGGACAAGAAGTAATCAGCTTAATTTGTAGCAAGGAAGATGTGGAGGTAAGTGCTAGGAAAAGCTTTATGAGTATTTGGAAAGTTAAGCAGGAAAACAGTGTCCTGAGGGAGGTTGTAGTGTGCTCCTCACATGAAGTTTTAAGAACAGATGAGACAGGAGACACAAAATTTTATCTAGGTTGTTTTATTATAGTTTTGACAGGTTCAGAAGGGAATGGGCTGCCTGAACTCCTGATGTCTGGTCCCAACAGCTCCTGCAGTGCCTGAGAGGTGGCAGCGTGGGGAGGCAGAGCCAGGGTGAATCACTCCCTCTGCACATTGCCCTGCAGCACCTTCCATGCCCCTGGCACAGTGCAGTTTTACAGTGCATGTCCCAAAAAGACCTGAGGGAGCTTGTGTGTTCAGCAGTGTTACATTAACATCCAGCAGTATAAGCCTTTCTATTTCTGCAAATAACAAACAAGCAGAGGGCTGGCCCAACTTCCTGCATCTTCGTAACTAGGAATTGGAAGTTACTGGAGACTTTTATCCTGGTTACTGATTAATTTACATTGGGAAGATTTGGTGAAATTACTTGGAGATGGAACAAAAGGCTTACACTTCTGCTTTCACCTATTAAAAACCACTGCAGACTTGTATGGTGTGTCAAAGTTACAAGTTGATTTTTCTGTGCTCTTCCACCAAATGAAATGGACAAGGGCAAAGAATTTTTCTCTCTGCAACATCTTTCTTCCAGTGTCCTCAAGCGGAGTAGTGTGGACCAGGCATTGCAGGAGGTGCCTTTTCACCCAGTGGATTTGAGAAGAGAGAGCCTAATGCCTGATTCAGTAGACATATACTTCAGTAATTGTGAGAGGGGCTCATGGCACTTTAAGAGAGCAGGGTGTTTCTTGGTGAATGGGGCTTTTCTTCCCCGAGAGTTCAGCAAAACCTTTCAGCTACTAGCAAGTAATCCAAGACATACTATGTGGCATGTTACTGCTATCTTTTCCTGAATCTTAGATTTACGCTAACAGCCTGTCTGGATCCAGTTGGGCCTAGGACTGAATTTCTGAGTATCTCCAGTGCAGAGAGCCAGCTTCCCTAGTGAACCTCAAAGAAGGAAGATTTTCCTTTTAGTTTAAAAGAGCATCTGGGAATACATGCTTGTTGAAGTTGTACAGTGTTGTGCTTGGCCGCAGTCTGTGCGCACAGTTTGTAATGTAACTATTTTCCACCATCTTACATAAACTTGTAACTGCAGGCTCTTGCCATTCTTCAGAGAGGGTAGAGGATGAAGATGCTGTACTCTTCTTGGCACTAGAAATGAGTCAGGGTTGACACACAAAAGTAGGAGGCAACAGTTTGTGTGTAGGAAGCTTGTTCTGTCCAAAGAAAATCTATGGGTTATATGCAGGGTGTTAGTCCTGCTGCACTGCAAGGCTGGTATCTTCTTCTGAAACTGAGTTCACACACATTTGGAGCATATGGAGAGCTCAGCAGATCCAGCCCTCAAGGGATGACTGGTGAAATGGTTGAAGGTAGGTTGGGATGTAATTATTTGTTTATGAGGTCCCATTTTGCACCAAGTTATAATTGTTTATGAACACTGCTGTGAAAGTCAGAAGGGAAACATTCCAACCCAAGGAGATACTAAGATATAACCTAATTATTGTTGTTATTTTTATTCCTGCCTATTGTGGTAGCATCTACATAATGCTTGTTCAAACGCAGGGCAAAAAATGTTCCCTGCCCCAAAGAGCTAGAAAGCTAAGGATGAGACAGAAGACAACAGATGGACACAGATAACCGGGGGAGTACAGAAAACCAAAGATTGGTCAGCAGGATAGGTGGTATGATGGCATGTTGACAGCTTAGCTGTTGTCAAGCTTTCTGTAGGCATGTGGCAAAGAATTATAACAATAATTCAAACTGCGTCCTTTGCTTCGGTGTTGTTGTGTGTGCATCTTCCATCTGTTTAAATAAAACAGCTTAATTCTCACTCAATGACGCTTTTTCTGTCCCAAAACTTCCCATTGTTCATCTGGTATAGGTAGGGAGACACACTGGTCCAACAATGAAGTGTCCATTGCAGTTTTCAAGGGAAAGTGTAGTTTATTATTGTGGAAAGAGAATGAAACTAAGCATGGGATTTTGCTGCCCTACGTTTTAAAGAACATTGGGAAAAGACTGATGGATCTGAGCAAGATGGATATCCAGAGTAAGTGGCATAATGCAGGAGGTTTGTTGGCTGAAGTGGTGTCTTACCAAAGCGTTGCAAAATCTATCTAATGCCATTCATAGGCAACGATTCTGTCTATATAGGACATGTCCTTGGTGCTGTACTGGTGAGTACAGGAGTGGCTGAAAGAGTGGATGGCTCTGATTCAGCTGAACAGTGAACAATGGTTCCACATATGTGGCTGTACCTAACTTCTGGGGAACTTGAGTGTACTTGACCTTAGGACTCTGCCTATGCCGGTGTCTGCATTCCATTCTTTTGGGTGTTACCTTGAGAGGGCCAGAAAATGGAAGGTAAACATCAGCTAATTTTAGGGAGTCCTTGTTTCTGAATTAGAATTATATCAAGTAACTTTGTGTGGTGCTGTGATGTCATTTCTCTCTCTGTGCATTGTGTTATCATCACACAGTATGCCAACATCAGACATGTTGTAATGGATAGTGAGGTTTCATAGATGCTTGTATGGTTTTTGGGTTTGGTGCTGAAGAACAGAGAATGAAGAGTAAATATGCAGCTGTTCTTAACCTGAACATACCCAGCTCTCCCAGCTTCTTTGCATATCATGCTCTAGCTTCTCACCATTAGGATGGTTCTTGCAGTCGTGAAAGCTAATCATATATTGAAGTGTATTGGCCAAAGCATAGAAAAGAGGTCAAGGGATGAGTTTATTTCCCCATACTCAGACCTTGTGGGATTACATCTGTTTATTGTGCCCTGTACTGGGCTCCCCAGTAGAAAGGCATTGGCAAAATGCAGCAAGTCCAGGGAAGAACCCCTGAGGAACACTTAGTAACTGGCTGCCATTGGGTTGTTGCATTGCTGACCACTAGCCCTTGGGTGCAGTGGTCCTGTCAGTTTTCCATGGGCTTTGCAGTGCACCCATCTGGTACCAGCTGTCTGTAAACCCTGCAATCACATAAAATTTAGTGTTGGAAGGGACCCATAGGGATCATCAAGTCCAGCTCCCTGCTCTTCACAGCACTCCCTAAAACGAAACCATATGACTGAATGTCATCCAGATGCTCCTTGAACTCTGACAGACTTGGTGCCCTGACTTCTTCCCTGTTCACTGGAAGCCTGTTCCAGTGACTCCCTCTCAGTGAAGAACATTTTCCTGATGTCCAGCCTCAACTTCCTCTGATGCAGCTACATATCCTTGTTTACAATCATAGCATTGGGGACTCTTTCAAAAGTTGTGCCATTCTTTTACTTATTGGGCCTGTCTCATCACAGAAGGCAACCTGGCTGATTTTTTGGTATTTTTTCTTCCATGCTGGCTGTTCCCAATCACATTCTGGTCATTTTTGTGCCTAGAAATGTGTTCCAGCAGGATTTGCTGAATAACCTACTTTGGGACTGATGCCTAACCAGCCCATAATTCCCTGCATCTTCCTTCTTGTCCTTTTTGAAGGCAAGTGTGACATTTACCCATTTCCAGTCATTGGAAGCTTCCTTCAATTACCATGACCTTTCCTGTGTGACCGAGAGTAACCTCACAGTGACATCAGCCACCATTGCATGCCTCCGTGCTGTTGGGGCATCTTGTCTCATCATAGGGACTTGAGTACGCCCAGTTTGTTTAAATGGTTCTTAACTCAGTCTTCCTCTGCTATGGGTAGTGTTTCAGTCTCCTGGATTCTTCCACTGGGCACATGGAACAAGAAGGCTAAGAACAGTCCTTGCCAGTGATGGCTAAAAAGGCATCAAGGACCTTAATGTTTCCTTTTACCACTGGTTTCTTGTTCCATTCAGCTTTGGGCCCACAGATTCCTTAGTCATGCTTTTGCTAGCAGGGTGCGTTAAGAAGCCCTTCTTGATGCCTTTCACATTTTATGAATTTTCATGCAATTTCAAGCTTTTCTAATTTTCCTTCTGACATGCTGAGGCAGAGTTTCAGTATTCTTCCTGAGAAGCACACCCCCACTCTCACCTTTCATTCGCATCCTTTTGTGTTAGAGAGCTGTCAGGAGTTTCCCATTCAGCCACTTGCTTCCTTCCACACCCACTTGGCTTCCCACGAATTGAACTGTTCTTGTGCTTTGAGGAGTTTGTTCTTTAAGATCTTTAAGATCTTTAAGATCTCCTGGGTCCCTTTGCTAGATTATCCCAGGTAAGTGCGCAGTGAATGATTTCTTAAAGCTCTCCAGTGATTATTCTGTCACTGTAATTGTGCTGGAAAAAGGGTTCTGTTTGTAAACTGATTCATATGTCATTTTAGATTTAGTTGTTCTTCTCTGTAATTTTTGTTTCTCTTTATGTTAAACACATTATACCTCTTCTCTCTATTTCCACTAAAGTCTTTTCTGTCTTGCTTCTGGTGGTTTGCCCGTGGCTGGATGCCAGGTATCCACCAAAGTTGCTCTGCCACTCCCCTCCTCAGCTGGAGAGGGAGAGAAAATATAACAAATGGTGCTTGAGTTGAGATAAGGGCAGGGAGAGATCACTCACTAAATACTGTCACGGGCAGGAGACTCAAATTGGGGAAAGCAGTTGAATTTATTACCACTCAAAATCAGAGCAGGATAATGAGAAGCAAAAAAAATCCTAAAAACACCTCCCTGCATTCCTCCTTCTTTCACAGCCTTAGCTTTATTCCTGATTCTCTACCTCCTCCTGCCTCCAGCAGTGCAAAAAGTTGGGGAATGGGGGTTACGGTCAGTTCATCCCATGTTGTTTCTGTCGTTGCTCTGTCCTCAGGGAGAGGAGTCCTTCCCCTGCTCTAGTGTGGGATCCCTTCCACAGGAGACAGTTCTTCACGAACTTCTCCAATGTAAGTCCTTCCCACAGGCTACAGTTCTTCACAAACTGCTCCAATGTAGGTCCCTTTCCACAGGGTGCAGTCCTTCAGGAGCAGACTGCTTCAGCGTGGGTCTCCCACAAGGTCACAAGTCATGCCAGGAGCCTGTTCCAGCACAGGTTTTCCAAGGGGTCACAATCTTCTTTGGGTATTCACCTGCTCCAGCGTGGGTCCCCTCCACAGGCTGTGGGTGGATCTCTGCACCCCCATGGATTTATATGGGCTGCCAGGGCACATGCTGCCTCACCATGGTCTTCACTATGGGCTGCAGCGGGATCTCAGCTCTGGTGCTTGGAGCACCTCCTGCCCCTCCTTCTCCACTGGTCTTGGTGTTCTGCAGAGTTCTTCCTGTCACATATTCTCACTCCTCTCTTTTCTGACCACAATTAATTCTGTGCAAAACCATTTTTTTCCTTAATAAATATGTTATGACAGAGGTGTTACTCCCATCTCTGGTGGGCTCAGCCTTGGCCAGTGGCAGGTCTGTCTTGGAGCTGACTGGCATTGGCTCTATTGAACAGGGGAGATGCTTCTGGCAGTTCTCAGAGAAGCCACCCCTGCAGCCCCCCCAGTTACCAGAACCTTGCCATGCAAACACTGCTTTATAGCCTCTTTTTGCTGGACTCTGTATAGATATGTTCATGTGTTTTATTTTATGGTAAAGGATTTTTTTTGTTTGGTTTTTTTTTTTGTTTTTTTTGTTTGTTTTGGTTTGGTTTGGTTTTGTTTTTGCTGTTCTGTGATTTTTTTCCCCCTGACACCTCCCTTCCTTATACTGTCAGAGGTAAATAATCAAATGGAAAGGGCAGGAGGCACAAACTTTCTTTTCCATCCCACCATTGAGTTATTTCATGACAAAAGCAAATTGCTATCTCTATTTCTTATCTCTGAAATGGGTCTCAAATTCAATAGATGGAGTTTAAGTTCTTTTTGTTGAAGATCATAGACAACAGACCGATTTATTTAATCACATTTGGTACACTCTTCATCTTAGGATTGGTTTGAGATTGTATCCCAAACTGTTTTCTCAGTTAATGGTTGTCAGACTTATCAGCAGAGGCTGCCAACCCACAAAATTCTGTGTTGTGCGCCACGTACCTTTGTCTTCTGACTTGTAATAGCATTGCAGTTAAAAACCCACCTGAAATGATACCATGGACTAACAATAGATTAATTGCCAAGACCGTAATGATCACGTATTTAGCAACAGAATTAATCAAGTTACATATTCCATGTAATAGTGTTGCCATCCCTTTATGGAGATTCTTTGCCATTGCTCAAAAGACTAAAGACATAAGTTCCTTGTTTCAATTCCTTCCCCCTCAACCCTCTCATAACAAAAGAATGGGCATCCATCAATACTGTAGTCCTCCAGATTCTATGGAGAAAAATCCAACTTAAAATTCTAATTGTACAGAGAGGAGTCTAGTTGTAGTGACAATCTATTGAATTATATTACTGTATTCCCCAGTCATACACAAGAATTTTGTTGTGTGATGCTGTCTAAATGTAGAACAAAAGGTTTTCATCCTAAGTGATTTGTGTCCCTAAAGCATGCCCCTCTGTGGCCTTTAATAAAGATAACTTTCTATAATTGATTGAGCCTCAAGTACTGCACCCGGACAGATTGTCCCTGGAGGCTAACCTGCAGGAAGAAGTGAGTCCAGATGAGTATTTATTAGTATACTTAGCAGCACACTGTATTGTACCAAATTCCTGTGGGCCTTCCCAGTTCTGGTAGGTGTTGCAAGGGCCAGAGAGCTTTGTTTAGAAAAGGTTCTAAAACAGAAAATCACTTGTACCTTTAGACAATTCTCTTTTGGAATGAGTAGGGTTGGAGAGGATTTTGCTGAGTGCTGTGGAAGCCATGACAAGGAGTTAAAGTTGTTATCTGGGCATGCATGCAATACTAAAATATTGGTTAAATCCCTTAGTTCATCTTATCTGTATACTGTGCTTTCCCTTGTGCTCCTTTTCAAGCACTAGATGGTAACAGTGAATAGTGGCAGCACATGCTGCGCACCTGCGCGTCTGTTTGTAAGATCTGGTCTCAGAGTGGCCTTGCAGAGAGAGGAGCGAAGATGGGTGAGGCAGCCTTTGCTTTACATCTCTGCTGAAGCCAACTGCACAGTGCTTATTCTAATGCCATTGGTGTTGTGTCTAATCTGAAACGTGAGCAGACATAAGGCTTAGTAAATTGATGACCTCGCTGTCTTGCAGTCTTTGTCTCTGGATAACTAGATGTCTAAGAGGCTCAGGCAGTGATAAAGCTGGAAAACTCAAGCTCACCTAAATAAAGCTTGCATTTTGGATGGCTTAGTATGCTTAATTTCTTCCTTGAAATCCCTGGCTTCAAATCCTGGTGAAACCATAAGTGAAAAAGGCATGTGAACGTCTTCAGTTATTCCCTGCTTGGTGTATATCTCTGTGACAGAAGTAGCTTAGTAAATCTGGTGTATGGCAAGCGATGAAGAATCAAGAAGATAGTGAGGAAGGGTTGTGGCAGAAAATGGGATGGGTCGCAGGCTGTTTGGCACACAGCTTTCCTGTGCTTTCCCAAAAGTCAAGCAGGCATGTACTCAAACACTTGCAAAGTTTGCATGTGTGCGCACTCTGGTTGTGCACCCTCACTGAATTCTCTGCCCCTGTGCCAAGATAGCACTTGATGGCTCCTACTTTGATAATATCTACTGGCTTCTGCCTGTACCCGGCACAACTGAAGCCCTTTGTGGTGCTGATGCTCATTCTGGCTGTGATGGTGTTTTCATAAGGCTCAAACTTTTATCCTCCACCTCATTCCTTTGAACTCTGCCCACCACTCTGTGAATACTAACACCAGCCTATAAATTATCCAGCAGAGCTCTGGCACTTTAGCAGCCTGTGTTTTCAGTGGCGTGCATGCATAATCGATCTGGGAGACTGCCTCTGCTTTTACTCAGGCATTTGCAGAGACCTTAGACTTTCAGAGTTTTCAATCATTGCTGCCTGTTCGTTTGTTCACTTCTCTGACTGCCTTCTCCTCTGCCACCTGTGCACACATACCCTTCTGCATCTGCCTGGGTGTAGCGTGTCATGTCACAGTGTAACCTGCCATAAGTTTGGGGGTGCTGCTATAGGCAACCTTCCTATGAGGTGGGGAAGCAACAGGTCACTGCAAACAACTTCCATGTAGAGTATTGTTCAAATCGGAATTTGAAAGGCTCTATCCTGACTCACTACTTGGGGGTTGGGTGTGTGAGTGTTTTTGTCCCATGATGTGCCTTATGGAGCAGCCTAGTGAGCAGATGCTACTGTCCTTTTCTTCTCTCATGTTTCCAGGTGAAACTCTTAGCATCATAGATGCTGCCCCTGTGACTCACTGCTCTTAGCCTCTTTAAGTAGCTGGAAAGTTGCCTTTCTTTCAGTCAGTTGCCTGCTGACTGTCTGTAGAGTTTGAACTCTAAAGAGTTAAATGGTTGCTCTAGTATTTGGCTGCTGGGGCTGACTTCTTTTGCCTTGGAGCTTCTCTGTGTCTTTGCTTAGCTCTGTCCACAACCAAAATATCTTGCCTGAATCTTTTTTCTCTTATGTTTCTTTTTTCTCTTATGATAAGTTGCCCAGAATGGTCAGCCCCTGCTTTATCTAAACTGCAAATGGAGTCAGCCTTGATTATCAAGGTTTCACTTATCTCTTCCAATCAGTTCATAGTAAACCACCTTCTTAACACTTGTGCATCATCATGTGCCCCTGTGAAAAGGTTCGGTTATTGCATCCTATATGAGCAGTCAGTTCCCAGTAAAAGATTGTGCTGTTTGAGAGAAGGAGGGGACGGGGTATAGGTTTGATGTCTGTGTGATTGGGAACTGACAGTGCTAGGACTCCACAAATGGGGAAAATAAGTAAAAATGGAGTCTAATAAATGATTTAACTGTAATGTTGATGTGGTTGGCACTAACAGCATAGATGACAGCCTGGTAGCAAAAGAATCTGAAGGAAGTAGGTGGAGAACAGGTAAGAAAAAGGAAGTTTTAAAAGCAAGAAATAAAAACATGAAAAAATTACCAAGCTTTTGGTGAGGCAAAAGTATATAAGAAAGTAGAAGAGGCTGGGAGGGAGAAAGACTAGAGAAATTTTTTTGAATGAAGAGTGTGAATAAAGAGAGCAGAAGGCAGCTTTCTGATTTATGAAGTGTAGATCTAACAGAGCTTCGTGTGTATGTTGACCCCGCTGACACCTGCACAAGAATCTGGCTGACTTGGCACAGAAAGGAAGAGGGCAGAGCCAGGAGGGAACACTGGAAGGGATGTCTGGAAGGAGCAAGGTGGAAAAAGAGACAATCTCTGGGAAGGGAAAGAACATCAGGCAGTGGGTTGGATGTAGAGGAAGTGTGGGGAAATGCAGAAGGGAAAAATTAAGTGACGAGACTCCTTTTGAGGAGGAACAAAATCCCAAAAGAAATGCAGTGCTTTTAACATTTTTATTCTTTGATGTAAAAACAACCCCCAAAATATTCAACATGCCTTCCTCCTAGGTGTGTGATTGGAGAGGTGGGTTGGAGAATGAATCATAGATGTCTCATGGTTCTAGGATAGAGTGTGTGAAAAAGACCGTACCAGTATTGACACTGTCTGTTGAACACTGAGTATGTTTTTGTGCCTGATGGGAAATATGTGTTTATTTGAGGCAGAGAATTTTCAGTGTCAGTGTGTGTGTGTTGTTTAAGGACTGTGCAGCAACTTCATTTTACTTAGCTGAAAAGAAAAAGTGTTCTCTTTGGGTTCACTTGCTAATATTTGAGTTTCTGCAGTTACATTTCCACAGGTATTTTTCCTTCCCTATTTTTACAGATCTAATCCAGCTGAACTAAAAGGGGATCTGACTGCTTACAAGAGAAACAGTCAAACTGACTTGACACAAAGTACTGTCACATGCATGCAGTAAGCACTTAGGTGAAAGGCATTTTCCCTTCTAATCCTTCAGTTGTATTAATCTTAGGTGTTGCTTGCAACAATAGCAAATAAAAAAGTACCCAAATAGAATAATGATTTATTTTAATTGGTAGTATTCTTTAATGGAATATAATTTACCAATGCCAAATTATTTTTGGATTTTTGGATCCAAGACAAATAGCAAATAAGTTTTGTAATTTTTTGTTAATTTTAAGTGTGCTTAAAATCAGTGTAAGATCTGTTAAAAAACAAGTGCAAGTTTCTGAATTTTAAAGCCTTCTAAGAAAGAAGATGCCAATCTTTAAATGCCTTGATCCCACTCACTTTAAAAAAAAAAATATATATATATACACATGCACATACATCTGTGCTCATGGTGAAAAGGTTTGAAAAATTGTATCATTTTGGACCACTTAAATTATTGGACAGGCTAATAATTCATATTCATAATAAGAAACATGTGGCTCAGTTATATAGAGCATTGCAGGAAATTAAGAACATGGAAAAAGCATTCAGAAAAAATGAGGAGGGCGCAGGTTTGTATGGGATAAGGAGATAATGTTCCTTTCATCTCTTCTTCAAATCCTACAGTCTGACCAAGTTCCTGGGGAGGAGTCAATGTGCACCTTGTGAGTGGAAGGACAAAACATAGATATATGAATTGGGAAGAGATGATATTGTGGGGACAGCATGGCTGCATCTGCTCTTGGTTCATTTCCTTCTCTGGGGGAAACAGTGGACTTGGCAAGAAGATTTATGTAGACACTTGCCACTTTTCTGGTTGATGCCACTGCTTTTCAAAGTCCCTAACTACATTTTCTTTGGTTAAAACTAGGAATTAAAGTCCCACCTTCTATCAAATGACCAGCCTGAGGCTAGGATTTGACACTGTGTATCCTCATCCCTCTTTGGCTTCTCTGGATGGAGAGGTGGAGCCTCGTGTTTCCCTTGGAAAAGCTCGGCTTTCTCTGCTTGGTGTGACAGTGGAAGGTCTCTTGGGGAGCTGGTGTTGGCTAGAACTGCCTACTGTCTGTGACGAGGTGTTGGAGGCTTTCTTTTTGGGAGTTGGTATGGGAGCGAGGAAGGAATGAGGCCCAGCAACTCTGATGAGGATTGAAAGGGAAGCACAAATGTGTACGATGCAATCTCTTAATCTGTACAACAATTCTGTAAATTTAAAATATGAGGTCTCCCTATAATTCTTCCCTTCCCTGATGAAGAAGGAGAGGAAGTTGAGAATGCAAGGAAACACTGTATATGTAGACTGAGACCTTGAAGACACCAGTGAGTCTGTATGTCGAAAGAAATGAGGCCTACAGGACCAAGAAATGTGTTGCTGAAGCAAGACTACAGGAAGACTTGAGAGCCTACTGCCTTCTTCAGATGGGCGAGCTTTGTCTCATTGGGTGGGGTTTTTCTGTCCAAATTCATTGACGAGGCTCCCCAACCTCTCCCTAACAACTGAGATCTGTTTGTTGATAATAATTAGCACTCTCCTGTCTTATTTGTCTCTGATTTAGTGGGCATGATTCTGTTTCTTCCCTATGGCATTTCCTTCTGCAAGAACTAACACCAACGTGGTGGGGTAAGGGCAGTAGGTGTCTCTTCTGAAGACAGCAGACATTCACTGTATTCTTGTTGGGGAGGGCTCCTGCTGAATTACTGGTTCATACATCAAGCTAGTGGCTTAAAGAATTAATGACTTATCACCCCAGAAGACAAGGAACAGGGCATGTGTTTTTGCCATCAGTGCAGCTGCTTTTGCATTGATAATGGCTAGATGAGGGTGGACTTCAGCTGAGCATGTCTCCTCTTTCTTTGAGATAGATGGGAGACACTTCAAAGTTGTGTGAGCTCTCCTTGGGTGTCAACTGTTGAAATATATGGTGGTGAATTATACCCATTTTAAGATTTATAAGACGATACTCGTTTAAGAATTATAAGATGTATGAAATAAACTAGATACTTCTTGTCGTATTGTTGTCTGGTTTCCATGTTTCTCTCTTTAGCCAAATGCTTCCTTTTGCTGGGGGCTGTGCTGTCTTAGCATGTTCTCCTCATGTGAGGCTCAAATGACACTTGGTTTCTTGGGACTGCACCAAGACAAAGACATACTGCTTTACTGGGGACTGTGGTACAACACTTACTGGGAATAATGCAGTTAGACTGTGTGAGAAGAGAATATACGATCCTCCCTCCAGTTCCTGTGAGATATATCATCTAAAGAAGTATATGGAGAAACCAGCAGAACCTTCACAGTAAAAGCCACACTAGAGCCAACCACTGTCAAAAGCAGAAAGAAGCTGCTTCCCTGCCATCTGCTGGGGTTTCTCATGTCCCTGTGTCATGCTTTCATTCTTTCATCTCTTCAAGGTTTGAAAAACATTTTCCACATTGGGCACAGTGCCAAAGGGCACACCTGATTAGTGTACAGGGTCACCCCAGGAGACCTGCATTAAGATTGAACCCAAGTCCAAGGCATAGCACACTTGATGAGCTGTGCTTTTCCCTAAGGGTCTTTTTTTCCCCATATAACAAAATAGCTCTCACAGATTGGTGTGACTGATGATATCCACTCAGGAGGAGCAAATGCTGTGAAGACAAACAGTTCGGCATGGATAGAAGTTGAAGTGTTTTGGGATGAAGCCAAACAGTGAAATAGAAATGCTTCAGGTTGTGTCTGCCATCAGTTAAGGTCCTGGGAGCTGTGGGTCAGCGCAGCTTCCTTTTGAATTGTAGTCCTTGATTTTCATTATGATGTTGTAGCTGATTTATTTATTTTGTTATGACCATTATGTCTGTCACCTTGCCCCATCTGCCTTCACTGGGTATCCCTGATTTCTCAGCCTTTATCGTTGAATTGAGCACTGCCTTCTTAGACTGACCAGGCAGTGCTTATGTACAATGAGTAGAGATGGGTGGAGTAGTGATGGGGAAATTGGCCAGCATTAGCCAAATCTGAGTAGAGGAGAAGACTGTGTTTCCTTGGGCTAAGCTTCTGTTTTGCCTTTTGCCTTACTGCTCGCTGCTTTGTTGATTGTTCTCTATGGTGTCATCTCCTTTAATCCTTGTGTGGCAAAGGTTAATGTTAATGCTGTGTACGAGGGAAGGGAGTCCCTGCTGGTGCAGGAAAAAAATCATTTAATAAAAAAGTAATCATTGATCAGTGGCTCCAATCTGTCAAAGGTCACTTATTGATCCACCTCTCACTGTGAGTCAGGCCCTCTGTTTTAATGACCTAATTCCCAGGTAAGTCTCTCTGTTATTTGGCAGAAGTGGTGCTAGAAAACCCTTGCTTCTGACAGAAATGTCACTTTTGGCATGTCATGCCAGGGGGGAGAAAAAGATTTGAAGTGATCTCAGCTATCCATGCTTTAACATACTCCTAGTCCTGCTTGTTTCATATATTTGCTGTCTCAAGGAAACCAAAAGTTGCAAGGATCATGGAGGTTAAATGTTCTTTTGCTGCTGGGGAAATCTTTTCAGGCCAGAAGTGAAGTACAGTAACAGGGGCAATGCAGAGGCAGGTAAGATATTTGTGAACCTGTAATTATTTCTTTTGCCCTAGTTTAGTTTGGAAGAAGTAAGGGCAAATATAAGAGAAGGCTCCAAATACCAAATTTTGTTAAAAGTTTCTGGCAGGCATTTCTCTTTCTTCTGGCTCTCTAATATGAGCTGTAGGAGGGTGCACAATGATTTGTAAAGATGTCACATTTCTGAGTGGTTACAGAGAAATTGAAGAGCAGCATGTCATCCGCTCACTGTAAAGGATAGCATTCACCAGCACTTCTAGTGTGATATCCCAGTAAAAACCTCTTGAAATGTAAAAATCCTATGGGCTCAGCTAGCTCTGGTGCTTGTAGGAGGGTAAGTTTTACATAATTCTCTGCAAATTCCATGCAGATGCTGGTTGCCAAAGGCTGCTGCACCTGGATGGGAGCATTCCCACTTGCCATGTCTCTCACTTGGTACCCTATTCCCATGCAATACAGAAATACATAATCCAGTTTTTTGCATAGAGTCTTTTTATAGGCATACTAAAAGTGGCATTAAAAATATAGGACTTAATATATCCTTTGCTGCAAAGGCTGCTACATGTAATATTCATATTGATCTAGAGTGCATGTGCACAGGTGAGCTGGGTAGCTCAAAAAGGCTGCTGCCTGCAGTGCATGTCTGAATGGAAAGAGCAAGAGGAACCCAGGCCAGAAGGGCTGCGGCATAAACTGACAGCCTTGGAAACTGAGATGACATTTCATGACATAATGTTGTAAAGTTAATAGAGTTAACCAGGGTTTACGTCTTTATTGACAATTTCAGTTTCTGAGACACGATGCAGAGGCTTGATCTGAACCGGAGCAGGAGCATGCTGGACTGGAGAAGAAAAGTGTGAGTTTCTGTGGCAGTTTGTGTCTGCAGTGGTGTAGAAATCATCAAGGCTTTGTCCTGTGCTCCAAATCTCAACAAAACACAGAGGAAGTTCACATGTCTTTCAGAAATGCCCAGGGTAAACTTCAGGAAAAAAGAGCAGCTCAAAATTCTATCTTCAGGACTTGTTGGTGTCTTTGATTACAAAATATCCCATCTTAAGTTTCAAATAGAATATCTGGGATAAAAAGTACTTTCTAGCCTTACTGAAGCCAATAAAAATTGCTTCTGACTTCAATAGTGCTGAATGTTGTCTTATTTCCCCTAATTCTTTGGATAACATTACTTACCATCTTCTCCCAACAAAATGTAGACTCTACTCTAGAACTGTGTGCATCTGAGAACAACAGTAACTGAAGAAGTTCTGTCTTTGGCTGCAGCTGTGACTTTTGGCCTTTCCTGCAGTCTTGATGAAGTAATGAACATCTCTACTTTGTTTCTTTGCACTATCTTGGCTGCTTTGGTCTTAGAGGCTGATATTTAGCTCCCAAAGCATTTCTTCTTGAATGTCGTATACCTCACTGGAATTTCCCAGGACATGCTGTGTATCGATACCCTCTGCAGGCAAGGCCAGTTTGTACAGCAGTATTTCAGCATGTGCTGGAAATGGAGGTCACTGATTTTCTACTTCTTTTTTCTTGTGGGAGCATGTATGTTTGGCACCTCTCTGATATTCCACGGGAACCAAGTTCTCAAAGATTTGGTAGTGTGTGTGTGTCTGCCTGGGGTGTCGTCAAGCAGATGTGTAGAGTTAAAGAAAGGCTATAAAATTTCCCTGTGGATTTCATTGCAAGCTGCTGGAGCGATTAATGAATAGCAGCAGGGTGCTATGTGGGTGTTTGCTCCAAGGCTGTCTCTGATTATACAGGACAGGGACTTGCACTTTTTCACACAGAAAAAAACCTGAAACAGTAGTATTTTTTCTTGGGGAATTTTTTTTTCTCTAATAGAATGAACATGCTGACTTATGGAAGAGGAGTGCTGTTTCTCACTGGTGCGTGGGTATCAGATGAAGCCTGTACTACTGAGCTACTCAGTGCTGTGGTTCACTGCAGACTACATGGGTAAAGAAAGATTTTGGAGAAGGAGGTTCTGTCCTGGCCTCTCTCAGGGCACATTGTTTACTATGGTTATTGATGGTCTTGTAACTCTCAAGTGACAGTGCAGAGTGGAGTCCTTAAGTGAGTTATGAAAGGCTATCAATAACTTGGAAATAATGTACCAAAATCTGGTCCCTCTTAAACCTAGTTAAAAGCAAAGCCTGGTTTAGGCTTTCTGTTGATAGGGTTTGTGGTTTGGTTAGGTTTTCACTTAAGGTCCTGGAGTGACCAGAGTGGCTGACTGTGCTATGGAAAGCAGTTGCTTTGGAAGAGGGCAGAGCGCAGGCCTGGGAATGGAAAAGGAACTTGATTCTTTTTATTATGACAATTGAGGGCAGGAGGAAGGAGGAAATGAATTCCAAGTCCTGCAGCACAGAGAGCACAGAAAATATGGACATGAAGCAGTTTTTGGGGCATGTGACATGAGGGAACACTTAATTTACTTTTTCCTGCTGGTACTCAGCTCCGGGGTTCAGGATCTCCTCCAGTGGTGGAGGACAGTGTTCTTTCTCACAGCGTGTGATGCAGACCAAGAGGTTATTCTCATGCAGTTACCTCAGTTCCATCAGCTATCAACACAATAGAAAATAGTGCTGCAATAATAGGCAGGCAGGCCAGGGAAGAGGAAACAACTGCAACCTTTTTTTTTTTTTTTAATTGACAGAAGTGGTAGATAGTTTGTAGCTATATAATATAATCATTGGCAAAGCAGGTGAAGAATAGGATTCACTGTTTTGTCTTTGGACAGGTTTTGATCACAGAATTGCTCTGCTACCTCTAGAGAACTTACTGACACATAGTTCAGCATGGCCAAACTGGATAGAGTTAAGTAGTGGCACCATGCACTATGTCCAGTTTATTTTGAGATATGATTGTTGCCATTAAATTAAGTAGAACAACACATCAATGACACACATTTTTAAATTTTGCGTTTTATTTTTAAAGCTTTTTATATGCATTAAAAAAAACCTCTCAAACTAATCACAGTACATCCTTAAAATGTCCTGGCCTATATCATGACCCTTGATTATGGAAGTGTCAACCTTAATAGCTTTATCCATCTGTAAAACAGAAGTTGTGTTGGTTTAGCCCCTTTCCTGATACTGAGGAGTTAAGTTTTGTGACACACAGTGAATTGCTTCAGATTATATATGAGGCGTCAGTTGGTTGATAGTCACCATCCTTGTGGACGCTACTAGCTTATGATGAATATAAGGTAACTCTTTTGGCTTAAGCCTTTCTTGTTATGAGCTGAATTAAATTGGATTATTTTCTATTGAACAAGGACCCAGACCCTTGAGCCCCTCAGCTGATGGGTGCTGCCTCCATAAGGCGCAGTGCCTTAATTGTGTGTCTATGCCCCTAATATGTTACCCACACCTCATAGTGCTCCATCCAGCAGTCTCTTCTCCAGTCTTTTTCCTAGCTTATACAAAGAGGTTTTTGCATCAGAGACTTAGTACAAACAGGCTGTGATTGACCT
Organism: Edolisoma coerulescens; assembly: GCA_013397115.1. Classification (NCBI taxonomy): domain Eukaryota; kingdom Metazoa; phylum Chordata; class Aves; order Passeriformes; family Campephagidae; genus Edolisoma; species Edolisoma coerulescens. The sequence goes on along the minus strand of VWZW01007936.1, from coordinate 2,384,673 downwards.
TTTAAACCAAACAAGCTTGCATGTTTCCAATATGAAGAGACAGCAGACAAGCCTCTGGCTTGAGGCATTAGATGGAGAAGAAAGGAAGGGACAAATATCAGAGGAGTAGGAATAAAGAACAGAGCCTTGCTATGTGGAGCAGAGAAAAAACCCACAACTTCTGCTTGCTTTGTCAGTATGTCTGACATGTTGCAAGACACTTTGTAGTGGGAGTTTCTGCTCTGTGGAGGAAGGAGAAGGAATGTGCCTGTGTATATTTATAGACCATAAATATTTGTTTTGTGCAGGTTTTAGATACTCTCATCTGGAGATCCTCAGAGTTCTTCTCAGACTGACTTGGCATCTGTTCAGCCATACAGAGGACTTGTGTGCATGTAAATTCTGCTGTAAGAGTCAGCACTCTCTTGCGCTCTCTCTGGTTACCTCTAGGCAAGAAAGGTTTGAATTTCATCTGGGAGTTAAAAAAGGATGATGCACTGAATTAATATCACATATGTGTTCTGGCTGTTGCCCATCCTGATTATTTTGCTCACTTTGCCCACATTAGAGACTGCACTTCTCTGGGGGCATTTTCTAGAGGAAGGTCAACTACCACTCTATCACTCTTTTGTATTTTAAGGGATTCAATGTATTTTGTCCCTGGAGTGGGTGGGGCTGACTCATTGAAGAGAATTCTGGGAAGAGCCCTCTCTTACCAACAACTCCTACCAACACGCAGAGGGCTATTGGTAAGGTGGACCATAATTGCAGGAGGTGAAATGTGGGTGAGGCAGGGATTGTGCCTTGCCTATTCCTATGAACGGCTTCTAAAAGTCATGACTGTGATTATGCGTGGTTATTCTTTGAAAGTTGTCCATAAGACTGCAAATACATAGTCTGTTAATGCTTTCTTAGGATAAGGGCTTTTTACCCCTTAATGCTAATGTTAAACTATGTTTACTATATTTACTTTGCACCTTTGACTTCTAGTTTTGTATTCTTTATCTAGGGACCGACATTTCTCCAGATCATGTCAAATGATGACAAATGCAAAAACCAGTGCTGTGAAGGTGTCTCTGGATTCTTACCTGGTACAGATCAGATGTTTTGGAGTCTACAGTTTACCTTTGCATGAGTCCTAGGTCAGGATTGTGTTTCTTCGTGTCTTCGTTTCCACTGGCATAGTGCTGTGTTTTTAATTTAGGATGAGAATAATGCTGACAAGCACACTGATGTTTAGTTGTTGCTGAGCGGTGCTTACACTAAGTCAGGGACTTTGCAGCTTCTTATACTGCCCCACCAGTGAGTAGGCTGGGGGTACACAAGATGCTGTGAGGGGAAGCAGCCAGGACAACTGACTTAAACTAGTGAAAGAGATATTCCATACCAGATGGTGTTAGGCTGGACAATAAAACTGTGTGGAGTTGGCTGGCAGGGTGTTGGTCTGCTGCCTGGGGACTGTCTGGGCATCAGCCAGTGGGTGATGAACAATTGCATATGCATCACTTGTTTTGTGTATTCTTTTGTCATCATTATTTTTTTTCCCTTCCTTCCTTTTCTGTCCTATTAAACTGTCTTTATCTCAAACCAGGAGTTTTACCTTTTTTGCGATTCTCTCCCCCGTCCCACTGTGGGGTTGTGAATAAAAGACTGTATTGTGTTTAGCTGCCTGCTGTTTTAAACCACAACAGTCCTTTGTGGTGACCCATGTGCGGTACTAAGGGTTGAAATAAAGATAGAGCTGACCAGAGCATGTTAAAACAAATTCATTATAAGCATTCATTATATTAGCTTAGTAGTCACTGGTCACAATGTTGATTTATTTGCTCTCAGAGGTGTTGTGCTTGGTTTCAGAGCTGTGTTGTGTAACACCTTACTTGCTGTCTATATATCCTGTTGTGTTACCATGTCTGTGGGGGCTGGCTTAATATTATAATGTTGCTATATTAAGTAAAGCTGGCTTATGATATGATAAAATTACTGGTCATGTGACTTATCTGGTATTTGTACTCAGCATTGCCATCATCTCTATTCTTCGTGAACCATCTCTTGGAAAATATTAATAATTACACTACCTTTTCTCCCCAGAGAGCCAGTCTCTAGGGGGAGACAAGGGGGAACTTTCCCCTGCTCCTTCATCTTCTCCCTCTCTTCCAGGCTATTTACAGTAGATCTTGAGACTTTTTAATATCCTTGGGGTGTTCAAACCAGCATGTTACTATTGCTATATGTCCTGAATGTGTTTCAGGTCTTGTTTAAGATTAAACAACTGTTTAGGAATGGTACTCAGAGATCTGCCCTGGGGCTGGACAGCTATGAGTGAAAGGGTGTGTGGGATAGTATGGGGATGTTCCTAGGACAGCGGACACCTCCGCTGTTTTGGAACTTCACCCCTGAACAAGTGTAGAATCCTGAAAAACTAGTTAAACATTTGTAAAAAGTGTACAGTCACCCTTGCAACTCTAGAGACATAAATCAGTGCAACATGCTTGGGCCTGGTCCCTGCCTACTGGGCCCTGTTCAGCACTGTTCAGTACCCTCAGGGGGAAGACAAGTTTTCTGGATCTGATGACAAAATGAGAGACCCTTTGGTTACCCAAACCCTGGTGATAGGCACTGCAGCTAAACGGAAGAACCAACCTGTGCTGGTATCAGTTGCCCCCATACAAAAGAAGAAATATTGGATGCAAAAGTCAGCTCATGTAGTAAGGGAAGAAACCCCCAAGAAGGGGAAGGAGGAAGAAGTGGATGAGGCAGGTTATTCCAAAGCAGGGCCATCACGAGAAGAGGAGGAGGAAGAGACAGAACATACCTGATCCCTATCCCCGAAAGGGCTGCGAGAGAAGCAAAAAGATCTCAGCCATTGTTGAGGGGAGCACATTTTCACCCGTGCGGGAATAATGGGGCTAGAAGCCTGGAATTAGAGGGTAGGGAAGCCAAGCAATTGGGGTCCCTTCCTAGGGAAGAAGGCATTGACAAAGTGATTGCAAAAGAGGCACAAGCCCTCTGCCTCTGACTCCTGTTATGTATGAAGGAAAGGTATCCCTCCAAGGAGTATATTATTGGCATATGCACCCAGGCAAATGGGCAACTATGGAGAGTGGTACGCGGTACCTGAGGGAATTAGTTTTGCTGGAGGTGATTTTTAATGACCTGGACAATGAGCAGTTATCCAAGGATTCAGATGAAGTCAAGTGTACACAACCTGTGTGGTGCAAAATACAGAGTGCCCCATTGTTGTATGCCAACTCATTGGCAGTAGTGACCTGGAAATATGGAGAGGGACAAATGGTGGATTGCATTGGCAATACAGAGAAAGCCTCTCTTCCTCCTATTTGGTCTGTGTCTCAGCTGTGGTAAAACTGTCACAGCAATTCAAAACCGGTATGTTCTGCTTGTCACTTCTATGGACCAGTATCTGAGCTACTTGGAGTAAGTGCTCCTCTGCTCAAGATGGAGAACATAGTGGGTACACACCATGGGCCACCTGTGGTTTTACCTGTGTGACCACAGAAAGCACATCAAGGAGTGGGACAGAAAATCTACTTCAGCCCTGGAGGCACAAGTATGTGAGTTGTGAGGAAAAACAATCACAAAAAGGGGTTCTTCTAGGAAAACTGCTGATGAGAAAAGTGGCCAGTGTTCTCCCTCTGTACTGATCCATGGATGCCTTGTGGGGGGGGCTACAGAAATGGAAGCAGAGCAACTGACAGGACAGACAAAACCCCTTTGGGTTGCTGGGTTGTGGCAAGATGTTGCTGCCTGGGGAGAGAACCTAGTTGTGAAAGTACGTCATGTAGATGCTCATGACCCAAGAGTCAGACCAGTGAAGAATATCAGAACAATGGGCATATGGATCAGACTGCTAAGACTAAAGTAGCTCAGATAGATCTGGACTGGCAACACAAGGGTGAATTATTTCCAGCTTGGTGGGCCCATGACATCCCAGGTCACCGAAGAAGAGATGCAACTTACAGGTGGGCTTGTGATTGAGAGGTGGGCTTGACCATGGAAACGATTGCACAGGTTATTCATGAATGTGAAATGTGTGCTGTGATCAAGCAGGTCAAGTTGTTAAAGCCTCTGTGGTATGGTGAACGATGGTCAAAATATAAATATGGGGAGGTCTGGCAGACTGGTTATATCACAGGCTCACAAACCCATCAAGGCAAGCACTAAGTCCTTACAATTGTGCAAACAGCCACCAGCTGGTTGGAAACACATCCTGTGCCACATGCTACCACCCAAAACAGTTTTGTGCCTTGAAAAGCAAGTCTTATGGTGACATGACACCTCAGAAAGAATTGAGTCAGACAATGGACTCATTCTCAAAACAGCCTCATAGAGGGCCAAAGAGTATGCCATTGATTTGGTAGTCACATTCCCTGTCATGCACCACCCTCTGCGGAAATCAAATGATACAATGGACTGTTAAAGACTACACTGAGAGTAATGGGTGGTGGGACCTTCAAACATTGGAATACACATTTAGCAAAAGCCATGCGGTTAGTTAACACTAGAGCATCTGCCCCTCCCATGGTGGTGGGGAGTGAGTGAACAGCTGTGGGGTGTTTAGCTGCCTGCTGGGTAAAACTGCAACACCTGGCTGGGAAAATACTTGAGATCTGAATCAGTGGTCAGGTTACTAATTGCTGAGTAAATGCAAGTAGAATTTCAGGTTTTCTCTTCATGTTCTATCATTTTTACCTTGCCTTGTGATCCATGAATTTTAAGGCCAAAAGTGGCCATTATGATGATCTATTCCAATTGCCTGTGCAATGGAAGCTGTATGAGCTACAGCATATGCTCATATAGTGAAGCTATTTTGGAGACTTGAAACATTTTTGGGAACAGTACACTGGGGACAGTTTCTCTTCCTTACCATCCTTCAGCCTTGTCTTAAATACTTTCTGATATTTATTGGCTCTTTGGAACTCAGACTGTGCATTTTCGTGGTTTTTTTTACAATATTTACCTTGATCAGGGTAGGAACACAGACTGCAGAGGACCTCCTGAGTCCTATGGCATGCAGATGTGTATCTTCTACAGAAAATAATCCCCTGTATTTTTTTGATGTCTGCCAGTTTTCTGGGTGGATGGCCATTTCAGAACTGCATTGTGCTGATTGTTAGAAATGCTATTTTAATTCCAAGTGTACTCGTACTTATAGCCAGTTTGTGCACCTTTCTTCTGGTGTCAGTATTGTTCTTCAGATTAAATAAATCTCTCTTCTTTCCTGTCTTTAAAGTATTTATAGTCAGTAGTCATTTCTGTTTGCCTTCATCTTGTTAGGCGTGAAGTGCCATGTTGTCTCAGTCTTTTCCTGTGAAATAGGCTCAGGGTTGTCTGGTGAGGCTTTCTCAAAAGTTGGTTTCCTCCTTCATGAGCAGAGGTGATCAGAATACTATGTACAGTTTTAAAGCAGGTCTAACCAGTGTGATGTGTTGGGACCTCTGGGTACTGCTCTAAGCCAACTCATTGCCAGCTTTGTGTGCAGATCCACCTGTTAGGACTTAGCACATTTTAAATGTCTGCACAAACTGTGTTAGCTCATGTGATGTTTGTAAAGAAGAAGGATCTCTTTTCATGGCATGGATGATGGATGTTGGTCCTTGTGGCAATATGGACTCAACTTCTGCTCTAGAGGCATTGGTGGAATTTCCTCAGCCCTGTAGCTGGAGATAAAGATGTAAACTGGCCAAGTCAGATTTAATTCAGAAGCCAGCATTCTGAATTTAATTCTGAAGCCAGCATACCTGCTGCTTCCTATTAATGCATCTATGTTAAACATCTACTTAATACAATTGTATGGCCAAATTGATTTATGAGGTCAAATAACCAGATAGACTACACAGAGTGCAAAATAGATCCTCCTTTAGTGTAATTGAGGGTAACACTTTTCTTCATGTTTTGTGGATCTGAACACATCTGCTTCCTGAGAACATGGTATAGTTGTATGCAATATTTCACATATGAACCTAAGCATGCCTTAAATGAGGATAGAAATGAAATGGTTACATATAAATTCACTTGCAGTGTGAGATTACATATACATATCAAACTATTTAAATATTTTGTTGATGATTAAGAATGAATATTTTGAGAATGAATATTATGGAAATTCTCATAATCTAAGGGGAAAATTGGTGACCTGCTACACCACTTAGACACATACAAGTCTATGGGGCTGGATTGATCCACCCAAGGGTACTGAAGGAGCTGGCTGAAGTACTTATCAGGCTGCTTTCCATCATTTGTAAGCAGTTTTGGCTAACTGGGGAAGTTCCAGTTGACTGGAGATGGCAAACATGATGCCCACTTACAAGAAGGGCCAGAAGAGGACGCAGGGAAATTACAGTCCTGTCAGCCTGACCTTGGTGCCAGGGAAGATTATGGAGCAGATCATCTTGAGTGCCATCATGTGGCATGTGCAGAGCAACCAGGGGATCAGGCCTAGGCAGCAGGGATTTAGGAAAGGCAGAGTCCTGCTTTTCCAACCTGATCTCCTTCTGTGACAAGGTGACCTGCTTCATGGATGTCGGGAAGGCTGTGGATGTTGTCTGCCTAGACTTCAGTAAAGTCTTTGATGCTGTTTCCTACAGCATTCTCCTGGAGAAACTGGCTGCTCATGGCTTGGATGAGTGTATTCACTGAGTAAAAACCCTGGATGGCTGGGCCCACAGCATAGTGGTGAATGGTGGTGAATCCAGCCTGTGGCCAGTCACTAGTGAGGTTCCCTAGGGCTCAGTACTGGGGCCAGTTCTGTTTGCCTTCTTTACTGATTATCTGGATAAGGGGACTGAGTGCACCCTCAGTAAGTTTGCAGATGACAGCAAGTTGGGCAGGAATGTTACTCATGGAGGGCAGGATCCCACTGTCTATAGTGGGATCTGGACAGGCTGGATTGATGAGCTGAGGCTAATGGCATGAGGTTCAACAAAGCCAAGCGTCAGGTCACTTGGGTTCACAATAACCCCACACAACGCTACAGGCTGGGGGAAGAGTGATTGGAAAGCTACTTGGCAGGAAAGGACCTGGGGGTGCTTGTTGACAGCAGCTGAACATGAGCCAGGATGTGCCCAGGTGGCCAAGACGGAAAATGGCATCTTGGCCTGTATCAGCAATAGTGTGGATAGCAAGACTAGGGCAGTGATCATCCCCCTATACCTGGCTCTAGNTGATGAGCTGAGGCTAATGGCATGAGGTTCAACAAAGCCAAGCGTCAGGTCACTTGGGTTCACAATAACCCCACAAACGCTACAGGCTGGGGGAAGAGTGATTGGAAAGCTACTTGGCAGGAAAGGACCTGGGGGTGCTTGTTGACAGCAGCTGAACATGAGCCAGGATGTGCCCAGGTGGCCAAGACGGAAAATGGCATCTTGGCCTGTATCAGCAATAGTGTGGATAGCAAGACTAGGGCAGTGATCATCCCCCTATACCTGGCTCTAGTGAGGCCACGCCTCAAGTCCTGTGTCCAGTTTTGGGCCCCTCACAACAGGAAAGACATTGAGGTGCTGGAGCGTGTCCAGAGAAGGGCAACAGAGCTGCTGAAGGGTCAGGAGCACAAGTCTTGTGAGGAGCAGCTGAGGGAGCTGGGGTTGTTTAGCCTGGGGAAGAGGAGGCTCAGGGGAGACCCTATCACTCTATACAACTACTTGGAAAGAGGCTGTAGCCAGGTGGGGGTCAATCTCTTCTCTCCAGTAACAAGTGACAAGGATGAGAGGAAATGGCCTGAAGTTGCACCAGGGGAAGTTTAGATTGGATATAAGAAAGAAATTCTTTACCGAAAGGGTTGTCAAGCGTTGGAACAGGCTGTTCAGGGAAGTAGTTGAGTCATCATCCCTGGAGGTATTTGTAAGAGATGCAGATGTGGTTTTTAGGGACATGGTTTAATGGTGGACAGCAGTGCTGAGTCAATGGTTCAGCTCTGTGATCTTGGAGGTCTTTTTCAACCTGAACAATTCTATGGTTCTCTTATTCTATAGCCCTATTGTGTTTGTATACCACCTTATAGTGTAATAAAATAATAGAGAGTTTAAGTACCCAAAGTTTGGAAATTGAAAATTTCTGTTTCTATAATGCTAATAAACTCTCCTTTCCATGTGATGTGTTTAAGCCACAATTAAGATAAAATCCATAGGAAAACACAAAATCTTACATCTGTACTTGGGGCTACATCATGGTTATCTTGGGAACTGGATGTTCATAATCTCTGAATTTTGCATGATTAAATACTCAATAAATACATTTGTACTGTATATGGCATAATTGTAAAAGAAAGGGTCTGCAAGGAAAAAAATCATTATTTATAGCATGCTGTGGTTGCATTTCTTGATACTGTGATGGTTTCCTTGTTTGAGTTTGAAACTTTGATGAATAAGAGGTGGCAGGACACTGTGATATGAGTCTCACGCCTCAGGAAATGTTGCTTATTGTCTTTTATCCTAAGAAGAAGAGGAAGAGGGCCTTTTACAGTAGAGGGTTTTCCATTTGAGCAGATAAAGGTATATAACACAAACAAGTGGTTAGAAGCTGAAATAGATTAATTTGGACTAGAAATAAGGTGCCCATTTTTAACAACTATTATAATTAGGCCCTGAAAAAATGTTCTAGGAGTTGTTATGAACTCTCCATTAATAGAAATCTTTAGGACAGGAGTGGATTTCTTTTTGCCGTGCTTCAAACAGAAATTAATTCAGAGAAGTTCTCAAACTAGAGGGCCCCCAGGGATGGTCTTTGGCTTTGTAATTCGTGAATCCTCCTTAAGTCATATTCCAACTTTGGTTTTACAAAAAGGTGATCTTTTTGGTTGACAGACACAGGAAAGTGTTTCCTCCACATGGTCCCCATATGACACTGAGAATCACAAAAATTGTCTGTCTTGCGTTCTAGCTGTAAAATGGATGTAGTATATTTTTCCTTATATGAGTGTAGAGAATTGAGATGCTTCTGTTCAGAGAAGCTTGGGATCTATAGGGCTGTTTCCACCTGAGTCACACTGGGTGTTTTTCCTTAAGTATTTGCGAGTAGGATTTGGAGACACTTGTTTCCAGCATTGAATAGAAATGTATCATCTGGCAGGATGTGGTAGGGTGGAGATAGACTGGGTCACTGCATCTGTTGACTGTCCACATTTCTGGTATGTGTCTGTGGAGCACAGTGAGAGGATGAACCTGGATGACACAACTGCTCTTCGATCCTTTATCTGCAAAAGCCTCTGCTCAGCAATGTCAGGCTGAGTGCAAACAGAAATGCAAGGGAAAGAAAGAATCCCTCTGTTTCCGAGTGTATTTTTCTAGGCGATTCAAGATCCTTAACTGCCACTTCTTCATCAGTCCATTGTATCTGGGGTTATAATGGAAGCCAAGGATTGCAGTGGTGCTAATGTTGAAGATAGGAGGGCAATAAATGGGCCTGAAAGCTATAGATAATTTTTCTGACAAGTGCTTGAGATCTTCTTCAACCCTTCCCTGTCTCTGGGAAGATGGCATAGACACTGAAAGTCACCATGGCCCCTTAAACTGTGTGCACACAGAATTCATGGTCATTGAGTGCTTTGACACAGGCATTGAAAAACTTCCGCCTGAACACGGTAGGGCAGGGCTAGTTTACGTTTCTGCCCCATCACTAGTATTTGGTTCTCTCTCACTCCCTTTCCTGCCTGCTGCATGTGTAAAGGAAGTTCTTACTCCCTTTTGGCCTTGGGGTTGCCCTTCCCAGCTGCATACAGCACAGCATGCTCAGCCTGCCACCATGTGCCATCAGCTTTTCAGGAGCTAATTGGATAAACTCTACTCTAGAGCCCATTGAACTTGCCTGTAACAGCGCTTAATTAAAGTGCACAAAGTTTGAAGAGATAGCAAGTTAAGGCTTAATGCAATAACGAAATGGCACTATTCCACCATCTGCTTCCTTCAAGACGTTAATTGCTTCCATATATTTGTTTGTTTTAATTAGGAAAGAACCTTGATTAAAATGGAATGAGAAGGGGTAAGAGTGGAGGAAAGAAAGGCTAGAAGGAGAGGAAGATGGGAGTGCAGGAGAGTGAGAAAGGAATGAAAGATGAAGGCTTGACCATGCTGCTGAGTGCTGATCAGCAGCTGCGAAATAGCCACCTAGAAATAAATATTTTGGCACTTGTGGACGCAGCTTGGACAAACAACATGGTGTTGTGTCACTGAGAAACTCAATCATAAAAGATGAAAGGAATAAGTGAAAAAAGCAACAGCATTTTCCATGGAGCAATCTGTGTTATAACTGCTTCTTACCCACTTCTGCAGAATCTTCCCTGATTGTTCACTGTGACTGCAGTGCTTTATTTTTCAGTCTTAAGTACTAACCCACATGGAAGGAAAGGTAAACAGACTTCTCCCATGTTTGCTTCTTTCCTCTTCCTTGAAGTACCATCCGTCTGCATTAAGCTCATCTTGGAAAGACTTCAGTTTCTTATGAGAAGCTCCTGATAAAAGCACTTTCCAATGATTGATGACCGTGTCTGCTTGGAGATGTCAGAATTTTCTGAATAGATGACTGATATAAGAAAACAAATAATTAAAAAACTCATTTCCCCATATTCTTAAGTAGGGGCATTGGCTGAAACTTCAGGGATAGGAGGTTAGAAACTTTTAATTTGATTCATCTGACTCACCATTGTCTATTCTTATTCTATTTCTTTCTCTCCATATCTGTTTTTTCTCTTTCCTTTTCCTCCTTTTTACCCTCTTGAGAGTGAAGTCTGATTTCCCAAGCAAGTATCAATGTAATTAAAGTCAAACACAGCTCCTAAAAAAGGGAATCAACTAATTTATTTCCTGAGCCATTGGTATTTTGGACAGATTTTGATAATGGAAAAGTACGAACCCAGGAGCATGTAATGGGGATATTGTAGTCACTGAAATAATAAAATGTTTAATAGCGTGATCAGTAAAAATGCTTGTTTTACAGGAGACTATAGGCCTTGTGTTATTCTATTCTTGACATTTCTTCCCTCATCCTGCTCTCTGACAGGGGCTGCAGCTTTGACATACCCAAATCTACTGTCATTTTTTTATATCCCACTTAGAGATTTTTAGAAAAAATCCATTCACTAGTGGAATGTAATTCCATTCCCCTTCGGCAAGTTTAAAAAAACTTGTGGTCAAAGAAAAATCTTTTATTCACCTAATCCTTACCCCAAAATAGAAAAAGAACCCTCACATGATTACCTTGAATAGATTGATGAATGTTTTCTTTGGTAACTGTGGAAAATGTGTATTCAAACAGTTATAATACAGTAAATATGGATAAATATTTTGTGGCCAGGAGGTTTAGTACAAGGATGGGAGCATGTGGATTTTACCTGTGGATCTCTGGTCCAAAATCAAGTGCTTTAATTTTGTCTTTACAATACAGTGTAATTGTTCCCTTGGGGCAGAATAGGAGACTCACTGGATCAATTCTAATCACATTGCTTAGTGTTATGTACTTGAACACCTCCAAAATGTAAGCTATAAAAGAAGCAGAGGAGAATCCAGGTTAGTCAGAACTTCAGAGTAAACTGAGTGGTATGCTGANTTTCTTTTTGCTTTTCTTTTTGCTATAAACCCCATCAATATCGCAACTCAATATGATATAGCTTCTGGGTTCATGCAGTTCTGGTGACCCTACCTAGAACATTAACCAGACCCCAAGTGGTATCATTGTGAAGAGATGTGGAAGGGCTGAGACTCCTCAGCTTATGAGAAGAGGGCTAGGGCAGGGAGTCCTGTAAAAGCCACAGTGGTCTGGAGAAGGGGGATGTGGCCTCCAGTTCTTGGGTTATAGCCAAGACTGAAGTGGAGAGGAGATGGGTGGCTTGGCTAACACAATGTGAATGTGTGTTTAGGTGTTGAGAAGCAGGATGTAAAGTGACTGAGCAGGAGGCAGACTTCCAGTCTGGCAGTGGGCAGTAGGAGATAGCACTGAAGCAAGATTCTGGTGAGGAGGAAAGGAGGAAGCACACACTAGTACCTCTTCATGCAAAGTTATTACAATTCAGACAGGCTGATTTTAATGTCCAGGGTCTTGTGTTTTGGTTGTGAAAGTACTGAATGAGGAGGTGCACTGGATGGGGTGGCTAGAGGCACCAGTGTCTAGCTGGTCTTAGGAAAAACCTTCAACAGCAGAATTTTCTCAGCCTAGTGTTGCAGAGTCTGTTGGGGATGAATGTCTAAAGAGGAAGATGTCCCTGTGGGTTTTGGTATTCTTAGCTATTATGGGTGTGAAGATTAAGGGAAGTTTGTTCTTGAAGTCTGTGAAATCAATTGAATCAGTGGAGTGTCCTTTTATTTTTTTTTCACCAGCAGTGCTGCTTAAATCATTTTTTCTGACTTTATTGCCATTACCTACCTAAATAGCAAATATTCTACTGAACACTACTATTGCCTTCCTCCTCTGCTCAATCACGCATTCCTGCCTCTATGGTATTGTTACCTCAGACATTTTATTTTCATCATCATGAAACAGCCTGCAGTCCTGTGGCTTAAAATCAACTGGTTGTGTAGTGAGTGGCAGGTGTAGTTTGGTACAGTTGCAATCTTAATCTCTCCCACTAGTCAGAAAAAGCTATTTGGAATAGATATTTTAGGAGATATACTTTGAATGCCTCTAATTCTGTTGCCCTGGACGAGCAGTGTTTGCTATAGTGGAGCTGTAAGGATTCCCTTGGGAGACATCTGACAGAAAGCCAAGAATGAGCTGTAGTCCAAGACAACAGACTGGCTCAGTGCTGCAGAGTAATTGTACACCTTTATCGACATGTATTTTTTAACAGGTGACTACTTCTAGCCTGTATTTGTGAGGTAATCGGAAGACCACAGTGGACTCATGGGTTTTCCATATCCTCTTCCCTTTTCATTTAATTCTGTGGGAAATCCTACATTAGGGATTCTGTAAAAGCAGCTTACGGTGATATATGTCTTCCCTTTCCTGTAGACTGTAGAGACACTTTTACTTTTTGCTGTTCTGTACATTTCACATGTTTGAAAACCAGCTGCTTTGAAAGCAGCTTTTCATTTTTTTAAATGATGTTCATAATTAAGTGTATCTAAAACTTCATATTTTTTCATAACACAGACTTTGTAGATTTCTCCCTTTATTTAGATCTTAATTAAATGCATAGAGGGACTTTTCGCCTGTTGGATGAATGTCTTTTTAACTTGCCTAATTTTCGACTTTTAAAAGCCCCAGAAAAGTGGAGGAAGCAAGTTGAAATAGTTGTACTTAGCTGATCCTTAACGCTAAGCAATGCTGCATAAAAGCAGCCTGCCTGGATTTATGTCCTCTTCCTCTGAGCCTTTCAAATAGTTTAGATGACCACTGGTCAAAAATGGAGTTAAACATAACCATTTTTTCCTCAGATGGTTGACTGCCTGTTTTTGGAACCCCAAAGATGAGTTCTCCCTTAGGGAGTTTTGGGGGGAAAAGAATGGTTGCAGTTCTCCTGACTGAGCAGGACATAAAACTGTGGGCCATGATTCCCATTTAAAACACAGAAGAGCCGTTGTACAGATCAATTTTATTTGTATTTAAATGGGAAAGGTGAGTGCCCCAGTTTCCTATGTTGTATCACAGGAGGGAGGTATCATATGGCTGGGCATGGCAGCCCCCAGGGAGGTGCAGACCATGTCAGCTCTCTGTGACTGAGCTGTTGTGCTCTGCAAAAGCTGTCTGGTGCAGGTGGAGTGAGAGGGCAGCTGGAGGTAGGTCAGGAGTTAAGGCAGATGAAGACTTCCCCTCTCCACCACCATTGCCCTGTCTTTCTCCCTGCCTGCTGAGAAAACCCGTGTCTCTTTGGGACTGAGCCATCAGGAATAATGGAAGAAAATATGCTGTGTTTTATAGATACATCTTCCCTTGCTTAATTTGAGAGCAGACTGTTAATGTCATAAAAGAAGATAGATTGCTCTTCTGTTAGCTTGCCTTTTGAGTGGTTTGAGCACTTCATGATGACTAATTAAACTTTACAATGTGGCTGCTGTAGTCCTAGCTATATCCCCTGAAAGAGCACTTTGCCTAAGGCCAAACAGGTCATGACCCTCCTTACTTTGACTCTTGCATGTACTCTGACTGCTAGAACATGAAGTTCATTGCATGAATCTTACTACTGTGCAGCAAAATATTGGCAGCCAAAAACTAGGTGCTATAGATAAAATGAGTTAAATTAATATGTGATGACGTTACATGGGGGAGAGGTTTGGCCTAGAATCTGGCAACTGGCAGGTTGCAGGAACCATCTGTTGCCCATGGTATCAAGTAATCATTTTCATTAGTTACTTCTAAATCTCAGTTACTCAACGTAATTTGGAAGCAGAAGTTCTGCCAGGTTATTACGAGCACTTCAGGTATCTTCCATATAAGTGTTGATTAGAAAAGCTTCTCCCTGTTTCTCCCAGACTTATTTTTGTACTCTTGACAGGTGTGGGGTGGGAGACTGGAGTGCTCAGTCTACCCAGGAAGGAGTGCTCTCACTAGTGAATTTTTTTTCCACCTACATGTTTTAGCTACATCCTAGGAAGAGTGTCTCCTTAGGTGTAAAGAGGAATTGTACTGGTTTTTCTTTCCTTGCTTGCCTTACCACTGGACAGCAGAAAAATCATTGTGAGGGGGTTTGTGGTGTTTAGTTTAGAAACTGGGGCTAATCCTGCAGCTTTTCTCTCATTGGCTTCCAGTTTGCCACCAGCTAGCAAAAGCTGTATGTGGAACAAGGAGGTGAAAACTGGTGCTGAAGAGGAGCGAGACCCTCTTTGCCTCATCACTGATCTCCACATGCCTGATCCCTGCCTCATCACTGATCTCCAGAGCTATGCAGAACTTCCCAGACACGTGCTGAGCTGAGTGCAGGGCTTGGTATGAAAGGGAAAAAGTGGGTGCTGTTAGCAAGAACTGCTCATAATGTTTTTGTCAAAATAATGGCTTTTCAGACTGTGAAAACAATGTTAGCAGAAAGGATGTATTATTCAGAATGTTCAGATTTTTTTGTTGAGAGGGAGGGTAATACATTTAAAATTGATTTGAAATGAAAAGTTATGCAGTTGCTAGGAATGAAGCTATTTATATAGCAGTCTCAGTTTTCCCACTTCTATACTCCTTCCCTATTCTATACTCCTTTCCCAGAAGAAATAAAAATAAACTGCAAATAATGACTGGAAGTTACTATATCCAAAGCCACATAAATTAGAATGTTTCATTTTTTAATTAAAAATAGAAAATTCAGTTAAAGCACCTCAGTATAATAAATGTTCTTTTAATTTTCACTAGTGGCTTTCATAACAAACAATTGTCCTTTGTCAGCTGTATTGCGAACCATACAGAGATTCATATTTAGTATGGCAAAACAGAAAAAACGTCCCATGCAGATATGGAGTACAGTACAGAGATATTCCCAGAACCACTTTTGCATCTGTAACCTCAGAGATTCTGGCCTGGGGAGTTGCAGGAATTCAAGTATTTTCCTTGCTCTCTCTTTTTTTCTTTGTCATTTTTTTCTTTCCTATTTTTAAAGTATGTGAATTTGAATCCTGGCTTGAGCAGCTTGAGTTGGGATTTTGAATTCGCAGCCCAGTCACTCAGAATGTCAATTGTCTTCCAGGGCACTGCACTGTGAGTCCCAAGGCTGGAAGCTCTTTAAAATACCATCTGACTTTTAAAGGAACATTTGCAGGGGAATATATGTATTTTAAGTCTTTCTAAATCTACCAAGTGTGATTGATTTATCAATATGTAGAGACTAATGATTAAATAAAGAGACATGTCTTCTCCAGTGGCGTTAAAATGCTCCATTAGAAAATTTGAAATAATTTCTAAAGGCATTAATTTCCATAGTGCTTCTAGTTAGCTTTTCTTTCCCTGAGCTCACTTGAGGTATTAAGCTGGCTGATAGAATTTGCTTCCTGGGTCTGTGGCCCTGGCACACTCCTGCACTTGGGTCTTTAATATATAGAGAGAATAGAAGAGTGCTGTGCAGTGCCCCTAGTCTGTTTCTCAGGTGTTGAAGGGTTATTCTCTGTTACACTATCTCCTAGTGTTTTTATCCAAGTTCATTTTAAAATGAAATGCAGCTGTGCTCTTCCACCTTTCTGCAGTCATGTCCAAGTACATTTGAGAGCCCAGAACTGTCCAGCCTCTGGACTTCTTGTTTTAGCTAATGTCTGCCTCTTTGTCGCTCTGTGTGTACAATGATTCCTCTTGTGCTTTGCTACATGCACACATCCCCTGCCTTTTTGGCTTCTTGTGTGTTGCTTACTCCAGGAAATACCATTTCCTCATCATTAGGTGGTTCCACTGAAATAAGCAGATGAATCCTTTATACTTGAATTTTGTAAAAACCCTTTTGTTTTACACATCTTAATGTTACCTTCTTCATTTCAGAGCAGGAAGTTTCTGAGGAAAAGACAACTAGAGAGAAAACTTGTAGGCCAAAACAGTATGAAGCACAAAAATACAATCCAGGAAGGTGTAAATGAATTAAAAAACAAAAATGAGAACCCTGTTCTGTGTGTATCTTGTCCCACTGTCTGGGCTCATAGGACTCTTAAGCCTAAAATTGTCTGTTCAACAGCCTTCCATTCAAAACACACCGTGCCAAAAGCATTGTGTTTTTGCTTTGGGGGTCCCTAGGGCTCTGGAGCCTCGGTAGCCTTTATAGCACTGTTTTAGTCCTTAGCTGTGAGGCTGCTGCGGTGGCAGAGTGACAGGTTTGTTATTCCAGCCTTGCCTGCAGGCAGTCTGGGTTAGGTGGAGGATTGCTTGGTGCACACCGACAGATCGCCATGTAGTGCTGCAGGCACAGGCCAGGCTGAAATGACGCCTTGCAAGTAGAGTGTGTTTAGTGTAATTCTTACCTGTTCCATAATTGCTCGTCAGTTTAGAAACTGACCCCTATCATGCAAAGCTACAAGTAATTTCCTTGATGATCTGGAAAGTTTTCAATATCCTCAGCCATTTAAAGTGTTCTCCTTTTCCAGCCAAGACAGTGACACTTAAAGATTTTTGCTAGCAGTCTGTCTTGGCAAAGATTTCCACTTCCATTTCCCCAGCATGCTAGAACTGAGAAACCTATCTATGCATAGCTTCTCATCATGTTCCCCCAATTACCGTTACGAAGAAGTAGGGAGAGGAATGGGGTGGAATGAATTTTGGGAGGAATTTGTGTATCAGAGGATGAAAACAACAGATAGCTGGAAGAATGCATTGATTTTCCATGGCAGGGGATTCCCAGTCTGCTGTTGTGTGTACTCCCACGAAAAGCAACATGTTTCTGGAGCTAGTGGTAAGAGAGGAATGTGGTTCAGAAAGCAGAGACCTAATCTCACAGTGGCTGTAGCCTTCTAGAGCACTTACCAGGGCGCCAGTGTCAGCTCCCTGTATTGGTCAGCATCAGTCACTGTGAGAGCTGGGTGAAATGGATCACCCATACTTCAATTCCAGTGTTTCACTGGGTTCCCTGAAAGGCATTTGGTCTGTAAAGGGAACCTCAGCTGCTTAAAGAGCTTAGGAACTGAGAGCATTGCCTGCACTCTGGACAGCTTCTCACACCTGTTTGCTACGTTTAGGTGTTCATGTTTGCTTTGTGGGAAGCTGAGTTTAAATTTTTGCCTGAGATTCCAAAGTTGCAATAAAACAGAGAGCATGCTAACATATTACATAATGGGAAAATCCACTGTAGATTTCAAGATGTCCATGGGCCCTTTATTTCCTTTTTGAAGTGGATGGTGCTTATCTTCCCATGAGCCAGCAGACTACAGGGAATGATTTAAATTAATTACTGGCCACACTAATGACAGGGAAGTCTGGCCAGGTGCAGTGTCCCCCTCTATACACGTTATGTTTTTAGTACAATAACAAATTTGATTGCTTCTGCCTCCTGTCTTTATAATATTCTATCACAACATTTAAAAACATGCAAGCTTCTCTGGCTTACTGGAAATCAGGTCCGGGAGTATAAAATATGTTAAAGAAAGTGAGAAATGACTATGATCTGTAAGTGAAAGAAAAAATGAGTTAAAAATTTGTTCTTATTATAGTCATTCTGATAATCCTTTTAAACTTTCTTCTTCTTTTTTAATTTTTTTTTTTAAGAAAGTGTTATACAACAGCTGGAATATAAAGGCATTTTAGTGCTAGCTCAAGTACATAAAATCACAGTTATTAGTATGTACATGTGTAGTGCTTCATAGCTCTGCTCTTGACTATGTTGTGCTAGATTCTGTCAGACAGAAAAGAAAATGTTCTTGCTCCTGAAGAACTTAAAATGCATATGAAAAGAAGAAGCAGATGGGTATAGACAGACAGCTAGGAAGAGCAAGGTGGTATTACTTAGTGTGCCAGCCATTAGTTTTATTTTGTTGTTGATTTTGTGCTTTGTACCTTTTTCTAAAATTAGGTAGCTGACAAAGCAGTGCACCAGTGCCTTTTTTCCTCTTGCTTCAAAGTCAGGAGTCCCTGCCACACTCCAGTTGTGTCTCCCCTCTGAGGAGTGTCTAATGCTAGCCTGTGTCTGTAGTATCAAATACATTTTGGGGGAAAAGTAAGCCCATTCTGGATTGTTAGTCTTAGGAAAATGTTCTCGGAAGCAGCCTTATTTTCAGGCATTAGTGACATGCTCAAACTTCAGGTTTTGGTAACGATAAGCATGTTTTCAAAAGACTTGATTTTTATTAAAAGAAACTGGAAGTGCTATATCCTTCTGGAAGAAGTTTTGCCTTTATCGATAATGCCAGCACTGTGAACTCACCAAATTCCCTGCTAATATTCCCTGCTGAGATGTGTCTAGCTACTGACTGCATTTGGTGTATTAGGATCTGGTAGAATAAACAATGCTACATATCTGTCCAAGCTTTTTGATGGCAGAAAGGAGAGGATGTGGGGGATGGAAACATACCATCTACAGAAGGAGTAAAATAAATGACCATGATTCAGAGCTCTCCAACTGTTGAGCTTCAAAGTCTTTCGAAAAGCAGGTATTCTTTGTTCCCTTTTAACGCTGGTGGAATTGAGGCAAGGCCAGTGTTCCCAGTGCAGCTGCCATGGGAATTACAATAAAAGCTGTCGAGTTTTGCAGAAATCGCTCTCCTGGTTAGTACCAGCTCAGAGACGGGGGAGTCTGGTTTCTCCTTCGTGGCAGTACAGAGCAATGACTGCTCAGCTGCTGCCAAGGCTTCCTTTTAGCTACTCCTTGTTAGTGGAGAGTTTGTGGTAATGGGAGTAATTAACACACTGGGAGTCATTTCTGTGTCCTGGAAGGGAACAGAAAGCCATCAGAGCAGCCCCAGACATGATTGCTCTGCAGGGTTATTTTCCCTCTCTCTTTCTTTCTTTTCCATTGTGCTTGCGTTTTGATTTTTCTTCTTTGTGTTAAGAAAGCTGGAGAGCTGAAATGGTCTGTAAATTGCATTCATGCTGAGCCCTGGCTAGGTAGGCTAGTTAAAGGTCACTCTCATGGATTAGATGGCCTCCTCTGTGGGGTGGTGAGAGTGTTTAAGAAGGGAGTCACGATGTCCCTTGTGGCTTTTTTAACCCTTCTTTTTCCAGTGTAGATTTGAAGAGCTCTGGTTTTGAGTTAAGTTTTTTTAAATAGGCCCAGGAGGTAAAAACATGAAGGGTGATTATGATAAAATGGTGATTCTTCCAGCAGTCAGATGACTTTCCAGCCTGATGGGTCTGAAATGAGGCTGTGCTGCCACGGTCTCATGCTGTTTATTGAACAAAGCACTTTACTAATTTGCTCATATCCCTTCTGAAGCTGCTGGTGGCATTTCAACTGTGTCTTGCTAGTGCAGGTGAGTTCAGCTCTCCCATGCATAGGTGCCTAGTTTGGGTATTACACAGTGTTTCTGGAGGTGAGCTCCAAGGTTAGCCTTGTCATAAGCAATCATTCTTGCCTTCCCCAGGGAAGAACTCCGAATGGAGGGAAGAAGGGCAGTGCGCTTAAACTGACTGCAAATCACATGCCCAGGCACCAGGAAACCAACCAACCACCTACTTACAGGTTACAATTGATGGTGAAGGCATGTGCGTGTGTATATACTAATCCACTACAGGGAAGCAAAGAAAAGCTAATTCTAGCTTTATAGTCTATTTTTTTTTTTACATTAAGAGGGCACTCTTGAATTGCAGCCCCATGCCCTCCTTTCCTGCTTTTTGCTTGATACAGTTTTTTTGCAACTGTCTCCTAGGGAGCTCAATGCTGAATTTAGATAAGAATTAAGTAACTCCATGTCTGTTTTCAAGAATGGAAAAGTTAAGCCTGCAAGATACATCAGTTTTACGAAGAACCAAAGAACATAGAAGAATACATCTTCTACCTGAGCTTGGAGTGGGACAAAGGCAGGTGTGGTTTCACACCGATGTGAGAGACTGGCATGAATACTATATCCCTGAAACCATGCAGAAGAGGTCAACAGGTGCTCCGTGTCACTCTCAATCCCTAATTCTAAGATGCTGGTCTTCATATGCACATATCTCTACATCCAAGATAAAGCCCAAAATATCGCTGCTTCTCTCCTTGCAGCCAGTCAGCCAGTAATGTAAGATGCTGCATCCCATGAAGTTGTGCCAGCTTCGGCAGAACCTAGGTGTGTTCAGCTCTTTGCAAGTCAAAGCCTCCATTTTCAATTGCACTTCCAGCCTCTTCACTAAGCAGAGCCCATCTTGCCTTACCCGTGACCCCTCTGAGCTGTGTAGTGCCACTGAAATCTCCCTTGGTAAGAGAATCATAGAATTGCATGAAGATAGAAGCTCTCCGCCTCTACCTTTATCCTAGTTCTTTCAGCTCAGCTTCCCTGGCACCACCCCAGAGTCCTCTCCATCCCAGCAACGGTATGAGGCAGTGTCCAGATTTATTACTGAAATGCAAATGCTGCTAGAGGAATTAAAACCTAAATTAGCCCCTGTGGTTTTCTCTAGTCTCATGAATTTCAAACCCTCCATGCCCCCTCTCAGTTCTCTGTAAACATCTCTCCATGCATCCTTGCTGAGGATGTTGTGTGGTGGGAGGATTTCTGTGTTCTTTTTATCCATAGCGACTGTAGCAACTCACAGTTTTCACATCTGCATTTTTTTATTGGAAGGGTTATTTTGTTTTTGGTTATTCTTTGGCCCTTTGTCTTTAGTCACAATTCATCTGGGGATAGACCAGGCAGAAATATTTCAAAGCATTAGCCAAAAGGAGCCCGTTGTTCCTAACTGGATGAGTGAATACATACTATTAATTCCCTATTTCTCTCAGCTAGCAAGCTTGACTTTTAATATCAGTTATTGAGGGTAAATTTTACTGTATCATTTTGAGCGGCATACGTCATAGAGCTGCAATGATTTGATTGCTGTGCTTTGGGCCAATTGCCGGAAGACACATGGATACAGAGCCAAATTAGGATCCTATTTACTCCTTCCTAAAACTCTGCTGCTTCATAAGGGCCTGGGGAATAAAGAAAACAATTGGATTTTGCTTATTTTACAGTGAAAGAATGGACAAAAGTGAATTCACATGGGGTATTAAATACATGGACCTTAGGTGACCAATGCATATTTTTCCTTTTGCAGAAAGGGTGGCATAATGAATAATTCTGGTTCTGGAAGAGGATATCAGACTGGGTGGACTGTAAACCTTTCCCGTCAGTGTGTCAGTGGGATTTTGTCCAGCATCCTGAAGTGGAATAACAGGACTTACACAGTCTTGCACTGGAGTGCTGTGGAAGGGGTTTGCAAGGGAAGCCAGCCTGTCTTTGAAGTCATCTAACTCTGTTATTCTTTCTGCTGAAAAAATACACTTTCATATACAAGTCCATCCCCAAGCAATTAGCAGCCAGTGAGGGAGGCAGTGGTGGAGGGAGGACAGGGAGTGATGAACCCATCTTCAACCTTTCTGTGCAGTTGGCTAAATAAGCTGCAGAGCAACAGCTTCCCACCCTCTTTCCTAAGCAGGTGTGTTTCGAGACGTTTGCAAAGATATTAACCCTGCATACAGAGTGTGCCAGGCAGTAATTATGGAAATTAGTTGGCAATTAGATAATGTCACTCACTCTCCACATACAGCTGATAAGTGGTTGAGAACCACTTCAAAGCAAGGGTGAGACCCCCTCCGTGGGCTGCTGAGCAGATGGCTCTGACCTGGCATTAATAGACTGCTGTCAAGCTTGGGAAAGTGCGCGGTGGTCAGGCAGCACCTGCCCTTGGCACTGCGGCGGGGCTGCCTCTCTTCCCCGGCTGGGGAACTTGTGCAGCTCTGTCAGCCCTGCGAGTGGGATGTTTCAATAGTGCAAGCGGGTGTGTTTCCTTCAGTGGGTTTGGCGTGTGCGAGGTGCTGAGCTGTCTGTTCAGTGTGCAGGTTCCTTGCTGTTGCAGCTCTCCGCTGGGCCAGGGAGGCGGTACAAGCTGTTGGAAGTGCAGTGGAGATAACTTGCTTGCTGCTGTCGCTCATGAAGTCCCTTTCTTTGCAAGATGTGGTCATGCCATGACAATGAGATTTCTCGGAGATAAAATATGTAAGGCAATACTCCGGGATTCTGTAGTTTTTGTCCCAAACTGTAATGTATTGCTATGGTAGCAGTGTGCTGTATGAGGCTGCTAGGGTAGTATTTATGCTAAAAATAAAATGGTAAGAGCAGAAAATTATTCATTCTCAGTGTGTCTTGGAGGATCATTGTGGGAATGGGTGAGGCACAGAATTGGTGGGTCAGGATTTACTGTCTCAAGATTGGGATTCAGATCCTGCCTCTTGCAATAAAGGGCACTGGGTCTTCTGAGCTTTTCTTGAAGACCCTGCTGCTGCAGTAACATTTGCTCTCACAGACTTAACTCTGTGAGACACGAAACTGGAGTAATGGGAAGTGCCGTGAGTCAGGACTGACATGCACTGACAGAGCTCTGGGGGAGTCACAGATGGCCCTAGCCTGCTAGTGGCTGGGTGTGGGCGGCCTTCCCAAAATCTGAGCTGCAGTGTCTAAAAGGCAACGAAGCACCCAGCAATGACACCTATATTTCATGGGTTTTGCATTGTCTTCCTCTTCTGAAATAGAGTTGGCACTGTCTTCTTTCAAAGCAGCTAGAAAGGGATTACCTTGGCTTCTCTCAATCAAAACAGAAAGAGGAATTGCCTTGGCTTCCCTCAGTCAACAATGCTATTCCTGTTTAACCATTTCTGTCTGGTTTCCCTTGTTGAGTATGCCTTTTGTCCTGCCCTAATGAACTTGTATTGTTAGAGACGTTTGCACCGCAGAGGTAGCCTACTCCCATTATTGTACCTTTGAAATATCCTGAGGATTGAAGCGACCCATGGAAGCTGATATTTGTCTGTGTGAAAGAGGGTTTCAGCATCCTGGGATTGGGAGAGATTGATAGGCTTTTCAGACAGGAGTTTGAACTGTGTGTGGACACACACATCTCATCTGTGGTTATCCATAGTGTTCACATCTGCTGCTGTGATTTACAGCATCTTTCACTGCTTATCATAGAGTTGGTCTTCTAAAACAGGGAGAGAAGAATATAAGACTGAGGGCTAGTTTTGATGCAGATGGTGCAATCTACCCTGCCCAGGAGAATTAAAAGCTGGGGTGAGAGCCCTGCTACATTGGGGTCTCTGTGGGTGGTTGCTGCCATGCTGGGCTTGTCTCCCTTCTCAGCTCAGGCTGAGCACAGAGCTGTCTGAGGAGTAGTGGATTTTGCCATGGTGGTAGTAAATGGTTCAGGAAGCTGTGAGCTGCTGGAAGCACATCACTGGCTAATTTACACACATTATGATATTCCTATTCCCATCTCATCAGTAATTCCAGGCTTGGGTCATCACTTTCTCTCTTACCTCTCTCTCACTCTATTCTTCTCCATAAATCATGGGCTATTTTAGTGGATCCACTAGGGAGCACAGAGAAGAAAGGTAAATGGACAAGAACTACATAATATTTTCCCAATTAATTTTTCAGGACCCCCCCAAAACCCCTATGAACTTAGCCAACATTATGATTATTGGGAAGACAAATGATTTGAGCAATTGGATTCTGTGTTTAATTTTTTGTTCATTTTACACCTCTCCTAACACCTCGTTTTCCCACCTTCCATTTTTCTCAGCCAAGCTGTTAACAATTAAAAGGAATTATCTTCCCTCTGGTTTTGACTTGATTTTATTTGTGTTTATAGCAGTTTAGCTAACACACTCCACTCAGGCAGCTGCAGGGAACAGGCCTGGTTTCCAGTGGGCACTGAAAGCTCACATTTCTCTCCAACTTGTGGGTTTTCTTTTAATTGATCCCTTTTGTTTTCTAAGTGACTTGTTTTTTGTGCTGGCTGAATTTGTCAGGCTGACAGCTTTGGAGACTTACGACTTCTGCAGGTCCCTGAGGGAGGTGAGGATGTGACTGTGTGAACTCTCCCCTCCATTTCCTAGTGATTCTCCTCCAGCTCAACCTCTGTCCTTACCAAACAGAAGCTTTCCAGCACTGCCCACTTCTGCAGTGTCTGTGTGCCTTCTCCTTCAGAGCAAGATGGGCGATGAGGTTGAAGGGCATCTACTGTGAACAACTCTCATTGCCCACAGCACAAAACTGCAAATACTGCCTCACAATATTTGTGTTCCAGTTTGTGGAAGTTGTGTTCATGCTGACTTCTGTGAGGCTGAAGGCCTTGATTCTCATCACCTCCATTCCTGCTTTGTATCTCTGTTAATGCCATTCTAGCCATTCCCAGAGCTGTTCTTGTGTCCAGCCCATCTTTGTGAATAAACAGCTGTATTAATATAAAACTTACTTTCTTCTTGGGTAGAATTTTCTAAGAAAGAGCCTAGCTTTGTGCTGCCTTTGCTTGTCACTTAAAACATCCTCCTACGCCAGGCATACAGTCACCCACATACAAGTGTGCAGAAGTGAGTTAAATCCCAGTGTTGACAGATGTAACTCATTAAAGGCAGTTAGAATTCTTTGCTCTCAGTTAAGGGTGAATTTGGCCTTTTTGCCAAACCACTAGACCAGGGTAAGTGGTTAAGTGCTTAGACAGTTCTTAGCAACTAAGCTACAAGTTTGCTGTCATCTAAGCTGTAGGTTGCCATATATAACTTGCATAGCACATGTTTCTAGGTTGCAGAGGTCCCTGGTAGAGTCTCTGAAGTATGCAAGACATGTAAAGGAAAAGCAGCTATTGTGTGACAGGCTGACAGCAGGGTTGTCTTCTCTAATGCTTCCTTGGTGTGCTAGGAAGCATAATGTGAGCAATGGAATGGGAAATTTGGGTAATGTCTTCTCCTGCCCTTACCAGCTTTCGAACTCTAAGGAACTCTGGTCTTTGCCCTAAGCATTTTCATGGACAGGTGATTGTTACTGGGAAAGCTCCAGAACCATTTCTCAGTAAAGTCAATGAGATTGCATCCATTATAGGAGTTAAATAATTTGGTGTATTTTTACATTGCTGATCATTGTTATGTGTGCAGATGACTTGGTGAGTTCTCTATTTTGGCCTCTTAGTTTTGAGGACATAGATGTCCTTGATGCTTTTGAGACCTGTACAGCCAATTGAAAGCATGAAGAAGTGTTCAGAGTATCAAGAAATGTAAATGAGTTATTGGACAAGATGTTAGTAAGCTTCATGGTAAAGATAAGATGAGTAGTAAGATTAACTTTTCCCTTTCTTTTTTTGTCTTGACCCCACAGGTCCTGCAAGCTCTGTGAGTGCCAAGCAGTGAATTATGGGCTGGGTGTCCACCAGTGCATCATGAAGATTGACTTTATTTTTGCCCTCTTGAAGTTCGCGAGCTTTATGAATTCACTCTCCTATCTCACTGCCATCTCCGTCAATATTGTCATCACTTCTAGAAAACAAGAGTTTTAGGGTTGGGCTTTGGCTCTCCCTTTCCTTCCTCCTGGAACACCACAGTCACCTTTGTGCTCTACCAAAACAAATCACTGTAGGTTATTTTGCCCTTCAGAGAGTACACCATCTGGAGAAGTCACTTCATATACCCTGTACTTCTGAGATAAAAGCCTCTGGTTCCTAAAGGATAATTGAGATCTTTCCTTGGGAGGAGACATTTCTTCTTGGTCACGTGCACTTGCTATCTCACTTTCCACTTACTCTCCTGCTCTCTGTCACCCTCTCTGCTCTTCTTCTCTTCTTTTTGGATTTAATATTTGGTGTTGACTGCTGGGGTTCTCCTCCCAGTAGAGTGGCTTCTGTTTTTCTCCTAGGGAAGAGCAGATTCTTGAAACAATGGGCTTCACTCTGCATTCTGTCTACTTCACCTTGAAGGTGAGTTTGCTGCTGGGCTCCTTGCTGGGTCTCTGTTTGGGTCTGGAGTTCATGGGCATCCCCAACCAGTGGGCCCGCTACCTCCGCTGGGATGCCAGCACTAGGAGCGAACTCAGTTTCCAGTTCAAGACCAATGTCTCTGCTGGGCTGCTTCTCTATTTTGATGATGGTGGTGTCTGTGACTTCCTCTGTCTGTCCCTTGTTGATGGGCGCATCCAGCTGCAGTTCAGTGTGGACTGTGCAGAGACGACAGTTATCACCGACAAGCAGGTAAACGACAGCAACTGGCACTTCCTGATGGTCAGCCGCAATCACCTTCGGACGGTGCTAGTGCTGGATGGTGAGGCCAAGCCGGGTGAGGTGCGTCCACAGCGCCAGTATATGAATATTGTCAGTGACCTTTTTATTGGTGGAGTCCCACTGGACATTCGTCCTGCTGCCTTGACTCTTGATGGTGTTCTGAGTGAGCCGCCATTTCAAGGATTTATCCTGGATCTGAAATACGGCAATTCTGAGCCGCAGCTCCTGGGCAGTCAAGGGGTCCGACTGGAAATGGAAGGACTTTGTTCAGAAAACCCCTGTGAAAATGGTGGCACTTGCTTCCTTCTGGATGGTGAGGCACATTGTGACTGCTCAGCCACTGGATATACTGGCAAGCTGTGTTCTGAAGGTAAGAGAATACTTCCCTGCTTCTCATTGATCTTTACACAATCCAAAGAGTTAATTTGTTGTTTAGCAGCGCTATGACAGAGTTCTTATTCCTGCTGATGGTTGTCAGAGGAATTCAGGTTCCACCATTCTTTTTCCAAATGGAAGTAATGAAATGGGAGTAGATAGAGAATGTGAGCAGCTGCAACAAGTGCCTTTCTGAAGGGATGCTGCACTTGTAGCATGGACAGATTTTCATCATCTTCATCATTAATTTCATCAGCAACTTATTAATAAGGGTAGAGAACATAAATTGGTAAATAAACCTAACAAGTACTTTAGGTTAGTGTTGTTAAAAGCAATGGCTGGCTGGGTGAATTCCATTGCCCTGTGTCCCTGAAAACGGAGTGAAGTGTCAGGAAGCAGGAGCCATGTATATATCACTAACGTAACGGATTGACAGGACATTGTATACTTATTTGATGTTAGCTGTTGCTAGCCTGTGGAAGCCCCATGCTTCCCTTCAATTGCTTGCATACTAATCACTGAATGGCACCCTGATTGTTTTAGCATCCTTGATTAAATTGCTTAAATTGCCTTTTAAATTGATCTTACTTAGTGTTACAAAGGGAAGAGGGATTTGCATGTTTCTGCATTGTTTGGTACTCTCTTTTTGAATTTGAGTTTCAAAGTTTTAAGTCGTGCAAACCACATGATGAAGTGTATTTCAGATTTTTCCTTTGGTCTTATCAGTGTGATGATAATTAACTCTGTACGTGCAGGAGACTTAAGTAAGTCAACTGAAAATCTGTGTGAATTTGAGAATCTCATCACAACATTATTTATGACATTTGGCTTTAAACACCACAGTTTGAACTTAAACCAAAGATGAAACCTGGACAAGAAGTGTCCAATCTCAAGGAAAAAAATACCCTAACCTGAAATTTTGTCAAAATGGAAATATTTGCAATAATACATTTTCACAACTACCATTTGTTCACTTATTTTGGGAATGAAACTAGATTAACCAGTGTTTAGTCTGTATAATGTGAGAAGTGGTGAAAACAGTCCTTATACTCTTGATATCTAAATAAAAAGCCCTAGAGCTCTACATTTACAGTTTAGATGGAGAAACAAACATGTTTTTGTAGGAAGGGAAAGCTTGGAAGATAAACATAGCATCCATATGTGCATTCATTTTAAGGTGATTTTAATCATAACAGAAAATTTGGCTTTATATCCAAATAACACAGTAACAGTACATGAGCATTAGACAGGAGGTGTGAGCCTGTGAAGTGTTGAACACCAGAATTCTTCCCGGCTATTTGCTCCGACCTGATTAGTCCAAACCATTAATGAGCCAGAACTATTTTCTGTGCTTGAGCCATGAGTTGTGTGGGGCTGGAGAGACTTCTGGGTGTGACCAGGTGGTTCAGGAGCTGGGCCACTAGGCCTGATCCTCATATGCTTATGGAATAAACACACCTCGGGTCTAAATGCCTTGGTGATAGAAGATTGTAAGAGCCACACAGGCATGAGGACCCTGAAACGTAAAGATATAAGGCTCTTTCTACTGCTGGGCTAATGAATCCAGACTCCTTGGGGAGCTGCTCAAGACATCAGCAGCATATGGTTTTCAGTGAACCTCTTGAGAAAGTACTGTAAGTGAGCAGGAATCCCATGTACCTGTGGGGCAATTGTGAGAACTCTAACCAGAGCTCAGGGGATGGACTTTCTGCATTTCCTGGGTGGGTGGAACAATCTGAAATACATCTTCTAATGAATCCAGGGATATTTTGGTTGTAGACACCATGAATAAAGCAGTGCTATTGTTACTGTTCGAAGCCGTGAGTCACCGTTGCTGTTTGTTTCCTATAGTGATTCATCAATTTCCAGCCCAACCTGCTGTTAAGGGTGAGCAAAGAAGTTTGTCACGATGTGCCTTCTTAAGCAAACATTTTTAACTCACTGTTAGCTGGGGTCTGTTCACTCTCAGAGAAGATGCTGTGCAGAGAACTTTTCCAATGGATCAAATGTAGAGATTTCCACAGTCATTACCTTGTTTGGTTCTTCGTGTTATCTCATGTATTACTAAATGGTGTATATTTGGTTTATGTTAGAATTTTATAATCAGCCTTGTTTTCTGCCTCCTTTATGCTGTAGCAGTGGTGATTTCAGTGTGTTAAATGCTGTCATTGAAAAATGTTACAGTGTCTGTGCAGATGGGAAAATCAAAAGAAAAGGCTGTTTAGTAAGTGGAAATAAGCAGACAAAGAAAAGTGGCAAGAAAAAAAACAGGAACCAAATTAAGTATAGCTACTTTTTTATCTGACTTTGAAAAGTGTAGCAAACTCCAAAGATGATGTCTTTCAATTCTGCGAGTGTGGCAGAACCTCCACTGATAAACAGTAGGATGTGGCAGGAATGGCAGAACTGGTTACAGGCTCTTCCTGTTTGTGGCTTGATTGGCCATTAAACAACTTGTATTTTCTTTGTTTGCTTTTTTTCCCTAAGAGATTGAGATGTTTGTTGTCAGAACTGTTCCGTTTTATTTTGTTTCCTTATCCTGCCTCTGTATATGTGCAGAAGTAACATGGTTTTTTTATTGCCAGTCTCACTTATGAAAAAGACTGCTCTTTTGACTGGGTATCAACAACTCCCTTTTGGGGGGGAATCTTAACTCCATTACAGTATTCACTAGTCTGTAGTCTACGTGCGTATTTTCATTTCATCACTGGAGCTGGCTCTTTTACTGGGAACTGATGGGATCTGATCAACAACAAGTTCTGTTTGAACAGCTAAATGTAATATGTACCTTTTTAATAATGAGTTCTCTTGACAGTGTCCAGCCCATTACTTAGCTATTGACTGATACCTGTGTCTGCAGATGGTAAAACCATAGCAAACTCATTTATTTTGTGGCCAGAGATAGAAGAAGTAAATAGAGAGTGGAACCTGCTGATTCTGTACTGTGACGGAATGAAGCTCCATTTACAGTACTAGAGGCTACTGTAACTCCAAGTGCCGTTCCAGTTATGTTGAATGTCAACAGGGAACAGCCATTCCATACTGAGATGAAACTGTGAATCCTGTCCAGAATGTGCCCCCAATGTGCGAAAAACTTTCTGGCACTTCATGTGCACCCAGAGTTACCAGGATTGCACACATACATACATCATGGCAGTCACATGCCCAGACGGTAGCTGAGCAGGTACGATTTCTGTGTCTCAGTTCGTACAGTGGAAGTGCAAATGCGTGCACTTTGGAAGGTTTGGCTGTTTTGAATAAAATGCGAGACTATTTTTATTGCAGTTGGAGTAAACTGGTTCACTGAATCTGACAGCTCTGTAGGGTACAAAGGATGGCTGATTTGAGTAGCAATTAATTTGTATGTTTCTGGGCAATGGTGGCATTGGACATGAAAGCTGAACTCAGAGACATCTTCCCCTCTAATAAACCTCATCAGTCTCTGTGGGATCAGGCTGCTGCCAAGAGAATGAGGTTCCTGTAGAATTTGATCATCACAGATACGTTCATATTTCTGGGAAAAAAACGCAAGAAAACTTTACCCATGCAAATTTTGCAAGCTGAGCTGCTGTAGAAGCCAGATGAGGTTGTTCATATCTGCTCATTCAGGATCATGCTGTCAGTCTGCAAGAAATTTTCTTTCTCTGACACTGCTGTGTAGAGTGAGCTCACAAATGTGGACAGTGTGAACACAACACTGTTTGCACAAGTGTATTTTGGTCTAAACCCTCACCCCTCTTCTAAGACTTCTTTTGGACTTTCTGAGGAAAGGTGAACATAAGATGTGCTTAGAAATGACATTAATTCTGCTTGTAGTTGCAGAAGCAAGGCGCTGATCACCAACTTCACAAAGCATCGTGCTGAAGCCTTTGTGTTGCCTGCAGGGGATGTTTCTAAACGAAGCCTGAATACGGGCTTGATTGCACCTCTTCCCTTGATTACAGAGCAAGATTTCCTGGGGATGCTGCCTGCTGAATGACAGAGGAGCCCGTTGCTCTGTAATTATCACACTTTTAACTGCATCGGGAACAGATTTTTCTATAGCCCCTCAGCTTCGTTTAAAGTGACAAGTTACTGTGGGATTTATCCACTTCCTGCCCCTGTGGAGCAGCCCAGCTTTGGCTGCATCTGAAGGCGCTGCCCAGCCTCACTTGCAGTCACTGTATCTCCCTGCCAGCCACCCCAATCTTTGTAACACTAAGGGATAGTTTGGCACTTTGCCGTGAGCCTGATGCTTGTACTTAATTTGCATATACATTTACATATATTTTGTAATCAGAAACAAATGAACATGACCATAATATTTGCTTCCACTTGCATATTCCCTGATAGATGAATATAAATTGGTTGAATTCACCAGCAATAAACAGTTGCAGACCCTCCATTTGGTCATGTGCTCTGCTGTTCTAGAGGACCCCAGGCAGTTCTGGCACACGCTTTGGATGGGCCCAGATCTTCATTCACCAGTGCAAAACTCTAGAATTGATTGTCTCCAAGGTCTATGGAGTAAATATCTCAAGAGGCAAATCTGCTGGTTTTTGTCACTTCTTATGTCACAGCCCTGGCCATTGGGCAGAAAGCTGGTAAGAACTTTGCCCATGACTTCATTTTGCAGCAATTCAATTTTCCCCCTCTCTTTCACTTGCTCATTCTTCCTGGTTTAAGTTCCTTTGGTTGTATTTAAAATTATAGTATTTTTTCCACTCTGGTTACAATTTTTTTGATGCATTACCAGATGAGTGCCAGAGAAAGATGATGTGTTCAGGTATTAATGTTTATAAAGTGCTTTGAAACTTCAAAGTGCAGTTTAGGCACAACTTGTTATTCTTAATGATGAATATTAAAACTGGGCAGGAGCCACAGGATTTGAATTTAGATCCTACATACTCTTTCACAGAAGATGCCAAGCACTCCCCTCACTAAGTGTGGACTGCCCCCAACTCCAGAGGTAGGTGAATTTGTTTTGTAGTTTCCCGTGCTTTAAAAGCAGGGGAGCTGCAGGGAGATTGCAGGACCCTGTATGGTGAGTGCCATTGATTCAAATAGTCTGGCTGCAATACGTGCTGACAGCTTCTAGTTTCCCTCTCTTGTATTATAGATAACCAATGGGCTACAATCCTTTCCTGCTGGATTGCAGGTCAGCTGCAGACCTTGGGCAAAAGAGATGTTAAAGCCCTCAGTTAGGCAAAGCTTGGACATCTCCTCTGACAAAGTGAAGCAGGTGTTGGTTGGCTACAAAGGAGATTCCTGTACGGTGTAAGGTGGAACTGGTGAAGAGTGACAATAATTTGTGGGCCAGGAGAAGATGGAACTCAGAGGAAAAAACTCAGGATGAAAATGTTCTTTTATGAAATGTTATAGAAGAGTAAACCATAGCTCATATAGACTGTTTACAGTAGCTGCTCCATATTGATTTTACCTGCCTCATAGAATAAAGGAAGAATTCTTGGCTCTTGCAAAGAGAATGGGCTGACCAAGCTTCTGGAGGACTAAATCTAGATGGAGTTTGGATACCAGCATTCTCTGTGAGCCCATAGACCAACCTGCTGGCTCCTGCTCTGTCCCAAAATGTGTGCAGCTAGGATGTAAACTGGAATTTTTGGGCATTACTAAACAAAGATCGAAATTAAAGTAACTAGTAATAATTATGTGAAAGTGAGAAAATTCAGAAATTTCTCTTTCCAACTTAGATATTTCCAACATGATTTCTGAAGAGGGGTTTATTTTCCTTTGGTTTTGCCATAAAAAAATAAAAAGGAGGGGGGAAGCGTTGATTTATTATTGCTGTACCTAGGCTTCTGCTGAGCTAGGCAGCTTGTCACGGAGGTCAATCAGCAATAAATATAGCCCCAAGCAAGACAGCACATGCCGTAGCTGTTGCTTTCATCCTTATTCTGGTACGGAGGTGTGCAGGGCATCTGCCACAAGGTAATTTTTGTTATGTTTTGGTGAAAAATGGAGGGCAATAATTCTCCCAGATACCTTGAGGATGCTGGAAATGGCACCACAAAGCTCCAGGGAGAGAATCAGAGGAGGAGCACATCTGGCCAGTGAACTCTGTCACTACTCAAAGAAGATGAGCCTCTGCGCATCGATGTCAGCACTGAGTGTTCCCTGGTGCAAGAGAAGGTGGTAATCCATGTGATAAAATGTTAGAATGGCCACCTGTCCTGGGCCAACTTCTAATTTCACTTTACCTCTTTGTTTTTTTGCTTACCAACTTTAAACTTGATGGACAGAAAAGCTTTTTTCTCTCCCTATAGAAAGCAAGGCAACTGCTGTGTTATTGCTGTCCAGAGACAGCAATGTGACTTCTGGGTGTATGTGTGTCTCTCCCACAATCCTTCATTGCAGACAGGTTCACTGCCATTGTAAACCCACCCTGCAGAGCAAAGCAATTGCCCTTCTTCCCTCCTAAACAGGTCCAGGAGCTGACAACTGGGTGCAAAACAGCCCAAGAGCTGAGAGAAATTAATGGGGGGGGTAGGAAGGACTGTGGATGTCACAATCTACTTGGGGCAGAACTGGTTTGTATTTGAATGTGTTTGCTCTGAAATGGGGCTGAGACCTGAGTGCATTGGATTCACATTCTGTGCTACTGACACCTTTGCCAGTTATGCTGTGTCAGCTCTCCAGACCCTGCCTGCATGTACACTTGTTCACCTCATTATTCTGAAAAGAGACCAAGGTATAACATGTAAAGAAAGTGGAGCAGGGCAGCAGAACTTGAATGGTCTGGTCATAAGAGTGTTAGCACCTAAGAGGCTGATTTCCATTTCTGCCACGGTCTTTCTGCGTCCCTGGAGTGATTTGCTGGCAGACTAAAGGACTCAAGACTGAATCAATTGACCTTTCTTTGCAGAGGATATGTACCTGGTTACCCTTTGTGTCTCAGTTTCCATATCTGAAATATGTAGCCAGTGGGGCTTCCTGTACTCCAGGTATTAAGAATCCCATATGCTTCTGTATGACAGTGACAGAGACATTTAAATGTGTTGGCATGACAAGTAAATGATGATAATGCATGAACACCCAGTAGAATGACCTGGTTTGATTATCAGTTTTTTAGCTAGGACATGCAGTTAGAAATTAAGGTGTTTTTCCTTGTTAAGTGGCCATCTTTGAGGAGTGCTCCTCATCTTTCTTTTCAAGAGAAATCTCCCAGTTTCCTGCTACTCTGTGCAGTGTCACACTGTGAGTAGGCAGACCATTCCCAGGCCAGGCTGCAGTTGTGCTGGCAAAGACAGAGCCTGAGCAGCAGTGTAGCCTCTTCCCTGTCGGTGACATGGAGCAGATGCTGCACTGCAGGGTGCTCATACAAGCAATGGCAGAAAGAGAGCTTTTGACCTTTTTTTTTTTTGTATCTGACCCATGTGCTCCACTGACTTCCCCCAAATGTCCTCTGCTGTGAACCTCAGATGCTGATCAGATGCTTTTCCTTGTATGGTGGCCCACCTCTGCCTACCTGTCAGCATTGGTGCTCTCCCTGCTGTGGCTGCTGGTTTCAGCCTGCTCCTTTCACCCTCCATACTCAAGACTTGCCTCGACCTTGTGCTGTCAGGGGAAGCAAAGAGAGCATAAAAGGCAGAATGGCAGAGTTTGCACTTCCTCTGTTCCTCTATGCATAAAAAGCAGGTTAGGAAAGAAAGCCCATTGGATTGTTTCTGAGTGTTTAATTAGCACAAAGCTGGCAAGTGTTTTGTGGTTCTAAGGCACTCAAAGGGTGGGTAAAAATCTTTCTTTTCCTGTTAACTCTCATCAAAGCTCTAACTGCTTATTAGATACAGCAGGTGTATTTGTAGCTGGTCTGCAGTTTGCAATGTAGGGCAAGGAGGAAAGGTATACTTGGCTCTTGGGATTTTGCTCTGAGGTGTGATCTTCCTCCTCTTACTCATGGAATTTGACCAGTTAAGTAACCTGAGTGAATATAATGGACTGGGTTTGGCTCTGAGTATTTGGCAAGAGACCTTTATCAGAAAAGAAAGAAGCAGCTCCTTGGTAGATATGTAGAAATTTGAGCTGTAGGTTAAAACCAGGCTTCAATCTCTAATAGTGCTGGCAGCCTCCATAGTTTGCTTAGCTGCTGCATCTATTCAGAAGCCTTTCTCGGCCCCTGTAGTCTCTTGGGTGGATTTTCATATCTTTGTGGTTTGTTGCCTTAGTACTTGAGAAAAATGACACTGTCTGGGTTTTCCAAACCTCTGGTGTGTCTCCACAGGCATGTGTTTGATTTTTCTGGTTATTCCTGTTGCATCCAGCTTGCAAATCTGGCTTTCAGGGTCATAATGCCTCTCAGTACCTTTCTCGTCAAGGTAATATAGGAGAAATCCTTGAAACTAAAGGCACGTTTCTCCACTGAGGCTGGTCAGGAACAAGAGCTGAGGAATGGCTAGCCGTGAAGAGAGTGGCTAGTGTTGTGATCTGCAAATTTCATAGTGCAGTTGTGTTTGCAGCTGAATTCCTTAAGCTTCTTTCTGTATGGGATTGAAATTGCTTATATTCCCCAAAGACTTTTTTTAAATGGGGAAGAAGTGTGTGGAATCATTCCTTAATAAATTGCTGCTTAAAAAAATAAAGGAAAAGAGAAAAAGGTGAAGTTTGTGAAGAGGAGAGGAGATTAAATTTCTTGTCTAGGACTACCTAAAAGAAAAAGCTGAGAAAGTAACCAGAATTTCTGTATTTTTACTTCTGTCTTTTGCCTTTTTCTCTGTGGCTTCTTTGAGATGTGCTCTGGGACTTGGTGTGGTAGGAGGCAGGGGGCTGTGCAAAGGACCTACCCTGCATGATGTCTAGCAGACCTCTGGTGTAATGGGAAATCTGTGTAGGTCCTTGTAATTCACATAGCTTTGACTTAAGGGAAGATAACAGGAGATCAGTGAACATAAAAAATTATGGATTGATATACTGTCATTGGGAAGCACTAGCATTGCTATATCTCTCAGGATAACCAGAGCTAGAGGTATGTTTCTATTAGTGTCAAAGATGGGGCAAAACTCATACAGGCATATCTAGCTGAAAATTTGCCAGATTAGGTACTGGTAGCTGTGTGATCGCAGAGCTTGGAATATGATGATATTGTTATGAATATAAGTTTATTATTGTGTAGAAGACCTTCGGAGTAAACATGGGATGCTGCAGAAAATGGCAAAATCCTCTTTCTTCAGAGTTCCTCTAGTGGGCACTGTGTTGTTGGAGATCTGATTTTTTTTTTTCTTCTCCGAAAAAAACCAAATAGGTCTCCAGTGATCAATTTGTAATTTAGCTTGCTGACTGCCTCCTCCCAAATTTTCTTTTCCTTCATTACTTAAGCTGAAATGCTCAATTGTGTCTCAACTGCAGCAATGAACATACCTACAACAAATTCCAAAGCCTGCTGGTTTTGAACAGATATGAGGCCTATATACCTATATGCATTATCTCTACTTTGCATCTGACACAGAAATGTATCTTTAAGCAGGCTGGTGTTTGCCTGCCCTATCTTGTGGCATGTTTGAATGAAAGACATGTGAAGTTACATTTTGACCAGCTAAGACACATCAGAATCAGACAGATTGGAAATGTTTTCCTCGTGAGAAATGGTGGTTTCATTCAGATCAAAATATTTAGGAAAAAAACCCCAACTTATTTGGATGACAATCTGCAGAAAAAAGCAATGTATTTTTAATTTGTAGAATTTCTGAATTCTGATTTTTTTTTTTAAAGTTATCTATATCTATTACACATAACATAGATGATTAGCCCTAATATGGATGTACTACTGATGAACTGCAAGATATCACAAAAATGTTGAAGCGTTTTAAGGAAGGGGCATGTGCTCCCACACTGACCAAATGGCCCTAATTAAAACCCGTGGACTCAACCCCACCATGCTCCAACTGTGGGAACTGTTAGGTTCAGAAGTGCAGGTAAAAGGAGACCTAAGCATAGGTTAAACTTAACCAGAGAGGAGAACAGATTTCCAGTTTGCAGACAGCAAGTGGAGCCTGGAGCACAGGTAGAGCGATGACCAGATTGGTGCCCTTTGAAGCCTCCCAGGAGAGAAGAGTGGTGTGAAGCACTGTTATCATTTCAGTTTGTTGGAAGTGACAGCTCCATAGGTACTGCTGTCTGTCAAGAGCTCCACTAAAAGAAAGTCTCAGGGAATAATTTGGAGTGGACAGGACTGGAGTGGGCTCTTTCCCGTTTGACTTCTAAGGTGTATGACTGAAGAGTGCAGTCTCTCAACAGTGACAGTGAAGGCAGCAAACCTGACTATATTAACAAAGACCCACAGCTGCTGATTTGAGAGGCTGGGATTGTCAGCAGTTTGGGTTTTAGCTTTTTAGCATGTTAGATTGAACCTAAGTAGTTTACAACATAGCTGGACCTAAGGGCTGGGTAGCAGGCATTCCCAAAGAAGTACATAACAAATACC
The DNA here is from genome assembly GCA_013397115.1 of Edolisoma coerulescens. NCBI lineage: Eukaryota > Metazoa > Chordata > Aves > Passeriformes > Campephagidae > Edolisoma > Edolisoma coerulescens. The sequence continues at coordinate 2,347,361 of VWZW01007936.1, read as the reverse complement.
TCTCTCTGCAAGAAATGCTCTTTGAAATGTGGCCAGCCCAAGCTGAGATTTGGGCTGGATAAGCAAGGCTCTGCCTATGAAAATCACTTGGGATCTTCACCAGTATGGCATGACAATCATTCTTGAGCTCTGGGATGTTTTCCCTGTCATTGCCGCTGCCAGTGTGGTGACTCCCAGTTTGCTCGAGGCAAAAGATAGCTAAACCAAAGTACTACGTAACAGATCCTCTATCCCGGGAGAACAATTGGCTGTGATTTCAGACCTCATTTGTCAGTGGTGTTTAATTATAGCCCTGCCACCACTTACAGTGGAGGTCACCGCTGTATTGTAGGTCTATTTAGTGCTCCCTCTGGTCTTAAAAATCTATGAATCTATATCACACTATTTTGGGGCATTTGTAACAGTCTCCAGTAGTTTTCTTCCAGAGCTGAAATTGTTTAAGTTTTCTCCTAGTTAATTGAAAAAATGTTGTTGTTGGAAAGCTGACTAAAACAATTTAAGCCCCTTTTCAGGTCTGGGAGTGACACAACATGTAGGTTACATCTGGTTTAATTTCTATCCTTACAGTCGCCCAGCTGTTTTTTCCTTGTGCACAGCTCTGCTGCAACGTGGGTATGTGAATTATTTTAACTTGCAGGTACTATGTCATCAATAAGCTGTTCTGTAGTAAAAATACCAAATGTAAAGATCATTGTATAAAATGTTTTCTAGCACATCTGGTCCCATAAATAGTATTCAACTTAAATTAGCTTCATACACCAAGTACTCTTTAGTACAGCAAAGCTTTCATTCATCTGATGAAAGATGTTCTTAACTAAGAACTAAACACAAATCTACTTATATTTGTTGATCTTGTCAGTTTAAAAAGTTACTTTCAAGTCCCATTTTGAAGAGTGATTCAGGCACCTTGAAGCCTTGTGACTGGTCTGGAATTCAAAATAGTAGTTTTGATAATTTGCCTTCCTATTGTATTTATTTCTGTCCTTTTTCACCTCTAGAGATTTGGCCCAAAGAGCACATTCTTCTATGAGATTCTTTCCTTGCCTGTGTTTGCCTTTAATAATTTTAATGATCTGATACTGCGCTAATACCAAGACCAATCAAATGTTCTTTTAAAACTGAGTAAAGAAGGAAAATTAATTGCAAAAATTCTGCTTAAATGTAATGTTAAAATTGTGAATTTCAGAATTAAATGGTAGTACCTGCTACAATCAAAATGCCACATGGCATCCATTCAAATGTGCTTCAGGCATCCTGCACTTGAATTGTGTGCAAGGCAGGAAAATAAAACAGCTAAAACCCTGTCAGGTTAATAATAAATTGGGCATACATGTGGCACATTTCATCAGAGTATTCCTAAACATCTCACAACTACTGATAAATCAGTCAGCTTTCACATCAGTCTGCCACACTGTGAAATGCATGCTATCTCCATTTTACTGATGGCAAAACTGAGAGGCAAGCAGAATGAGAGTTATTGAAGGGTATCAAGTCAGACGCTGCCTGAGGTGGAATTGGAATCCAGAATGCTAAATCCTAAGTATTAAACAGTGTAGTAGTTTATCTAGTTTTGTCCAAGTGTGCTAGAAAAGCCACAAAATACTGTGGTTTACATTGAATGTGAAGCTAAAAACAGAGCATTGGATTTTAGGGATTCTTGTAAAATTTCAGTTGAAATTCAAAGAAATACCTCTTTTTATTCTTTTTGGTGGATTGGATTGTCCATAACCAAGAAGTTCTGCCTTTGGGACTGTTGTCTCATAACTTTGTCCGCTGAAACCACCTTGAACCACCTTGTTCTGTACCTCGTGCTAGTAGGCAGCACTACTTGGGCTATGCTTTATGGATTCTCCTGTTTCGTGTTTTTTTAGAGTTAGTAATGAGGAAAAATAGACTTGTAGCAATAAAAGTTTTAGCTGGTTTTTCCCATCTGTGGTTTATGTGTGCTCTGATACAACTTTTCAAGACAGGATCCAGTTCCTCCAAATGTTTCCAGTAGAGAAAGGTTTATGATTTCACTTAAAATACCAAAATGAAGCACTAATTTCAAATATTTGAATACTTTACTGAACATACCCTTGGATGGAAGGTTATAGGAGAAAGTGTATTGTGGTTTTACATCTCCCCTCCCTTCTGAATCTCTGCAAACCTGCAAAGGTTATCTTCAAACCTGCAAAGGTTATCTGCAAACCTGCTCTCGTGTAACCTTCTCTTTCTGTCCAGCCTTCATTGTCCATAGAAATAGTAAGTTTTACTGGAAACTTAGTTCCGGAGTGGAGTGGCTCCAATGGACCACTGAAGGCAGGACTCTTTTGTGCTGAACTTCCAGCTGAGTAGAACTGATTGTATAGAAGGTTGTTCATATGTGATGAAGAAAGAAGAGTTTTCAATTTGACTTTTTTGTTTTGTTGGTTATTTTCATAGAATCATTTACGTTGGAAAGGACATCTAAAATCATCAAGTCCAACCATTAACCTACCACTAAGTGCTACTTCTACACATTTTTTTAAATGCCTCTAGGTGATGGTGACTCAGCCACTTTCCTGGGCAGCCTGTTCCACTTGGAAACTGCTTGGCAACCCTTTCTGTAAAGAAATTTTTCCTAATATCCAACCTGAATATCCTCTGTCACAGCTTGAGACTGTGCCCTCTCATCCTATCACTTGTTTCTTGAGAGAAGAGGCTGATCCTCCCCTAGCCCCAATCTACTTCCAGGTAGTTGTAGAGAAGGATAAGGTCTCACCTAAGCTTCCTCTTCTACAGGCTTTTCTTCTTCCCCAGCTCCTTCAGCTGCTTCTCCTAAGAAGGAGACCCTTCTCCAGCTCTGTTTTCTGGACACGCTCCAGCACCTCAATGTCTTTCCTGTAGTGAGGGGCCCAGACCTGAACACAGGGCTTGAAGTGTGGCCTCACCAGTGTTGAGTACAGGGGGACAATCACTGCCATGGTCCTGCTGGCCACGCTATTGCTGATACAGGCCAGGATGCCATTTTCCTTCTTGGCCACCTGGGCACGTGCTGGCTCATGTTCAACTACTGTCAACCAGCACCCCCAGGCCCTTTCCTTCTGTGCTGCTTTCCAACCACTCTTCCCGCAGCGTGCAGTGATGAATGGGGTTGTTGTGATCCAGATGCAGGACCTGATACTTGGCCATGTTGAACCTCATACCATTGGCCTCAGCCCATCAATCCACCCTGTCCAGATGCCCCTGCAGATCCTTCCTGCCCTCCCAGATCCCAGCAGATCAACACTCCCACCCAAGTTGGTGTCTTCTGCAGAGTAAGGCTGCACTTGATCCTCTCATCCAGATCATTGATAAAGATACTAAACAGAACTAGTCCAAATACTGAGCCTTGGTGAACTTGTGACTGGCCACCAGCTGGATGTAACGCCATTCACCCCCACTCTTGGGGCTTGGCCATCCGTTTTTTTTACCCAGCAAAGGGTACACCTGTCTAAGACATGAGCAGAGAGCAAATCACATGGAAAACTGGATTCCTGAAAAGACCTTTACTTTTATTATCTTTACTCTCTTTGAGCAGCTTAAAAAAAAAATTTAAGAGTTCTTTCTTCTGTGTTTGTTGCCCAAAAATCTCTTCTTTAGACGCTAAAAATGGTTCCAGTATGCCCCATTTCTAATGTTACCCTTGAAAACAAAGTTGCCTGGCAAAGAACGATTACCCAAGTGAGCAGCAAGTTCAGCATGGAATGAAGATGGTGGCAGATGGGGCATGATGACCTTGTGCTTATGTTGGAAACCATAGCATAATGAGAAAACATGAGTAGATGCTCTTTAGCCCAAAATGCTCTCTTATTTTCTATGTAATTGTGATAAACTGCATTTAACTGTGCTGTCCTCCAGCAGATACTCTATTTTACCGCATAGCAGACAGGAGTATGAGTAGAACTCTTCTGCTCAGGGGTAACTAACAGTTCTGACTGGCATTTATTATGGAAGCTGTTTAAATTAAATTGTTTGAAGCTGAAGCACTATGTGTGAATTATTTTAGTGCAGTACACAACAATTTAATTGTTGGTGCTGTGAAGAACCACATCACTGGAATTCCTTTATGTCTGTAATAAAATTCATCATCAGAACTAGGCCAGAAAGAAACAGATCTACACTAACAGGCAATCCCAAGATCAGGAGTGACATTTGTTGGTAGCGCTGTCAAACTGGATCCCAAGATACTCACAGAAAAGCGAGTGGCCAGTCCAGACTCAGATGTATTTGTAGAGCTATTATCTCCATGATGGATGCTTGGAGAGTGATGTGCAGACCTGTGACTTTTAAAGACCTTTTCCTTAAATCTTTCTGTCAGTCTTTCCTAAGCCAAATCACACCTAAACATCAACACTCCAGCTGTTCCTTTCTCAAAGCAGAAGTATGAGCTGATTTTTGTAGCTGCTTATGGTTCTGCTGCTTTTCACAGCTTTTCCTCCAGCCTAATCGTCCCATCCAGGCTTGACCCTGGCTCTGTTTGCCTTATCACTCTAGTGGGAAAAGGACGGAAGGAATAAGTGCTCTGACTTCAGCATTGATCTTCATTCTTCTTGCCCCCAACCCTAAAGTGGTAGATGGAGGAGGCTGATTGCAGGGTGGGGAGGTGCAGTGAGAGAGTTGACAGATGATGTGAGGAGAAAGCAGAACTGTCAAAATGATCATGGCTAGCAGGGGAAGAGCCTCCTGGTTGTGACTGGCCAGGCCGGCTTTTGCATAGTGGCACTGGGAGCAAAGCTGTCTTTCTGAGGCAAAGCTATGGGAGGCCGGGGGTTGAGCTTTGCAACTGGAGAAAAAGAAAGCAAGTCAGCAAGGGAAAACCCAGTCCTGCTGTGTGTTTGTAGTGGGAAAGCTGTCCAAGCATGGAAAACTGATCAGCTTTCAAGGCACTCAGTTGCAAGGTAGAGTTGTACTTCCATGTTTGCATTCAAGTATTTGTCTTCAGCTAAGTGAAATGTCCCCATCTTCGAGGGTCTCTTCCATGAATGTGGTATAAATCTCCCTCCTTTTGATATCTGATTCCCTTGCTGGAATTTGCCACCTGATACCAGAGACACACTCTTCACACCTTCCTAGCCCTTGTCAAATGTGTCCCAAGAACCTCGCCAGGTAAAAGAAGAATGCAGGGATGCATGAATCTTCCTATTCCTACAACAAGTCTTTTTTTTTTTCTCATTCCTCTGCTCTTGGCTTTGGGGAGTGAAGTCTTCTAGATCTTCAGATGTCAGTATGGATCCTATTTGGCCTACACATTCCTCATAAATGAAATTAGAAGGGATGTAGGAACTTTGAGTCTCCCTTTCCTTTAATGGGATGATGTAAAGGTGGTGTGACCTTCTTCCATTTCCCTCCAGGCCTTGGGACAGAGAACTAGATACTGGAACATTGCTAATGCACTCAAACGAAACTAATTTCTGAAAAAATACTCATCTCTCTTATCTCCAAGACCATCTGTCTGAACTGACTCTTCCTGACCCCTCTGGATTCGAAGCCCTGCCAGTTTTAAGAGCTCTGTATTTTCTAGGGTTAATCATTATATGGGATGAACACAACAGGTTTCTCTTCTGTGTGTGGGAATTTCAGAAAGGAGCAGATGCCCGACTTGTCATTCTCCACAAAACTGTGTAAATTGCAAGATATGAGGTAAAAGCTCCATCTGCTGGAGCAGTTTTTGAAGGTCCTGTTGGAGACAAGCTCTGGTCTCCTGCTGCCAAGTGAGGTGGCTTCATTCAGTGCCTACTGTAGCAGACAGAAAAGCAAAGACTGATGTGGAAACTATACCAGGCAGAAAGCAGCCAGGGTTGATGTCACTCATGGACTGACACAGCAGCACCAAGGCTGTCTTGATCATCACTGGCAGTGGAGCCAAGTCCTGTATTTTCTAAGATGATTGCAAAGGTCCTGCCTCAGACCTTGACAGGAATAGCCTAAAGTTGGCCAGTATCCAGCAAACCAATGATACTCTTATATGCCATGAGACTGTGCACTGCTGAGTGATCTGGAGTCAGTAAGAAGGTGGTGTTCATTGCATTTGAGACAATGGAAAATGTCTTTCCCTACTGATATGGAGAAAGACTGTGAAGAGTAAAATCTAGCAAGAAAGCAGTACTGATGCTCACTTGAGACTTCATAGCTGTAATTCAGGACAGGACTGAATATTCTGAAATATCAGAAGGCCCAACTTGTCCTTTCTAGGGTTTTGCATTTTATCATTGAATTGCAGTAAATGCAGTTCTCATGTAGATAGATTTAGCTTTCTTACCAACCTAAAGCTTAGTGAGATATTAGAGGATAAGAGTTGTCTTCTTCCTTGATAATACAGCCCGCACACATTATTCACCTGCAAATTTGCAGTGGTGATTAGGAGTACTTCCAGGGTTTAGTGAATAAATCTTTGGAGACAGACTCATCCTCTTTTGTAAATTCAATATGGCTGTAACTACTTGACCAGTTTAATCTTTTATATCTTTTCCCCCCATTCTTTTTCAGGGTGTCACTCCTAAGAAAGCTTGCCCCAACAGAAGTGGGTGTTGCTTTCTTTGTGAGTTGTTCAAGAGACGATGTAGGAGTGAAGAAGTGGCTTTTGCTCATGCTCCATTATGTCAAATAATAAGGGAGGTTGTTTCTCTCTTCTGGGTCTGAACGAACCCAGCAGATGCATACGTACTATCTTCTGTCTGAGATATAGACTAGTGAAGTGGGTCTTTATTCTCTGACCTCACCAAGCTCAAGACTGGCTCAAGACAGTTCTTTCATACCATTACCCAGTCTGTGGGATATACCTTGGAGGGGTCCTGTTGACCTCAGTGTTCCTAATACAAGGCCTATTTTTTCTTTTTACCTTAGTCTTCATGTTATTCTAAAGGGTTTGTCAAGCATTCAGCATTTGGAGTAGAAGAGTGTTCCACTTCCCTGGTAGATAGAAGCTACAACAGTTTGTCTTTCACTCATAGCAAGCAATTAAGTTCATGGACATTATGGCTGGTAGGCAATATCCTCCTCTTGGATAGTTTCTTTTTCTCTAGGGTTTAAACTGTATTATGCTAGCGAGAAGGGATCGGTGCTTCTCAAATGATGGTGTGGAGAACTGATATTCTTTGTTAGAGTTTACCTCTGGCCTTCTAGAGCATGACCAAGGTCAATATATTCTGTCTAGGCACCATAAAGCAATGGGATCACACGTTTTTACCTCAACGTCTTATGGCTAATCCTGAAGGATATTCCTTATTGTCTGCCCTGCAGTGACAATGGTCATGACTATTCCAGGGCAGTATCACTGTAAGGTGCAGATAGCCACTTGAGCTATCTGCAGTGGAGAGTGGTGTGCTCTAGGAAGGAGATGAGGTTACAGTAACATCCTGGATTAGAAAGTTGTCAGGGCTGGTCTACGTAGTGTTTCTGCTTCTTTTATAGGGTTCTGTTGTGGCATGGCTGATAAGCAAGATGTCCATAAAATGCTACATGATATAAACAGCCAGGAAGATGCACTCAATTGTTCTCTCACTGGGAAATCATCAGGATCTGGATCTAGTATTAACCCTGTTGCTCTATACCTCCAAGCTGTCAAGCTTCCTCACCAGACTTTTGATACCCAGCAACTGGTGACTGCTGAAAAAAGTCCTTCTAAATCTCCTTCTGTACATCTTGCTAATAAAAATATTCCATGACCAACTTGTTTACAAGGGAAGATACCAAGTGCTTCATCTGCTTCTCTATATACTGCCTGTGCTAGGTTTCTATTGCCCTAATTTTGCAACCTTGTAGTTTTCTATTACTTCCCTATAAGTGCTGCCTAATACCCAGGGTTAGGTGGTACAAGGCAATGATTTACCTGATCATCTTGTACCAAATGACAGTGTTTGGGTTGTCATACTGGTCTAGATGTCTAAATGCCCCCCACTCCTCCTTCCTTCTTCCATTTTCTATGAATGCATACCAGGTTTTATCAGCTCTCTTTAAATGTATGTGCTGTTGTGCATATCCAGGCTCACTTCATCAGCTGTTGCAAGGTCTTCCATATTTCAATACAGTAAAAACCTGACTAGTGAAAGTCCTGAGCAATTTGGTCTATTTTGACCTAAGGGAGTTGGGCAGTCAGAATAGATGGTCGTGAGATGTCCCTTCAAACCTCAACTACTTGGTAATTCTGTGAAATCAAAAGCCTGTGTTAGTACCTGTTTCTGCATCATGTTGTGAGGTAACAATACAGAATAATCAAAATTTTTAATCTTGTTAAACATTATTTATTTGAATACACAGCTAGGTCAGATGCCATTTCAGGAATACTGTCCTCAAATCACTCCTTGATATAGCTAAAATACTTTTCTCCTACAGTCCTGGAAGGCTACTGCTTTCCAGCAATTTCCAGTGGGATCCATACTGACATACTCCTGAAGATGAGAGAAGAGGTGTTACCCTTTTAGTAATTAGAAGGCATAGAAAAGAAGGTACCATCCCTCTTCCAAATCCCTCAGCAATAGTGCTTATGACTGTTGCTGAAATCCAAAGATGAATTGCATCTCTGCTCCCTAATTGCTATTGTTTTATTTCAGGGCAGTGTCTTCCTAGTGAAGGAAGTTTTTATTAGCTCTTTAAGTGTGGGACTGATTACTCACCTGGCAGTGAATGAGGCTCTGTAAGATGTAATCAGAGTAAGCTGAATGGCTTTCCCTGGTTCATGCTGCAGTTACAGACCCTGAAATGCTCAGGGAATAAGAGGGAGCTGTGGCTCTCTTTGACCTCATCAGACATGGGGGTACAAACACTGGAACAGTCTGACGTATGCTGCAGATTCTAACACCTTCCTTTTCCATGCTTTTAGTGCACACATTAATGAACACATAGAGCAGGGTCCTGGCTGGTGTGTAAGAACAGTTCCTGGAGGAGAGGTACCGGCTTTTACTCATGTAACAAGCATCTGGTGGAAATTTTCTTCAAAGGGGCTGCATTTAGAAACAAGAGACTAAATTGCGTTTTTTCTGTGCTTGAGACCCAGATGAGGTATCTAGTGTTTGACAGTGTGTTTGGCACTCTTCTTGGTGGGAAGGGGGGTTGTGCTCTCTCAGTTTATGCAGTGCTCAACACATTTGTGTACTGTTGGAAGCCAGTTATTGATGGTGGATTTTTTGGATTCAGAAATCAGCCAGGAGATGAACTGAGGGGTCTATTCATCTGTTTCCACTTAGGTTATGGAAAGACTGCTAGCTGGTAATAACTTTGAATCTTTATTGACTTACAGTGGATTTGAACTGGTGGCTTGAAGGCCTCATACTGTTCAGCAGTGTCTTTTGTATAACAAATTGGAAGTAATGAACATGGAAGCTATTTATTGCATACACTCTTTTTCACAGATTTAAAAAGAGTAGAGATTTTAACCATTATTTTTTTCAGTACCAAAAAGATCACACCTTTTCCCTACGCCCTCTCTTGTTTTCTGTTTTTCTGAGTATGAGCTTATGTGTATTATGTTAACACATTATTCGAAAGAAAAAACAAACCAATTTTTTTTCTGCGTTTCAGTGCTGGTAATTTTAGGGGTCTGGGCTGAGTCCATTCAATGAAGAGAGACATCTGCTGAATTCAGTGGGTATGAGGTCCTGTGATTATGCACTTGGGCCTGCATCTGCATGGATTCCGCTGCAGGCTGCAGGTCTACATTTAGACAATCACACAAGAAAATTTAGCATTTTGAAAGATGCAGAATGCAGCTGTTTCCTGTCATTATGTTTCACATTACTGAAGTCAGCAGTTACTCTTTTCCAAGCAGTGCCTTTCAACAATAAACAAGGCAAATGCTTCCAATAGAACCTCCTGATGACTTCTGTTTAATTTAAATATATATATTGCAGCAGCAAATACAGCAATAACATGGAATATAAAACCCATTAAAACATACTCTAAAAATTATATGTAAGTGTAGAAAGGAGAGGAAAAGAAGATGCATTTCTTCTGATTGCTCTTTGCTGTATTTAGGATGATTATTGTAAGTTGGAGGAGCATGCACTCTATCTTTTTATGTGTGATAAATGGAATTCTCACTTTTCAGGCACACTGGAACTCCATCCTAATAGGAATTGGAGTGAGCAAGTCAATAATTAGTCGATACTTACACCAAATCCAGAGGCATGCTTAGCACATCATAGATAGCAAGTAAATTTCAAGACAATGGTCTTTGTTTTCAAATCAGTAGACAATTCAGGGAGATGAGTGTTTAGAACAGGAGACTGTGAGTGGTTCCTTGGCAAAGAGACCTACTGAAGCACAAATTTTAGCACCTGATGGCACCAGAACTGTGGCAGCCTTTTTTGAGGAGTCTCTCCCTTAATGCTGGGGAGTGGCTGTGTGAGAGAGATAGTGTGCAGGGATTTTTCTAGATCTAAATAAGAAGGCTCAAAAAAAAGTGGTGTAATAAAATAGACATTGTAATAAGATATAATAAAAAGAAGAATATAGATAGTGAGTAAATTTTCTGCCATTTCAGAGACTTGGAGTCCTGCTTTCATGCTCCATCAGATGGACATTGGATATCATCCACTTTGAATGGATTTTCCTCCTCCTTCCCATGCTGTAGTGCCTTTAATTTTGCATAGCAAACAGAATCACTTGTTTTTTCCTGATGGGTTAGGATATTATTTCTGTTGTAACACCCCAAACACAGGCTGGCACAGGGCACTCCAGCAGGCCCTTGCAGTGACTGTTGCTGCTGTTGTATGGGCTTCTGAAGCCCCAAGTACAAGGTTCAAGACAACAGACATGGTCTGGTCAAATTCACTAACTCCTTGACTATGATGTTTTCTGCAAGGCTCCCAATACAGAACTGAGTTCCAAATTAATGCTATCTAAATCCTGTAATAAACCTAGATTTGATTCTGTATTAGCTATAATTAGTATTGAGAAAGAAAGTAGGAGTTTTATCCCCCCACCTCGCTCTATTTTTCAAGATCAGATGTATATTCTCAGGAATGTTGGCGAGGTGTGTAACATACATGATCTGGATTCAGTGGTGAAATGCTAATAATTCTACTTAGACCTTCCAGCAAAGAGGTACCATGATACTGACAATACAATAACTGAGTTACTGGGTGGAGCCTGCTAGAAGGCTCTTTTAATGCAGGAAATGTCACCTCTTGATTTTTTCGGGAAACTGTGTACCTTGCAGATGGATGTAATATGGCATTTGTGCTTTGGGATGCTGTGATACAGCACAAAGAGTGTTGGCATATGGCACTAATAAGTGCCAGGTGTAACCAGGTAAATGAATATTCCTTGCCCTCCAAGTCTGCATGAGCTGCTGCTTCTTCAGAGCTCAGGTGGTGGCCTCTGAGACCAGAGATACAGGATGTCCTCTCTGTTATGACCTGACACCCCAACCTGCTGTGACCAGGGAAGGGCTCAGGCATCCCAGGGCTCAGCCAGTGGCACAGTGTCTCTCCTCCTGCCTCATGGAAGATTGAGAAGTGGTGATGGGGAGTTTTCCTCTGTGTAGCTTTGCCTCTTGTTCTACAGCCTCTGACACTTTCCAGAGTAGGCTGGACAGGAATAAGCAATGCTGACAGTGAGAGTCAGGTGGGTTTGAAGAAGGGACCCTCTTCTTCTCCCTGCACCTTTGCCTGACTAGGCTAGTCACAGCATTCTGTGGCTCCACCTCCACTTCTTCAGATTGCTCTGAGAGAAATATTAACATCCTCTAATAACTGTCAAACCTATTGAGGGATTTGTTTTATTAATTCCAAGACTGGGTACAGCAAATAGATTATAACTTGGGCCATTTCATAGGCTTAACAAACCTTTCTCTGCTTACTTGTCACTTCCCCGCTGTCCCCAAATCTCCTGGTGTTAACTCCTTTTTCTGTTCTTTGTGTTACTATTTATTGAATATTCTCACTGATGTGTATGTCACAGGAAATATGCCCAAAGTTCATTTCCATCCATCATTTTTTAGATGATAAGAAAGGAATAGAAGCAGCACAATTTGCAACGGATTTGGCAGTAGTAAATGCCTTTTGTAGCTGTCACGGTGATGTTCTGAGAACAGGACAAAGCTGAAAATACTTAGCATGTGTGCAGGTTCCTCCTCAACAGGAGGAGAGGTACTTTCTGTGGCATATAGTTGGTAATGCCTGGGTTTCCCGTCTCTGTGTCAGCCTTGCAGGTGATGTGGACAAGGTTGAAACACCATGGGCCAGGTTTCAGTACTTTGAGCAGATTGCAGACTGCCAGCAATGAAACTCATTTTAGCTTCTTGGGTCATATGGCTAGTTCACTTTTTAGTGAAAGTTACAAGACTGCTCAAAAATAGGTTAATTTTCATGGTGGTCATCTTAAGAAAGTCCACTGTTGTGCATCAGCATCATCAAGCTCTTGGTTATCTTTATGTCCTGATAACCTTCTAGCAGTATTGCCTTTGCTGGATCCGAGAGGTCAGAGAAGAAGTAGCTATGTTGGTGAATCCAGGGAAGGCATTCCTGGCAGGGAGCGTATTTCATTTAGGGACATTCATCCAGTTGCCATCCTTTCCTGATGCCTAAATCAATTAAAACAAGAAGACCATTGGAGAGAAACTGACTCCTGTATCCCTAAGATCTCTTGTGTGAGTCACCTTCAGCTTACCAGAATAAGTCTTGCTATGACATGATGCAGCCACTGAAATGCCACATTAATTGATTTAGTTCTTGTTAAAGTCAAGAGAAAATTCAGCTTGTAGTGGGAAGATAGTCTCAATTGTAATTAAAACATGAGGAAGCAACTGCCCATGGGAATGTAGCTCTCTTGCAAATAGTTTTTGAAAGGCTTTTCAAAGTGTGTGAGACTTTCTCACCATGAATGGAAATCTGAATGAGGGTAGGAGTTTCCAGCCATAAGTGTGTGCATGGAAGCAGATACAGAGATGCCTAGGTAATGATATAGAAGTGTGAAAAAGCAGGTAGAAGTATGCCTGTATGCTTTTAGAAGGCCGTAGGTTCTTTTTTCATCCAAGCTGGGAGGGAAAGAGAAATCATCTTCCTCTCTTTACCTAAGAAAATTGAAAAACAGTTTTTTATGTGACCATGCCACTGTTCCTAATATACGAATGCCTTATAAATTGTGGTCCCAAATATTGAAGCTAAGGGCTGGAAAGTAATTTAGTTACTTTTTTTTTTTTTTTTTTTCCCAGTGAGTGGCCACTTAGGTGGAAAATCTTTGTGATTTCCAGTATGTGACACAGTGAACCACATGGCCACTTTGCTGTTCGCATGGAACACTGAATGACAAATGGTAGTGCTTGTGGAGGAGACAGTGTACCGTGTGTGCCTAAGCTGAGCACATGCTATCAAGAGCGCCCATGTTATTCTGTAACATACTTTGTTCTCTGGACACAGGAGCTATAGCTTGTCCTTGTCCCAAGCATTTCAAGTGAATTCTAGGGCCGATAAATGCTCTTTATAGAACTGCAGGTGTGATACTGCTAAACAGAAAGGGAAGAAGGGGTCTGGATCTTCACCAGCCTCTGGTGAGGGACAAGGACTGCCAGAGTGGCAGGATGCTCTTAGGCTGATTTGTTCAAACATGGTCTGCATTTCTTATTCATAAACTTGTCAGTCCATGTTTCTGATGAGAATAACAGCTTTGTTCTTATTGGAGTTTTGGTCAGATTGGTACTTAGGAGAGGCAAGGAATTTTGATGGGTTTAGACCTGTGCTAAAATATACTAGTTATACAAATGGCCTGGTACAACTAACTCCAGGATAAACTTCAGCACTGGTCTTGATGTAGATAACTTCAGTGTCTTTTTACTATAGGTAAAGTACAGCTGCCCTCTGCAGAGAATGTTGATGGACCAGCACTCTTCAGTTTAGAGAAGTGGCTAAAGCAGGAGGTGAGGTAGATATTTATAATCAGGAATGCTGTGGTGATGCTGAATAGAAAATGCTTATTCATGTATTTTATAAAGCAACAGTTTGGGGATGCCCAGCTGCAGGTTTTAAATGAACCAACAAAACTGGTTTCACACCACCTCAATTCTAGTTACAGAAGGGACCTGACAAATTCAAGTTTCACTTGAGGGAAAAGTCCATCAAGGAGTGATCAGCATTTTGATCATGATGCAACCACCACCAGTCTCATTGCTGGAAGTTGTTGATAATGGTACTGTGATTTTTCTTAGTTCCTTTGACTCTTCCCTGAGTACCTGTGCGTGGTTGCTGCCAGAGGCTTGGCTTTGGTGTCTTCCCTGCTCCATTACTGAAGCTGCTGGCTTATGATGCCTGGCAGATGCTACTGACAGGATTGTCCGGGTAGAGTGTGTTTTGAATTAGAATAATAAAATCATAGAAAATGGGATCAAAAAAAGTCACAAGGGCCAATTATTCTTTCCAAGCCAGGACCAGGTGAATCTGAAAAATTAATGAGGAATACTTGTCTAGTCTTTTCTTAATAGTCTTCAATGCTTTTGGTAAGCTCTCAGTAGCCAAAGTAGTCCAGAGCCTCACTACCCTGTCCCTACCAAATTTTTCTGACATTAAGCCAAAACTTCTCTTTCATCATCATAAGTTTCTTCTCATTCTATCTGTGGTGAATATGAAGGATACATTTTTTCTGCTTGCATCTGCCCTTCAGAAGTTATACAGTAATCTATCTTTGTGTTCCCCACAAGACTGGGAACATAACTGGCTGAATGTAGATGCATGACGGTGTTGTGCGAAATAGCAGGGAGCAAATCCTCTATTTTGTCCAGTGCCCAGACACCTAGGATGAAACATAAAGAAGTTTCATCCTGGAGTGCTCGGGCACTGTATCTAGGCAGCTTAAGTAAAGATCAACAGATTGTTTGGAGGGCACTGAGTAATTAAGTTCCAGTTGGATTTTTGCTAGTAGTGGGCTACAGAACTATTGACTTTCCTCCCAGCAATGTAGCCAGGGCCCTGAGGAATGTACATGTGCATATTTGTTGGGATGTGTGGGAGAGGATGGTACTTTCAGTGAAAGCTGTGAAATCAGCAAGCAACTTTATCTAAGAATAGTAACGATACAGAGTTAATTAGAGGGATGATTAGGATATCGTTTCTCTAAGATTTTTTTTTCTTACTGTAGCTAAGTAACTCTGTGCCTTGGTTTCTGAAAGCAGCAAGCATACCTTATCAATCCATACCATGTTGATATGAAAGCCCTTTTCTATACGGCCACGCAACTGTAGCAAAACCATAGTGGTTTGCAAATGTCTCCCCAGCTAGCTCGAGCACACACTCTGCCTGAGCATCTTGGTTACCTGAGAGGACAAAGCTTGGCCCCTTAAGGCAAAGGGTCCATTTTGTTTAGTAGATAAAGGCTCCACTCAAATTTCCTATGCTTTAGAGGGTGACATACTCAGGCATAGGTCAGTTGACCTCACATTTGACCCCATGGAGAGGGCAAGCTGCCCACAACATTAGTGTGCACAATATGGAGAAAAGCATTAGAGGCCTCAAATCACTGTAACTCAGATAAGATTTGAAATCAGATAAGTTTTGAAATCAAATCCCTTCACCTCATTTAAATCTTGAGTGCTTTAAAATCACACAGCACTTTTAGTAGACTCAGCCAAGTTTCATTCTGCCTCTTTAAGTAGTTCTTCGTGTTCTAACTCTGACATGCTAAACTGCTGTGTGGCGTTCCTATAAGCTGTTAAACATCTGTCTCTTTCACTTCAGAGCTGGCTGCTTTTCAGTACTGGATGAATGATTCCTATATTCACAGCTAATAAGTGCTTTGGGATCCCAAGTATTAGCTGTGCAAAGGCACAGTACCACAAATGTATGCAATTCTATGCAACGTATCAAGTGAATACTATTCCCAAGAGGCTGGCAGCCTAAGAGATCCCACAGGACAAAGAACACAGAGAAATGTAATTGATTGTAATGAACTTGTTTGTGTATGTGTCACCACTTATCTCTACTGAATAAAATCAGAAGTGTTCAACACTCCATTAACACAAATTACAGGGTCCTATTCTTCTGGAGCGAGACAATAAGGCCTACACCTGCTAGTACTGTGAAGTTCTTCACGATTCCACTGTGTTGCTCAATGACAGACATCATAGGCTGGAGTGGTCTTGGATTTGTTTCAGTATCCTAAACATTTAGCAAATTAAGTATTTAGTAAATTAATCCCATTGGAATCAGTGGAAGGATACCAGGGATGCATCCTACTACCACTGTAAGACAAAAGATGTTAAGGAAATATGAAGGATGAAAATTGGGACACTCTTAAAGTAATTTTCTGTCGCTGTTGTACCAGGAATGGCGAGAAACGACACAGATTCCAGTCTAAGGAGAAAAAGAATTATTTATTCATTTACAAGCTGGTTTTTATATTTTAGTTTGCTTGAATGGCACAAGGCCATTGGTCTTTTACCATCTACTTCTTTAGAATGATTGGTTAGATCTTACAACACTCATTTCAAAATATTTCTCTGGTTAGTATAACAACAATACTGCAGCAATCTTGCACCTGCAAGATAAAGGGATTAGTTTACAGAAACTTCTAACTGTTTTCAGCCAATGTCTGTGAGAAAGCAAAGACTTTTTCACAGACAGAGGCAGAAAGCTGGAAAATCTTTCTGCAGCCCAGATTTCAGCATCCACAATTTTCAAGTCTTTTATGGATTCAAGGGAGACAAGATTTTAACTTAGTTAACCATAAATACAACAATTTCAAAGTGTCTGTGTCCAGTGTGAGCACTGTGTCTGGGGATGTGCTAATGCTTGGAGTTGATCTCATTACTGAGCCCATCTTTACCCAAGCTAATTGTTGTTAGAAAGTGTTTGTACAATGGAAACGCTATATATTTTTGAGTTGCTGTAACCCTCCCTGATGGTTTTGAACCACTCTGTACTGAAGAGAAAGAAGAAGAGTCTGTAGGAGGTGAAGCAGGACCGTATGTTTATCTGTGCCGTAACAGACCAGGTTAGGATGGAATGAGACCACTTGCCAAATCAGCATCTGAAATTAACACTTTATTTGATGAAGTATCAAATTAATGAAGACTTTGCTTTTGCCAGTTTGAGGAGTTTCCAGCTGAGTCAAAATGCAGCTCTTCATATTGTTAAAACGTTCCATCAGAGCTCAGTTAAGAGGAAATCATCCAGTTCTGAGTCACCAGCATCTCTTACTACCACATTTCAGGAGTCCAGGCTGGCTCATCATGTATGTTTTGAATCATTTCACTGACTACCACAAATGCATCAATCTATGGCCTGNTTAAGTGACCGACTTCCCAAGCAGTCATGCTTCTGTCAGTGAAACTCTACCCATATCCATTTTCTGTATTTGCAGAATAATGAGAGCCAAATTTACTTTAGAAAAGCTTTTTGAGAAAATATCTGAATAAGCTTCAGAATACGGTAATTTTTGTGTCTAAAAGCTGGATTTCCTCTTATTTGGGAGTGGATCTCCTATGACAAAAAATATCTCTAAGTTTTACGGCTTTTACCCTCCTCCTCCTCTCCCCAGTTTCTGCCTGCTCCGCGGTCCTCTCCACACACTGGTGTTCAGAGAGAGATTAACAAGAGGATGCTGGAGGGCAATGCTGGAGAACTTTAGTGCCATTCACTTCTAGGTGAAGTCTAGCTTATTTCCAGTTAGCTTAGGATGCTTCTGCCTGCCAGCTTGTTTGTGACTTGTGCATTCAGAAGACAGGTGTCTACAGCACATCAAAGCAGGGGACAAGATTGAATGGACTGCAGAGATGGAAACAAAAGTAGGTATTTTCAAGTCAAGGTGATGAGTATTGGTAGGGCTGATGCATGTAGAAAGTTTGTGCTGTCCTTGTCTTCCAGCTGGAGAGAGGTGTGCTCTCATGATACCTTCCCTTTTTTGCTAAACCTTGTGTTAAAACGGTTAGAGTGAAAAATACCTCAGATGTTTCCTGTACAGGCATGGAAATGATCTGAGCTATAATAACGTTTGCTTTGTTCCTCCTGCTCCCCTTGATTCTCCTCCTTCCTTTCCAACCCACCCAGATGGCTGGGGCTGCACCAGACAAAGGCAGCAGCCCTGCTGATCCCTCTTTCAACACAGCTATTATCATCAAAGAACAAAAGCAAACAGCACTGGCTTGCGGCTCAGCCCTTTACAAAAGAGCAATAAATGGACTCTTGTGTATAGGATAAAGCAAACTCTGCCTTGTCTTATGTTAAGAGGCAGACTTTTCTGTGTTTGAACTGCTCTGAGCTGAAGGAAATGGAGAAACCTCCATCTACATGGCAGTAAGTCCCATGGTCACTGGATGGTTTTGTTAGCCATGGCTTCTGCATGCTCCCTGTTTAATTGGAATGCTCTACCTCCTCAGTCCCTGTGGCAGGGAGCAGGTCTGTGTAGGTGGAGGAAGGTAGTGCTAATGGAAGAGGAAGAGAGTGGGGACATGTTTTAAGCAGTCCTATTGTAATCAAACCAGAAAAACATAAAGAGAATTTGAAAGAACATCTCAGATGACAGGGTCTGAAGGAGAGTCATCTCAGCTCCCCAAATCTGGTCACACTAGCTATATGCCATCTCTGTTGTTTACCTTTCTTGAGGCATTAGGTGTCTCCTAGTTGTGGAGCCACCAGCCATAGGGTATGGTGGGTCCCTTTTGTCGATATGTGCAACCACATTTTTAATTGTGAACCAAAGTGGAGTGGCTTTCCGCACTGCAGAAGCATGATGGTGTTTCCCATGGGGACTTATATTTGATATTAGAAAACGATTTTTCACCGAAAAAAGGCTCCCCAGGGAAGTGGTCACAGCACCAAGCCTGACAGACCTCAAGGAGCGTTTGGACAATGGTCTCAGGCACATGGTGTGACTCTTGGGGATGGTGCTGTGCAGGGCCAGGAGTTGGACTTGATGATCCCTGTGGGTCCCTTCTAATGCAGAATATTCGGTGCTTTGTGATTCTGTGACTTACATGGCAGTTTCACTTGTATGCCACAGTGGTATTTATTGTTTGTGAGGACTGACTGGTTATATGTAATTTTTTTGTCTTTACAAAGAAAGAAGTGCTTTCTCTTGTTGTTTTAAACTAAAAAACAAGTAGTTTTACCATTTGGAAATCAGCATTTGCCAGCAGATACCACATGGGGGGGTGTCTGCAATACAAGAAACTCCTTCTGCATTTAGTATGGGAAGTAACCCTAATGACCCAGGCTGCCATATAGGTAAATACTGTGAAAGTGTCACAGAGATGCAAAGAGTGACTTTTGTGGTGCAACTAGTGTATACAGAAATTGTGTTGGGTGGAAACTTTCCCAAAAAGATACAGCAAAAAAAAGCTAAGAGTTTGATCAGTCATGATGGGGGATGCCTGCTCTTAGGGACATCGGAACAAAAAAAAAAAAGGTTAAAAAAAAAAAAAATCTTGCTGTTACTTGCCATTGAAAAACTACATTTTGGAGATGTTTATGTTAGCTCTTAGCCCTTCATTCTGTCCCTTTTTAACAGCTTCATGACCTGTTTAATTCTTGCACATTCAAATAAGTGTTGTTTCAAGCAGTGTATCAGTTACAGCCCACTGCCTCTTCTCTTACTTGCTTAACGTGTTTATCCCTTGCTAACCCTTGGCGAGCTCTTTCCTTTGCCCTTTCTATCTGCTGGTGCTTTTTATTCCCCATCCATCCAACAGATTTTCTTCCTGGAGCAGAGACACCCTGGTGAGGCTGCCTGCTGTTCCAGGCTCCCATTGGTAGCCTGGGCTGCAGCCGTGCCTGCTCCATTGTCAGGCACGCAGGGAGGCTGAGAGGACAACATGGGTCTCAAACTTTTTACCTGCTTAGAATAGATTTTCAAGTGGATGCTAGATCATCAGACATGTTTTCAGTACCTTATGGTAATCACTTCTACCTCTTCTGAGATACATGATCATCTCTAACTGCCACTGATTTTTCCCAAGCAGCACGTCAACTCAAGACTGCTCCTAGCAGTGGACTTGTAAATTCTTTGTCATCATGTTCACATTCTGGAGTGGTGTTTAAGGGTCTGCTCCTTCCTTCTGCCCCTGCTATCACCTTCTTTTGATTTCCATCCTCAGTGCATGCATTGCTGCCTGACACTTGTTTTCTTTTCCTACCTAGAAGCAATTACTTTCAGGTAAACTTTCAGTGCTTAGTGTCCTTCCAGGCTTGCAAACCAAGACACTGGTTCTTAGATACAATTATGTGCTAAAAGAGGAAAGGCAGGAAATAATCCACATCAGATCTGCCATAAATGTTTAGTAAAACCTATGGAATTTAAAGGCATTGATGCCACAGTCCCTCCCCTCTTTGTGCATTGTTTTATTTGGGTTGTTACCTCCTTAGGAAAGGACAGCTTGATACATGTATGATGTTCCACAGAGACTTTTCCTCAAATGGTTTTGGAGCCATTACAAAGTGATAACAGAAAGCAACAGAAAGTGATAAACAAAAAGCAGCATGCACAGGAATCACTCACCTGAATTGCAAGTGTCTCAGGAGGACAAGTGGCACCAGTTTCACAGGAACACAGTGGTTTTGGACAGGAAGGTGGAATACTGATGGAAATTGGAGGGGGCATTGGTAGAAGGAGAATACAGCCTTAGACCTTAGTGTGAAGCCAATGCACTCAGTATGTCATGCTCCTAGATTTGTGGCAGAAGTAGTCTGGGATCTGTAGTCCAAATCATTAATGTGTTTCTTTGAAGCCTTACTGGAAAGGTGATAGCTCCACCACTTCAACTCCTGGACAGGGTACAAGCTGCCAGGGGAGAATGTCATCTATGGACCTGGCCTCCCTGTTTCCTCAAGCAAGTTTTTTTTCTGGTTTTTGTTTGTTTGTTTGTTTGTTTTGTTTCTGTTTTTTTTTTTTGTTTGTTTGTTTGGTTTTTTTTGTTTGTTTGTTTTTTGAGGGTTGCCTTGTAAAGAAAATATTAATCTAATCCTGTGAGATTTCAGGGGATTCTCCCTCTTGGCGTTATGTTAAGTGTAGCTATTCAGAGCAAGACTGAACTTGGGATGCTAAAAAAGTTATGAGAAGCATTTTTTTAAAGTACTTTGTGAATGGTGGGCTCTGCCTAAAACAGACAGTACATTCAAATATATGCCTTCTCTGTTATGAATACTATGAACTACATAGTCTGGCTCCTCCCTTTTCAAAGGACTTATTTATTTTGAGGTTTATGGGATTGATTCTGAAAAGCAGTCTTATGCCACAGAGAGAAAAAGTACCAAATGACATTTGTTCTGAATTTAGCATCTTGTGAAAGACAACATGTGGGATGTGCAGAGCTCTGGCACACTCCTTCTCCCCCACCTCTAGTACTGTCTGCAATGAAAGATTTTTTTGGGAAATGATGGGCTGGAAGAATGAAAAGAAGTGGTCTCTCTTCTAGACTTTGGGACTATGTTGTATGTCTTATACCTCGTCATAAATTCACATGGCCCCTTGTAAAAGGGGAGCAGGTTCTTTTCTATTTTTCTGGAAACTTGCTTGAATTTATGTGCTATAGAAGCCTTCTGCAGGCAAGTTGGTTTTTGTTTCTCTCTTTTGCATTTGTGTGTGTGAAAAACATAGAATATTTTAACCAATATTCTTACAGGAACTGACGTGGCTTGGTTCTATCTGATTCCAGGAACTCTCTCTCCGGACAGATATGATGGTGGATTCACTTTAACATGCACAGTGGAGAGGGAGCCAGTGCCTCCTCCCTTGCATGGCGGCGTGCTTGGATGCAGATGGGTGGCCTTCAAACAAACCTAATTACTTCTGGTTTTGCATGAAATTGATTTCCATGCAAGGATACTGAGTTGCTGTGTGCATCTCTAATGGCTTTTTTTTCTCTTCTCTTTCTTTGTCTTTCTTTTCCTTCTGCTTGCCATGAACACACCTCGACAGATGTCAATCATATTCCAGGTAAGTGTTACTTTTGCTGAGCTGAAAGGCTGTTCTTTAAGGAGTGCTGGTGGTAAGTTACGAAGGCAGGTCTCATCCTGCTTCCTGCTGGACATCACGAGGTCTGGATTGCACAGTCTGCTGAAAGAAGAGCTTCATAGTAGCAAAGGTCACAAACTTCCCTCTTCAGAGACTACATTGTGTTGGTCAGTTAAAGGGATGTTTTCTGAATGAAAATTACATTAAGAATGGTTGCTTGTATTGCTAATTGAACCTGGCATTGAAACCTGCATTATATACTATTTATTTCTGATACATCTGTGTGTAGTCTGGCATAAAAATCTAGATTAGTCATTTTCTTTCTCCTACTGCAGTCTACTCCATTTGCTCCTCCCACTAATAACATGCTGAATTTCAGTTCTACTAACAAAGGGGTTTTTTGTTGTTGTTTTAGTTTACATTTTTATAAGCCAGTGAGTATATTTCTGGCTGAATCTGAAAGTGTGATTTTATTTAGGTATCAAAATTTTATTCCCACCAGGGCACAAATGATTCATTTAAAAGGAAAAATGAATGTGTGTTTCACATGCTTGTTTATACG
Source organism: Edolisoma coerulescens (assembly GCA_013397115.1). Lineage (NCBI taxonomy): Eukaryota > Metazoa > Chordata > Aves > Passeriformes > Campephagidae > Edolisoma > Edolisoma coerulescens. The sequence goes on along the minus strand of VWZW01007936.1, from coordinate 2,324,923 downwards.
TGGAGTTCTTCCACAACAGTGTATGTTACCACAGAGAACTCCAAACCTCCTTCCTCAGATTGCTGTCTCATTGTTGACAGGATCAGAGTCCCCCAACTTCAGCTACAAGTGTTAGATGAACTAGACCACTTTACTCTAGTCCACATTCTGTTCCCAATGAAACTTTAGAAACTAATTTTTACCTCACACTTGGGCAGTTCCACCTGCTTTATCATTATGTGAAATGGAAACGAGAGCCCAAGAAAGCACCTTACATTGCCCTGGCTGGAGTGGGATAATGGCAAGTCAAAGCTCTTTTCCTTCTCAGCTTTCTGCATAACTTTTGCTAAACCTAACCTGGAATGAGTTATCTGGATCTGGAATGTGTTCTCTGTTCAATTTGCTTCTTTTCTACACTTGGATAATCAGACCTTGTGCATCACTTCAGAGAGATGTAGGGAGGGCCAGTCGCTTGGGTATTTTCCCGGCACATTTAGTCTTTTGGCTTCTGTCATCGGCCCCCTTTTTGTTCTGCTGAGAACTTTTGCATTCTGTGTGCATCTCAACCGATAGCAGTGGGAATGGAAGCGGCCAAATGGCAAGTGTCACCTGGCACGCTTTGGAAAGAAAGGCTCTGTTAACTTTGACATGCAATCTTTTCAGTTACCTACAAGGCTGAAACTCCACCATCTCTGCCTCAGTCTGAGGTGTCCATGAGCTCCTGTTTCCTCTCATCTTGGCAGGATCTGACAGGACATGTGCCAAAGACTTCAAATCACAAGTGTCTCCATAACATGCTGAAGATGTTGATGTCTGGGGCAGAGGAGGATGATTGAACTGGGAAAGCGTGGCCTTGCTATGCTCTACCAGTAGGACACATGATTTTGTGCCAGTAATGAGCGTTGCCTCAAGCAACATCAGGGACATCTTCTGGTGTGCAGGAGATGACAGCATCACTAGTAGGGGCCCAAGCAGAGGGGGCATATCCAGTACAGGACTCTACTACTGTTAGTGTGGGCACCATGGAGCGGTCCATCCTTCTGCTCTCTGACTCTGCTCTTCTGCCCTACTGCCCTGTTATTCTCATAATTTATATACTTGGATGTGCATTTTTTATTCTCCCCATTGCTCATACATGTGTTCTTCTTCTCCGGACTGCTGTGTGCTTTCTCACATGGATTTTTATTCACATGTGGATTCCGAGTCACATGTGAATGCTTTTTGATGTGTTCTCTCAATCATCGGTGTGTTTTCAGTCTGACAATTACCCACACCTCATTACAAGGCTCTGTCACTGTTTACTCCTAGGCAGTCTCATCCCTCTGCTCATTTCACCCTTGGCGGCTGCAATGGCACTGCTGTGGGACTGGGCAGTGACATGGACCTCCAGACCTCCAGGGGGGTTTGGGTCTACACTTCCCCTCTGTCAAGTTTTGCAGACACTTTCTACCTATTTGGCCATCCAGCTATCTATATTGCGAGGGGCCTCAGGCCCCTATCAAAATGGTTACTTCAACCGTCTTCTGTTTGAAAGACAAATTAGGGATTTTATGTGCTAGTGGTAACTACTCACACACAGCAGAAGGGCTGTAAAGAGCCCATTGATTAAATAAGTATTCATTATTGTTGAATAGACTGGTTCAGACTAATTCCTCACTAAGAGGAGGTAGCTATGAATAGGCTGGGGCTGGCAGCAGTGGGCTCCACAGGGTTCTGCTGGGTGCAGTTACTCCAAGGTGCAAAGAAGTTGTATTTTATTTTTTTAAAGTTAACAGAAATGTGTAGCATAAGCCTTCCCTGGCTGTGAGGTCTCTGCTTGTGAAGAAGGGCACTCCAGCAACAGGGGCTCATTGCTACACTTCTTTCAAGAGCCAACTTGATCTCATCTGGCTTATTTCACAAATAAAAGAAGTTTGTCAGATGTTAGCCCACCTTTCCTGCAAATGTAATGCCCCAGTTATAAAATAATGACGCCACATTTTGAACAGCGCCCTGGAGTTGGGATTGTTGCTGTCTGCACTTGGCTGGGTCACTGACTCACTTTGTCGTGTAGAGGAGTACTTCAGTTTTCCCTTTGGGGGTTAGAGCTACAGCCTCACCTCACCTTCACAACATGGTTTGAGTGCTTGGACTGAATGTTACGGAGTTTAAGAGCCTTAGTATAGAGGTTAAGTGCCTGGCTGGGAAGTGGCATGCAGCACAGACCAGAATGGATGCCTCTGTCACTTCTGCACGATATCTGCTTCTTTCTTTGCACCTTCTATTCTTTACCAGTGGTGTAGATTCTGAAAGATAAATAGTTGGAAAAGGACCAGTAGATCAAAGAGAAAGTCATACGCTCCTATCTCACTTATTTTTTCTTTTAGTGGAAGAATATATGCAGGAGGAAGAACTAGATACGGTTCCTTGATAATATGGAGGCTGTTACTGATACCTGGGGGGGTAGTCAAAGTTTAAATAGTGCTTTTCATATTCTTACCATGCTTATTCCTATTGTGGGGGAGATCTTTAAATGTTTATTGGGGGGGAGGCTAAGAGATTAAGTTCTGGGCATTTGGCTGTCATGATTTTACTGCTGACTAGTGTTTGCATGTAACTGAATGGACGAAACCCAGTATACATTACCTAGGTAGTTCCCAGAGGAAAAATTAGTCCTTGTTTGCCTGAACAACTCCTTCATAAAGATTCTGAGATCATTGAAAGCATATTAGCACATTTTTGATCCAGGTCTTTAATCTTTCAAACTCCATCTTTAAATGCTTCTTTCCCTTCTTCATCTCGGGTCTGCTGTTTTAGTTGGTCTCCCTAACTCCATGTCATAGGGTCATTTAGGCAGTACCTGTATGCTGGCTTCTTAAAGAAAAACTCTGGTTTTGGGTCATGGAAATGATGGGTTTCAGCCCATTTGAAGGTTCCTATTTGCAGAAGGTACTATTACAGAAGGTCAGAGTAGTAATCCATATATACCATATTGTCAGCGCCATTCATTAGGAGTTTGAAGCCAATATGTACGGGCTTAGGTTCTCCTTCATAGGTGCCATCATTATTTTGATTCTTGCATGCCCTTTGCACAGGTACTGTCCCCTAATGGGAATTTCTTGCACTGGAATGTGAATGGTTTTTAGTTCCATGCCAACCTATTTGCAAAAATATGGCAGTAGTAATCATGGGGGTGAGAGCAAGAATTCCTCTATCCCAGAAGTGTCTTTTTATGAAAGTAGATGCTTTGGAGGAAGTTTAAGAAACTATGATTGCATAGGTCTTGTCCCAATACCTTGGTAATTACTTCTAGTAATTACTGTTTTAAGGACTTCCAGCCCTGATTCTGCATCCAGATTTTGTTCTGCAGTCATTGATGAACATATTTTCTCTGGATATGTCCAGTCTTTGCTTTTCTTAATCCACTTGTATCTTTTAACTCCACTGTATCCTGTGATAACAAGTCCCATCGTTTAATCACTGAAATGTGGAAAGTACTTTATTTCAGTTGTTTTTACACCTGTTACTTGAGAATTTCATTCAGTGACTCCTATTTTTTGTTTCCTGCAAATAAAGAAAAACATATTTCCTGTTCACCTGCTCTGTCTTAATTGGGGTTTTATCTCAATCATATATATTGTCAGAGATACCTTTTCTAAGCTGAAGAATTGTATTCTGTGTCTAATGGTTCTTTTCCCAACTTCTGCGCCTACTTGATCAGGTGCTGTGATTTGCAGTGATACACATTTTATGGATCAGTCATAAAATGCATTCACCCTCAGAATGTGTGCACACATTCTCTTGTGCATGTGGCTATCTTTGTGAACACTTGCATGTTTGTTTTCATGTTTTCAAACACCACCATGTTTGTAGCCCTTCCTATGAGAATGCTTGTAGGAGTATGCCGCATGGAATGTCAGAATGCTGTTTCTGCTGGGAGTGAAAGGAGATACCAAGGGTTGTTCACTATTGCTTCCAGAGATGTTGGGGTAAACAACTTTCTCTTTGGTTTCTATCTCATGCTCTTATTCCTTTGATCACTCAAAGTAGATGCCATTCATCCTGACTCACTGCCCCTGATAATGACAAAACCTATCCGGGAATTACATAGCAGAGGAAGGAAAGGGGATGGGAAAGAGGAGCTAGCACAGCTGTTGTGTGTAATTGGATTGGAAGTGGGCCTGCAGCTACAATAACAAAACTGCACTCCCGGCTGGGCTCGCTGCTGGGGCCTGAGAGCAGCCCCTTGGCTGTCATGCATGTCATGGTTCAATCAAACAGAGCTGACCTCCCCAGCCTGTGCTACTGCTTTGCCTGGTTAGAAAGAAAAGGCCCCATATACACCAGCAGCCAAGGAATCAGGTCACCCTCTTGGCAAAGCTGATCTGTCTAGCGGGTAAGAGGTCTGAACTAGGCCACACAATGATTTTTCTTCTTTATCCATTCTTCACATCTTTCTAATCAAGGGTTTTGCTGCTTCTTCTGCATCCCATCCTTTGGCCCTGATGGAATGCCCTCTTTTTTGGTACCTGGGGATTCTTAGGGAATTTTCCTTGGACTTTGGGTTTTAGAAAACCTCTAGATACCTATTTTATGAAGACCACATTGAAGCCAAGGAGCTTGTCAACTCTCTTCCCTAATAGAAAAGGGAACTGCCGATAGAGCTGGAGTATGAGGCTCAGAGTAAAGAAAAGCCTATTTCTTAAGGAATTGCTAATTTTAGGATATTCGGAAAGGAGGTGAAAACAGGCTCCAGTACTCATCAGAGTGCTCTTCTCTATAGTGGATGTAATTTTATTTCTGGAAGGGTCCTTGGTTTGCATGATTTCTTTCTTCAGCTTTGCCATAAAGGATTTTGTGCATATCCTGGACTAGAGGGTCCGATGTCCTGTCTCAGACATACATTGCAGCTGGCCCTGTTACTGTCAGGATGGGTCATGGAGCCTGATACTCTGAAAAAACATCTTCTCTGGGCAGACTTGCCCCAGGGGAGATCTGGGTTGCTGCTGCTGCCTGGCAGTCTCTTTTCCCATTCATTAAGAGCTTTTGGGCTAATCATTTGGTAGCATCATTAAAAGGGAAATACTGAGGCTGCCTGCCCTAACAGAGCAATTCAGCAGTGCGTGCACACCCACGCACACGTGCGCACCCCCAGATAATGGGCCCAGTAGCACAGGACAAGCTATAATTAACTAGATGAGGGAGTCCATCTTCCTTTGTTACTGCAATCGCTTGTCACTCTCAGCTGTGTTTTGTGCTATCCCCACCTTGTGTTTTGTGGCTTTATTTTCCGTTTTAAGTGCTAAGTACTAAAATGGGGTGGGAAGGAGCAGGATTCAAACTGTTTCCAAGGTTTCCCATAGTTTTTCCTCCACACTGAAAATTGCCCCTAGCAAACCCTTAAAGATGAAGATTGCTGTTTAACTACATTGCTCTTTCATATCATTGTACTCTGAAGCTACTTTTAAAAATGTCTTTCTGGCTTCATAAGAATCCAGTGTTAGCCCTTTGTACTTTGTACAATTAGAGCCACTTAATTTTAGTATTTTGATATAGAAAGAACATGGCTTACAATTTTTTTTTAGAAAAAGTAGTTAGAAACGTTTCTTTGAGATTAAGGGAGCTTCATTTTAAACTTTAAGAAAATAATACTGATTGGGTAGTAGGTTAAAGAAATATTAAAAAAACCCCTTCCAGACCTAAATAGGAAAAATCGTTTGTGGCAGGCATAAATCATGGCCAGAGAGCAGAGTTTGTGTCTTCTGCCCTCAGCAACGGACATATTATTTTAATAAGAAACTGATGTTCTGAAGAAACAGGCTGCTTTCCCTTCACATTACTGCTGAATGTTCAAAGGAGCTGGGTCTCCAGAGGCTGAGTACAAGCAGATGTTTATCATTATCTAAAAAACCTGTTGAGAGTTTTCTTCTGAAGTGGTGTGCTTGTCCTTACTGTCACTCATGTTTGAAATTCAGGAATAGAAAGTCACCAGATTCTTGACTTTGACATAAAATTTCTTTACAGGCAGATAAGCCATTTATTCTGAGGTTTTCCTGAACCTTTTCCAGACCACTTACTACGCACCATTTTTGTTGGGCAGCAGTTTTGTCCAGCCAGTAGATTATTGTAAGGATGATCAGATTGGTTTAGAGAAAGCATGCAACCCCTTGGCCATTAGAGCTCATGCAGGTTTTTATCAACCTTTTCCAAGTTCTACACTTGCTGGGTTTCCTTATAGCTGAGGCTCTAACCAAAGTTTCTTGTTGAAAAAAATCTAAGATTAAAAGGAAAATATGTTTCACCTGGATTTAGGTGGAAAATCAGATTTTCTTATAGGATTCTTCTGAAATGGGATGGCTATTGGCACAAACAATGGTAGAATATGTGAATAATGTGCTTTGGGGCCTAATGAGTTCATTTGTATCCTGAGCCTGATAAAAAATTTGCTTGTCTTTATGACTGCTGCCCAAATAGCGTGGTGATAGGTGTTCCCACTGATCTAGAAAAATCTGGTCTAGTTTGCAGGTCTGAGCAATTTGTACAGGTCTTGCATTGGTTTGTTGGATGCCATATTAATTTCTTGCAATCCAATAGCAAGTATTACCCCATTCCACCTTGAGGTGGCTTTGAATTTTATGATTTGAAAATTGTTTTAGTATCTTTTCATGTCTTGAATTTGATGCAAAGGTGAGACAACTGTCAGTTCACGTTTTCCACGTTGATTTTACTCTGACTAATTTGAGGCCTTTGTTACACAAGCTGCAAATGTCACAGATTTTATGTCTCAATGGCTGAAGATTTTGGGTGTTAATGACATTTTCTTGGAGATAAATACACTCATTTTCACTCCTACTTTAAATTGCAAGGCAGGAATATTTTCAGATGAGAAAAGCTGATATTTTATTTCATTATTTATATTATTATTTTATCTAATAATGAATCTGGAATTCTATTGGAGTTCCCTTTGTTAAAATAAGGGTCTCTGTTGATGGACAACTTATGATATAATAGTGTTTCTTTGCTCTGTCTCCAAGTCCACCCTCCTTTTTCTTCCTATTTTAAAAAAGGAAAAAGTAGCATTGAGGGGGAGGGCATTATTTTTCATTAATCTCCCTGTTTTCATTGTCCAGTTGGGACTAGAAGATCAAGAGGTGCATACAATACTAGTACCACAGCTGCTGTGGTATTTCAAATCTATGAAGAAGCAGAAAATGGCAGAATATTTCTTAAGGATACTTTCTTTTGCAGGCATTTGAACCAAGGCCAAATCGGGGGCCACAATATTGCGTTTATTTGGGGGTGTGCTCACTCCTCAGCTGCAGGCACAGGGCTTGTGGGGATGCATCTGGCTGATGTGCCTGACAGATAGGGCACGTGGCATTGGCCTTCTGTGGATAAGGACAAGAAGGGGTGTTGACATTCCTGACACTTTGAGATTTTTAAAGCTCCTCTGTGGCTGGTGGAGAGAAAATGGATCTTCTTGTGGTGTGATTTAGGGTGTTTAATTTAGACTCTTGCTTTGAACCTTCTCTGGAGGATTTTCTTTGTTCGTGTCCGAGTGGACAAACCCCCTGCCATCCCCAGCAGCTGCACCTGTTGGTGCTGGGCCTCTTAGGTATGACTTTCCTTTCCCACAGTGTACAAGGCCTCAGGATCCCCATCTCCGCTTTGGATCTGATGTCCCCTCCCTGTTCAGCCAGCTTCTGCTGCATGTCATACTGACACCTTCTAGCCTTTTCACTTTTTTTGCCATTGGTACAGGGATTCTGTGCATTGTTGGTCCTAACAATTATACTTTTGTCTTTCTGTCTTTTATGGTGAATTTGAAGTGTCCATTTGATCAGACCTAAGGTTTGCCTGTCAAGAATGATGGGGTCAGTGGCCATAAATAGAGACACAAATTCAACCCACTCTCCTTCCAGAGCAAATTATTCACTGAATTATATCTTGTAATTTAAACCAGAAGTGTCCTACCGTATCAAATCTGCTATGTTTATTTATAGCTAAAAGACCTAAAAAAATCTAAACCTGTGTTACGTTTCTGATTATTTTTCTAAATCCACAATAATCTTCAAGAACAGTAAGGTATTTGCATTCCTTAGACTGTACAATTATTAATCCCCTTATCTGGCTTGAAGTTCTCTGTGGGTGAACATATTCTTAGGATGATCTGGATTTTAGATTTCTTCAGCCATTGCAAAGGGAAACCATAGAAGAGAAAGGAATAAACAAATTCAAACTCAGCATGCTGCTTGTTGAAAATTCTCATTCTAACAAATTCATTTGACCTCTCAGCCTCCATGAAATTAAAAACTCACAGCCCTGTTTGATTAAAAAATGGACTTAAAATATGGGGGTTGTGGTGTGTGTGTGCATGTATCGAAGCCCCTGCCCTACTGAGTGCTATGAGAGATAGGAGATGTGAGAAGGAATCAAGCTAAGGGAAGTTGGTCAGGGAACAAAGTATGAAAGGGGTCCCTTATGGCTTGAGTGTGTAGGACTTGATGTTTGTTATGTTAGTTCTGTGGTCTCTTGTGTCACAAAATTGACTAAGGGGTCACTTCATCCTTAATGGCTTGGGCATGAATATATATACAGAAATATCTAAACAATATTTGTATGAATACAGTACAGTAAACATATTTGAAAATTAGGCCTACAAATAGATTTTGATTGAAACAAACAAGGTTTGTGCCAGAAAGAATTATCAGAGAGTAGAGCAGCCCAAGTAAACACTACAGCCTCATCTACAGAGCTGACAATGACTGTCTCTGCTGAGATGAACTGTCCTGCTTTCTGGCTTTACCTTCAATTATGAAACGGAAGAGTAGCTTTAGCTATAGAGCCATAAAGTAACACACTGTCCTAGGAAACGGAATCTGCAGTTCTTCCCAGAAAGGGCATGGAGGTGTATTTAAAGAGGTAATTTTTTTTAATCCTTGCTATGTCTGGTGTACTGGTGTCTAATTAGTAAGTGTGAGCAGTGTTGATAGACTCCTAAAAATGCACAATGAAGCCACATGTTCAATAATGATAGCTTTGTGTATGTGTACGCATTTAGAGCAGAGGTTTCATCTGAAGCAGATGTGGTGTGATCAGGGCCTCCCTTTTACTGACCACTGCAATCTTGAATTTAAAGTCTTTAGCTGAGGAGAAGTTATTTCTGTATCTCTCCAGAGGAACACCAGCTCACTGCAGACTGTCACTGCAGACCTTGGCTTTCTTAGCCCATTTAGCTATAGTGGTGTGCAATGCCTCTGGAGTTACCCCCCAAGGGATAAGCTGAACCTCAGATACAGTTCTGCAATGAGCAGCAGGTTTTTTCTACCAGTGACAGATGCTTGCCCGCTCAGTGTGGGAAGCAGCACCTGCAAATATTTGTGCCCTGTGTGCTACAACCATACTTGGTCTAGTTCAAGTATGTGAGCTCCGATCCTGACAGGTATTGGACTGTGACCAGTGTGCATGGACAATACTGCTTCTTTTTCAGTTTTGTTCTTTTCCTCTTACTTCCTCTCTCTCTCCCTCTCTCTTTCTCTCAGGCCTCTCACACCTGATGATGGGTGAACAAGGTAAGTCCTTCCACTTTCTCTTTGTTTCAGTCACTGATCATGAAAGAGCTTTGCCCCTGCTTCTTTTCGGGGCTGGGCTTTGCATAACAGAAGCAACTAAACTTACTGAATGCCAGTCAAGCCGTTTCCATTTTTGCCTCTGTGTCCCACGAGCCAAGGCTTCATGTGAACCTGGGACTCAGATGCCCAGGAGGGAGCATGAAATGATTCTATGGGTAGTAAAAAGGTATGCATCCCTCTTCCATGCAGCCCACAACTATTTTATCTTGCCATTTCTTTCTTCTTGTGCCAGCTGTAATGACTCCCACTTCTGCCTACTAAATGTAGACCTCAATGTTGGTCTTTATTTTAAGGGTACAATTATTACAAAATGTGTGTTAATAGCCCTTGTGGCATGAACCTAATTCATTATGAATCCTGAGGAAATTTGCATATAATGGCCTGTAAGTCCTGTGTCTGCAATTTAAAGTACTCAAATATACACAGAACAAAATGGTTGAGAAGAAAAACAGAGCTAACCCCATTTTGGGCTATAAACGGGATCTACGCCTAGATCAGAGACCACATTTTAATATCTCAGCCTGCACTGAGTTACAGATCTACTGGCTGTGATATGATGGGATAATTAGCCCCATTTTGCACTACGAGGGTGTGGAGTAAGAAGATGGTGAGAACAGATGAAGCGAAGAAAATTGTGGTTCTGTTTTCCTCTGACAGTGCCAAGTATCTTACCGACATGGCTAAACAGGACTTAGCAGCACTCCTGATGCCTTCTAGTCTTATGAATGCAGGAGTGAAATGATTTAAGACTTAATGCAAGGTGTGTGCAAGTGGTACTCTAGGAAGACCAGACTAAGTGTTTGTCTGTGGGAAGAAAATCTAAGTTTTGACTCTAAAGCCTGATGAAGCTTTCCTAGACTAGACGTACACAAAAGTTTTTTTGGCAGGAAGTGAGCATGTATCTGAGGATGGACAGTCTGAGGAGTTAGTAAGATAGTACATAGTGCCTGTGAAGGCTAAAGAGTAATTAGGTGCTTGAGTAAAAGAGACATAATTTCTATGTATCTCAGTGAAATGTAGAGAGACTTAAGACATAATCAGTTTTTATTCTGTTTTTCAAGATGGATGTCTGCTCTGGGGTCATGAAAGGTTAGGTAACAATCAGAAGTAAAGTAGGGGCTTACTTATCAGTTTCTCTACTGCTTAACATCCCTGTGTGGTAGGAAAGGTAGAAAAATTGGGCTCTTTATAGGTGTATGTCAAGACCCCGGTGTTTGGCATGCGGAGCATCTGACTAAACTCTGGAAAGCGTTGAGCTCCTTCTCTGTCCCCAATTACTGTTCAACTGGGCTCATGGCTCAGATGTTGTGCTTGTTGGAGGACCATCCAGCAGACAGGTCCCTTCAGCATGTCCGAGTTGCTCAGGATGCAGTTGAGTATGGCAAGCTGTTTTGCCAGAGGAAGGCATGTTGGAATTGATCAGAATAGTTGATGGCCACTTTCTTTCTCGGTAACACTGAACATTTCTTTGTAGAAGTCTGTGATTTAGCACTGGATTATGTAAACAGTTGCACTTGGCCATTTAAATTACAAGTTGCAACCCAGCTGGCTCATGAAGACTTGCATGACCTATTCAGGCCAGTCATCAGCACTTTCTATACTCCCTCATCTGGCAAAAAAATGTGAAAACTATTGGCTTCTGGCAACTTTAGCCACCCTTGTTTATGTATGACACATCAGGGAACAGTGGCTTCTCATTTCTTGCCAACAAACTCACAGATATTGCCTTTTGATAAATATTTACTCTCTATAAAAATATGATGGATATAAAATATGTAAATGTTATATTTGTGAGTAAATATGCAATGTCAACATTATGTACAAATACATTAGCTTTGGTAGGTGAGATGTGTTTAGCAAATATATTACCATGAGATTTATTTTTTTCCTGTCCTATTCTGTTGTTTCCCTTGCTGTTTTGAATTTGACGTGGATTGAGGCATATCACTGGCATGGTATTGCATGAGCAGTTTGCATTTCTCAGTAGAAAATCAAATTAAAGCTTAACCAGGCAGCTGCTGATTGTACTGTCGGTGGTTTAAGCTTTGCTTTGTGCTTTAGTTGTGGTGTGTCTCTCACTTTCCCCTTGACATTGCGTTTTGTGGGGTTTGGCTGCTAGATAAATATGCTCATTTCCTCGTTTCTCTAAGTATGGCCAGTGACATATTTTTCTGGTTTTTTATGTGTCTTCCTTCTCTTCTCTTTTGCCTCCTCCATGGTGGACACCTCTCTTGTTCCTCCTCTTAACTGGACGCACACCTTCCTGTCTGTAGGTAGAAGTAAAGGTAGAGATCACATTCTTTCTAAGACTTCATTGCTTGTGAAATGTTTGTTGATGGGCAAGTTGTATTTTTATGAATGTGTTTCATTTTGGAACTTAATGCTTTTATTTTGAAAAGTCTCTTAACAATCTTTTGTATTGAATTATGGAGGAAATATTTATTAAGATTAGTGCTTTGAGGCCTTTCTAAGAGATGTTTTTTCCCTCTATTCACACTAAGTATGGGCTATGCAGTGTCAGGCCATCTGTCGCTGGTGATACTGGGGTGCAAAGGGTTCTTCAGTTCACTCAAAGACAGAGCCATAGGCCAGTGAGCTGATACTGCTGACACTTGCACTAGAGTGATGGTAATTTTGCCACTGCAGTTGGTGGCAGCAGAACCTGGGCTTATCCAGTACCCTTCAACAATGGAAGTTTTTTGAGCTATTGTTTCTTCCCCTGTCTCTGCTTCCCATCCTTTCTGTTAGCGCTAAGTTGTTTTTCAAAGAGAAATTGAGTTGCAAAAAAGCTGCAGAGGAAGCAGAAGTAATCAGCACTGCTAAACAGAGAAGACCATTTCCTTTGCAGCCCAGTACAGCACAGGGCATGCAAGACTGCTCTGGGGCTCCAACTTGCTCTTCAGCAGTTCACACCTATCTTAGGCATGCGGAGGGCAGTCATCGATCCCTTATCAAAACTGCCAAAAAGGCAAAATGCTGCAAACTTGCTATGGGTCTTCAGTTGGAGCAGAAGGAAAAGTGAAGACTGATTGATTGATAAATTCTAAACATGGCTTGAGAAAAATCTTTTTTTTGATCCTATTTTCCAATGAGAAAGATTAAAAGGTTTTGTTATGCTGAGGCTTACTCTGTTTCAATGAATACACTGCTGAAGAATCTGATCTATTTATTAGCATGATTTGAACATGTTGGAGGATGTTGCTTGTGTCCATACCAGTAAGACATTGGGGAATGAAATGACTAGATGTGCAACTATGAATTTGGGAGGGATATGAGCTCAGAGGATTTGTTCATAATAACTTTCCTTTGAGGCACAAGCAGTCTCTGCTCAATAATTACTACTCCTGTAATACCTAAATTCTGGGGAGCACAATGGCATATTAAACACCTTAATTTGTATGATTCCTTTTTCTGATGCCCAGCTTTCTTCTAACAATTTTGTATTGTTGAATTCTCTGTGATGGAGTACATTATGTAATCAATATTATTTGTTCTGTTTTGAGGTTGGAAAAATATTCCAATAATTAATTTCATAGTTTTTCTATTCTCTCCAAACTTGGGTGATAGAGAGTAATACCTAAGCTGTACTCAGACCTATCTTCTCAGCAAGAGGTGAACATCAGAACATAGTAATCACATATATACACTGTAAAAAATATGAGAACCTGAAGCTCTAAGCGCACCATATAAAATGTTACTGTGCCTCTACACAGCTGTCAGTAATTCAGTTAGCTGATGTACGGTTTAGTGTGGTTTAAGGGTCAGTGTAGATCAGGGCAAGTCTTGTGTGATGTTAGTTCCTATTCTTTTCTTGGGTGGCATTTATGCTTCAGGCCAGCCCATGTAGAACTAAGCTGAAAGTCTTTTCCAAAGCAAATCCCCCAACTGAGCTGGTAGGCCTGAGAATTGTAACATATAGTCCACAATTAATTCATATGTACTGAAACTTAACTTATTGTGTCATTGAGTGAAAATATCATTTCACTTCCCAGCTATGTGTAGTTTTTAGCTGTAGTTACAGCAAGAGACTTTGTCAGAGAACCATCAGTCTGTGTGAAAAATGGCATTGCTTTCAGAGGGCTCAAACTGTAATTTTGAACCCACAGATGGCTTTCAGCTCACAGAGAAAGTGGTACCAGATGCCTTTAGTGCTCACATGGAGCATTCATATTTTTTTGGCATTCTTGTAGTTTTTAGTAAAAACTAGCAACAACTCTGTCTCATGTCACATATGTAGCCAAAGGATATGATATATTTGATTTTTTTTTGGATATGATGTTATTTGATTTCATAAAACTTCACAACATATAGCAGTCTGTGACCTTGCATTCATCATTTAAAGCAAGTGTTTGATTAGTTGTTTCCACTGCAGTAAATAGGCTTTTTCTGTATCTATCCTTTTTAAAATGTTCAGGAGATTTAAATTTTTTTTTTTCCATAAGTTCCTGGAAAGTTGAAGAAGATGAAGTGTACATGTTCTGGGGTAATGGCTGGTGTAGTTGAGATACAGACAAGCACCTGGATATCACTTGCATTTTAACATGAACTGAGTTTTCAGGTTAAATGCATTGTGGTTTTTTTTTCCATTGGTGTATGGAGCTGGTCATGGAGGTGAGGTAAATGTGTGATGAGCAAGGAGGACTTCTGTTTAGTTTGGCAAGAATGGCTGAATATGACCTCTCTTCTGGAGAGGTACTGGCAATTAAGGAACAATTATATTTACTTCGCTAACGCTTCCCCACAAGTAAATGGTATCAAAGGAAATCATAAATATCCAACTCTAATTTGCTACTGGAGTTAATGTGTAATTACCTTCTTCCATATTATTTGTTCTCTTGAAAGTCTTTGTTAAGGAAATGGTTATTTGCCATTTTGCTACCTTCCACCACATGGGTTTTGTTTTACCATCACTCTTGGTTTGGATCTGACTTCTACGGAGGCTCATGTCCCCTGTGAAAATTGTCTGTATTCCTGGTGGGAATTTGCTATTTTCAGTGAATTAATTCCTTTGTCTTCTTGAAGGCAATAGCAAAATTCACATTGAATCCAGTGGGCCAAGAACCCAAAGAATGGGGAAGCCCTAAATATTCTCTCTGACACAGAGAACGACCAGTGAGGCTGGTTTCTGGGTGTGCACGTGTGACACCCTGTAGCATCCATGTGGTCTGCAGACTGCTGGTTCTTCTCCAAGGCCTGTGGCTCCTTCCTTCCATCAGTAGTTGTGCTTGGTGTGAACTACACAGCTGCCCACTCATTTTCAGTATGAAGCAGGTTTTTTCTTAATTGTCAGAGAGAAGTGAAAGAGTGGGATCTTTTTAAATGCGTGTTGTGTGGACCAAACGCTACTGCCAATTTCCCCGTTTCATAATCAGCATTGCAAAATTAGATTGTCTGCTTTGGTCCTAACTGCTCTTAACTGAAGTAGGTCTTTTAAGTCTTGCAAGGTTTAGCATTGCTCTCAGAGAATGAGGTTGTTATTTCTTTGAGATGTTCAATAATATTGACCTGAAGGTAATGGCACAGGAAAAATGAAATAGCATTTGTGGGCTTGAATAGAAGGAAATGACTGGACCTTACTGATCTGGAAAATATTTTCAAGTTCTTTTTCACCAGTAATACCATTAGGATTTGTATTGGCTTGCTTCAGAAATAGTGTAGCCAGCAGGACTAGGGCAGTGGTCGTCTCCTGTACTCGGTGAGGCTGCGCCTTGAGTGCTGTGTCCAGTTCTGGGCCCCTCACTACAAGAAAGGCATTGAGGTGCTGGTGTGTGTCCAGAGAGGGGCAACAGAGCTGGGGAAGGCTCTGGAGCACAAGTCTTAGGAGGAGCAGCTGAGGGAGCTGGGGGTGTTTAGCCTGGAGGAAGGGAGGCTCAGGAGAGACTTCATTGCTCCCTACAACTACCTGAAAGGAGGCCGTAGCAAGGTGGGGGTCAGCCTCTTTGTCCCAGTAACAAGAGATAAAATGAGGGGAAAGGGCCTCAGGTTGCACCAGGGGTGGATTTAGATTGGATATTAAGAAAAATTTCTTTATGGAAAGAGTTGTCAAACATGGGAACAGGCTGCCAGGGCAGTGGTTGACTTGCCAGTCCTGGAGATGTTTAAAAGATGTGTAGATATGGTGGTCATGGACACAGTTTAGTGGTAGCCTTGACAGTGCTGGGGGTTGGACTCAATGGCCTTAAATGTCTTTTCCAGTCTAAATGGTTCTATGGTTGTATGTGAATAAGTCCAGCTGAGTGGCCAAGAGTTTATGCAAATGTTGAAGTGAAACATCAGAAACAAATTAAATCGTTTGTGCTCTCTAAATGTCTAATTATACAAGGAGAAAAACAGCACTACATTTGTCTTGCCAGCCTTGGCAGTGGTTTTTAAGCTCTGCTTTGCCCTGTAACGTATCTTAATATTTGGGTTATAAATGTGAATATTGTATGGTTTTGGTTTCTACAATTAAAAGTATTAAGGAAAGGACTCTAAAATATGTATGGTAGTGGGCTTATTTTCCTTAGGTGAGAAAAAAATCCTGCATTATTATAAGGATGGTGACTTTCAGTGTTGACTTTACTCTTAATAACTAATAATAAATAGTCATTAAGACTATTTTTATTTTATGGTTAGCAAATACCGAATATGCAAAACCTCTTTGATAGAACCAAAGCCCCTTGAATAAAGATGTTATTCTTCTGGAATAATTTTTTTTTTGTAAGTGAATTTTTGCTGCTGGTTTCATATTTTATTTAGGGAAAAAAGAAATATTTTTATGTAATTTGTTGAAGTCTAATTAGAGGTGATTGATAGTTGATGAATTTGGAATGTAAGGTATTGGGTGGCATTTCTGCAAGACATTCATCCTATTTCTTTATATTCCAGTGGTGATGACATTTTCTAGATTTTGGGGAATGAAGTCTCTTAAATGTTCCATATCAGCTAATGCAAAGGAATAGATGTCTTATTCTTCTTTTTGTACCTCTTTGTAATACGTTTGTGAACACAAACATATGACACATTAAATAGGACGGTTCTGGTAAATTATTTTGTTTCTGCTCATGAGCATGTGTTTTTACAAATATTGTGTATGCATAAGATATTCAATAACGTGTTAAGTATTTTGTAGTTTATAGGTAATTAATTTTTTCTTGCATGTTTTATTTCTGCCTTGTTTTAAAACTGTGTCTTTGTGATGTGTGAATAAACAGCTGATTCTTTGCTGGCTTTCATTTTTATTAAGAAGAATGATTCCTCTGAGAGTTAAAGGCATTGTGGTTGTGTTGTGCGTAAACAGGAGCTAAAATATTGTCGTCTTAGGCTGTATTGTAGTCTTCTGTTTTCAATGAAGCTCAGGTTTCTCTCTGCCCAAAGAGAGTATTTAATTGATATCATTGAAAGGCTTTTTTTCCCCCCCCTTCCTCTGTTTTCTTCATTTGAGGCATTCAGTGGTGTGTAGAGATGCAGAGGTAGCAAAAAAGGCCATGTGCTTTGTAAAAGGCAGCCTAATAGCACTTTTGATGGACGTCTGATTTTTAAAGTGCTGTATCTTTCATTAAAATTTACATGTAAAGTAAGGGCAAGCACAGTGACATGAAAGCTAATGCAAGTTGCACATCTTGACATAATAACAATCACAAGAAACTGGAGATCCCAGATGGCAGCTTGGCCTTTGCCATCCTTTTAATAAGCTACTAACTGCTAATTATTGCACTGTTATGGGCAAGTTAATTTACTGTTGACTCTTAAAGAGACACTGTGCATTTTCCTGACATTTTGGTTTTTCAGTTAGATTTGAAAGTGTTTTTTCTCTGCAGATTGAAACCCTTCCAGTGGATGGTAACAAAGAGACAAAGAAACGGAGCAGGAAATGGAACATAATAAGCTGTTGGGGTTTTTTTGCTAATAGCAGAATATAGGGTTGTGGGGCTTTGGGCCTTTCTAGGGCATGGGTTTATAGCTGAAAAGAACACCAGCATATATATTAAATTTAGGGTTTAAGTTTTGCATTTACCAGTAAATGCAGAGTTAATATTTATTTAAAAAAATTATTTATTTAAAAATAAATAGAACATTTTTTTCTTAAATAATTGAAGCTTGGGATTCTGAAAATAAGATAAACTCGAAATAGAAAATCAAAATTACAGGTTCATTTCTTTTGCCAGAGATGATTTGAAGGCAAAATTTCAACTCGCAAATCTGAAAGCTGAAACATCCAGTGCATTTTTAAAAAAACTCTTCATTTTAATGTTACTTACCTGGTTGTCATATTACAGGGAAGGAGTGTTATCTGTAAAACATAAAATTTTTTGAAGTGATCTTTTTCTTCTTCCAGTTGAAATGGACATTCAGTAATGAGACCAGTCAGGGAGAAGTTTTGATCTAAGAACCTATTTAGGAATGAAGGAACAGCTGCAGTTTAAATGGACTCTAATTCTCACAGTTAGTGCTGTTTTGTGAGCACATGATTGTCTGTGATAACGTTTGGGAGGAGTGTGGTGGGTAATAGCTTATTTCCTGGGCTTTATGGTAATGCAGCAAAGTGATGATAATGCTATCAGGAACTGAAATAGACCCTGTCACACACATCAGACAGTCCTGCAAATATAGGAAACCCTGTGAACGAGGGGAGTTTCCTGTTTTAAGGCTCCTTGTGGTCTTCTGTGGACTAAAGAGATAACATTATGGTATTTAACAGTTTAGAAAATATGTGCTATGTAAGCTGGATCTTATACATTAAAAATAAGAGCTTACAAACAGCAGCCTTATTTGCTGTGCTTTACCAGCTGGTAAATATTTTGACTAGAGATCAGGGAATAACACGCCATGCAAATGGTTGTAAAACTATTACTGTGAAGAAGGTCATGCTTCCTCAAATTGTCTGATATAATGCACTCGGTATCATGTGTGTCAGTTATTAATTCATGTCTAATGGTGTGTGATTTTCCCCACGTCAATATTGTGGGTTTTGATTCTGATTTGGGCCAAGCACATCTTCCTGTGATGCCCAGCAGCCTTCATTTATTTGGCTGTACTCACCCTTTCATGGAGGTAGAGCGCCTTCTCATGCTGGTTTTCATTTCCTCATTTGTTTCAAGAGCCTTTATAGTTTTGAGTGCATGTATAGAAATCAGTACTGATAGGCTATGAAATAAGGGAACATAATAGAAAATACCACTGCAGAGAGCAAGGAATCAGGTGTGAACGCAGCACTCACAGGTTGTGGCATATTCATTTGTTTTGAAAGCCGTTTTGTTTTGAAATTTTGGTTCCTGATAACCTACACTGCAAGTTGCTGTGCTGAGTCTACTGTTCCCTAAACAGCTGGAGAAGCCTATAGAAATTAATGGTGTTTTGCACTTGGGAATGTGTTATATATCTGCAGGGATAAAGTCCCAAAATTCTGTTATAGAAGGATTTTCTGTGAGATATAGGTCTTATACTAGATTTGCTTTTTATACTGAGAGGTTTGTTGCAATGGTATTAAGAGCCACATTCTTCACTGCTCTGAAAGCATTTTATTGTGGTATACCTGATACTGAAGCAGAGGAAATGCACTGATGTAAAAGAAATAGTGCAGGGAAGAATCTGACTCTAAAATTGTTCCAACACTAACCTGAGGGATTTTGGATCATTCTCACTAAATTATGGCCTTAGTTCTCTTGTTAAACGCTGCAAATCATTTAATAGAAATGGTTCTTTACCAGCACTGCTTTGTAGGGAAAGGCTTTAAACAGAACTGGTACTTTTAGGATTTGTGTACACAGTTGTCACCATTAAAAAGTCAGTAGCATTTGCCAAGCAGTACCACACAGTGGTGCCTGAGAAATCACCTCCTCTCCTACAGTAGAGCAAGAAGATGGTATGTAATATTTGTAGGTAAGTGTTTATGATTTGATTCTGTCAATTGCATGCATTTTAATCAAGCTTTTCTCTCAAATCACAGTTTGATTGGGGAACTGCTTATGGGTCAGATTATTTGTAAAGCAGACCACGATTCCTTTTAATTGACCAAATCTTTTTATTGAAGACTTTAAAAAAATTCAGTATTTGCTCTAAAATAATATATCTTTGTGATTTTTCATTGTTAGTAGTGGTAGCAAAAATGTATAATATGTTAAAATAATTGTATTTTAGAGGGAGCTGGGGTCTTATTAGGTACAGTGAATTGTATTAAGCCAGCATTATGAAGCATACACCTTTATTCCCCTAATTACTGGTATATTAATAATGACCAGGTTGATGATGAATGTTCTGATCACCAGCTGGGATCAGATAATTACATTTGATTATGTAAAGAGTTAGTTGCTATAAGCCTTGAAATATTAAAACTTGGCTAGAATAAATATCACTGAAGAACCTTTGTCTTTTACATGTGTATTCAGCTGCGTGTTCTCTGAGCAATTCTTGATTCACTCGATAATGTTGGGAATCAAACTGTGAACAGTTATTTTCCAACCCTGTGAATGTTGATAAAAGGATCTTGCATAGCTGTTGGCTTGTCCTGTGAGGGGAGAGCCCATTGCTGCATCGCAGCGCAGGGATTACAGGCTCTCGCTTAGCTCTGCATTAAAGATGTTGCAAGCTTTTAAAAAACCCAGGGCAGCCCTA
The DNA here is from genome assembly GCA_013397115.1 of Edolisoma coerulescens. Taxonomy (NCBI): domain Eukaryota; kingdom Metazoa; phylum Chordata; class Aves; order Passeriformes; family Campephagidae; genus Edolisoma; species Edolisoma coerulescens. The sequence goes on along the minus strand of VWZW01007936.1, from coordinate 2,304,740 downwards.
GCACCGCTGTGCATTTGCATTTCCCAGCTCTGATGAAGGGCACACACGTTTCAGGCACCAGTGCCTTGCAGGACTGGCCAACTCCATCATCCAAATAATACATTTATCTGACCATTTTCTTATTTATTTTGGATAGTCTTATTCTGCAGACAACCTCAGAGAAGTCGGTAGGCATGTGTGCAAGCTGCATTCTACATGTGTTTTTTATCTTTCAGTTTACCAAATGATTTTTCCCCCACAATTTGTTCAGTTCCTAAATATCCATTGATTTGTCTTTCCCCTGTTGTTAAACTGCTGAAAAGAAACATAACTTTTGTTACTTGTCTCGTGAAATATGTTATAAATAACACTTTATGGCATTGATTACTGGCAGTTTGAACTGAATAAAATTTTTGCCACAATGACCATTTATGCCAGATTGTGGAAAAAAATCTTTGCCAAAAGTTGGAAAAATCAGAATGTTCAGATTGTAAGGCTCTCTTTAGAAATTACTTGCCATACTTAAAGTACTCAATTACAGGCTCAGCATTTCAATTTATCAGTCAATTTCGTATTAAGATATGATACTAGAGACACACATCAGTAATTTTTCTTTGCTGCGTTCTTTTACTTTATTTGTTCTCTCTATTGACTCCATCTTTAAAACATATGTATTTTAAGAGAAATCTGTGGACAATTCATTTCCTGCTATGCTGCACTGTACTTCCATAATGGAATGAAAGTATTATGTGGTGGATGCACTTACTGTATTATCAGGCAGAAGTATGAGAGTTCCCTTTGATTTCCCAAATGCTGATTTTTTTTTTTTTTTGGTGTCAGGGAAGAGAGGAGTGGAGAGAGAGTCTCTGATTTTCTTTCTTTTTGTCTTCTAAGGTACTTTCATTTAAACCAGTGCAGGTTTCTTACTAATTTTCTCCTTCAGGTGTTTGCTATCAATCTGCTGGGTTAAACTTTGTGCTATTCCATCAGGCAAGTTTGGTAAATGTTGATCAGTGCATGAAATCAGTTCTTAAATGGTTGCAAAATTGCCTTCCTTCAGACTGTTTTGATCACAAGGGCTTTCAAGTGTCAAAGTCATTTGGAGAACTAGATAGATAAAATGCATGAGCACTAAGCTTTTTCCAGGATAGAATAAATAAATGTGTTTTCTACTGTGTGCTCTGCCTTTGATAGTGATTTGTTAAAAGGGAAAAAAAAGAAAGGCAATGATATTAAATATTTACAAGAGTGATTTAGTTGTGTAATCTTGTGCTATGCATCCCTGTTTAATAGTGAAATCAGCTACTGCTGAAGTAAATGCCATTAAACTGGTAGTGCTGTGAAGGTCACTGCCTATACAATGTCAAAGCAATTTATGGAGAATAATGATTTTTGTCAGCTTTCCAATGTACCAATGTCCCTCCTTTTTGTCTCCCAAAAATAACTGAAAATAAATTTATTTCAGAAATCATTTTGTCTCTGACTCTTTTCCCATCTGACTGATTTTGGAGCTTGAAACCTCTTTACAAGTTTTCATATTGATGAGTTCAATGGATAGACACTGATTCCCTTCTTTCTGGCCTTGAGCTCGTTACAGCTCTATTTTCTGGGATTTCCAGTTGGCCATTTCTCAGCAGTTCATTTTAAGCGATACTGAATTATGACCTCCACTCTTATGAGTGATTACTTTTCTTCCCTTGTGCTGTTTCCAGCCGTATCTGTCTGTGAATCTTGTGAAAAATTCTCTTTTTTTTGTGTGCTGCTTGTTTGTCATCAACAGTGCACATGTAGCATGTTGACAACCCACCAACCTCCTGAACTGGTAAGTGTCTTATTAATACTTGGAGTACATTCCTGCACAGCATCATGCTTAGTGAAGAGGCCTCAGAAGTGAGAGGTGTGTTCTTGGCTCTGCAGCTGACTTTATCTGCGAGTTATTGGGGCCTTTGTGCCTCTGCAGCAATGGAGACAGGACAAAAGCGCTTCACCACTGCACAAGGAGCTGCTGCATTGGCACTTACAGCGTGTCCTGAAAACAACACACAGCGAGTACAAAGCATTACCATTCAGCTTCACATCCGTCCAGCAAGAAGGTTAATTATTTGTTTTCCTTGTTTTACAGTTGAATGAGCAGAAGCACAGAGAGATGGAGAGAGCTGGAGGAGAACAGGCAATAAATGCCAGAGTTCTCTTGTCCAGTCCTGTTTCTCTAAGCACCAGTGCAATCTATTTTATAAACCACCAAAAACTTGCCTGCCTACCAAGGACTCTCCCAATTAGATTCCACTTGCTAAAGCAATACTCTAAAAAGATTAAAACTGTATTTATCTATTGATAAACATGTACATGACCATAGAAATAGCAATCATATTTTACAAAGGGAAACAACACATATTCTCTGTAAAAAAATTCTACAGGAGGAAATAACCTATCATAATGCAAAGGTGCCTTGAATGTGCTGGGTAAGGATTTTCTTGGGAAAGTACATATGAGCACAGAGACAATGTGGGTTTCTCTTTGAAGGCATGAATTTTAATGACAAGTGGAAAAGAACTAAGACACTTAAATAGTTCAAGGAGTGGAAATGTTTTTCAGTGGAGAGAAAGAAGAATGGATGTGGAGCATCAGCAGTGGAAAGAGGGAAGGGAAGCAGAAGGAAGAGTAGTAGAAACATACTTACTCTTATCTGTCCCAGATAAAGTGGTGGAAGAGGAATCTGCTGTAAGCACTGGTCTTCTGGACAGAATAAGGTGGGAAGATACCGCTACAGATTTTTTTTTGCTGAATATTAGGCAGCTAGGTATTACTATTGGTAGCTTATTTTGGTATTTGATTTTTGTGATATCTCATTCCACAGTGCAGTAGGAGAAGACTAAAGCCTTTGTTTACTGCCATAGCTTTTTATGGCCTTCTCCTCCAGGCCCATTAGCAGACCTTTCATCTGTTGTGAAAGAGGCTAGTTCAGCAGGGTGTCTGGAATGGATATGTGTGTGCATGGTTAAATCAGGCCTTGTGATTTCCTTTAGACTGTTTTATCTGGTTCTTTGTCTCTTTTTATGCAAGTCTATGATTAGCATTGAGTTCTTCCCAGAATGCTGGCAATTATCTCACAGGTGAAAGGATTAAGAAAGAGCAGTGGGAATTACACTGGGATTAAATAAGACTGCCTTTGGAGTGTGTTTGTGGATGTGGTTTCTTTTTTTTTTTCTCTCTAAGCAAAGAGAAAGAAGAGAAGCCAGCTCAGCCTTCAGGTCTCTCTAGGGAAGAAAGTAATACCCTTGAATATGGAAAAGTAGCATCTCAGCTTGGGAGGAGGTCACGCTGAGAAAGGAAAGGTAGTGTTAAGGCACAAAATTTAGAGCCCTCAATTCAGTTCTTGGTTGCTCTGATTTTGCTTCAGGCTGTTCTGATTGCCCACAGTGAACCTCAGCTTGTCCATGTGTGAAATGGAAGTGGTGATAAGTTTCTTGTCTTATGTTGCATGAAACTAAATTAATTACTCTGTAAGTGTACGAGGTTTTTGGGTAGTAAGTACAAAAGAAGAGGATAGAGTATTTTTATGCCCCACACTGTGGTCACACATGATTTAAGATGTTTTGAGTTATTTCTGTTCCTCTATTACTTCTCCCCCTGTGTAATGGGAAGACACAACACTGGTAGAAAAGGTGGGCTCAACCCCTCTTGGGATGAGAAGAGAAACTGCCCCATGGGACTGGCATGCTCAGACTCTGTAGGGGCAACACAATTTGAAGGCTGGGTCATGCTGTACCTTGCCTGCAAACTGGCTTGGAGACTGGCTTGCCTTCTACAGGGCCTGGCAAAAGTCACCCCTGATGGCAGCCTGGACTTTGGGCAGTAGCCCCAGGCAAAGAATTGTGTTCATCTTTTGCCCTGTTATTCACCTCTTCCGACTATGGCACTGCATGGATTTACAGTGCAGGACTGCCTGAAGATCCCGAGAGAAATTGTGCTGTGGTGCTGAGAAAGCAAATAGTGCTGGAAAACAGGAGATCTTCAACCAGATCAGGTTGCTCAGAGCCTCATTCAATCTGACCTTGAATGTTTCCAGGGGTGGGGCGTCCACCACCTTTCTGGGCAACCTGTTCCAGTGTTTCATTACTCTCGTTGTGAAAAATTTCTTCCTTCTATCTAAACAAAATCTACCCTCCATTAGTTTAAAACCATTACTCCCTGTCCTGTCAATACAGGCCCTACAAAATTGTCTGTCCCTGAGACTAATTAGTTGCAGCTTGTACTATTCAAAGGAACAGACTTTCCGGGAAAGAAAGGTAGGATGTTCTCTTTCCAACAGGAAGTACGTACTCTCTTTCTACACAGGATAGTTGAAGCCAGAGACAGGCAAGTTAATGTTGGGGGTGCTGGCTTCCCACCTTGGGGCTGTATCTTACCTCTGAACCTGCTGCTTGCTCTCCTCTGCAGTTTCCAGCTTTTGGAAGTCACTGCTGGCTGCTCCTCAAGCAGCAGCTGTGACTGACAGACACCTAACATATTTCATCTTAGTATGAGGTCTTCTTCAGAGAAGTGACCAGGGCAGAGACTTTTTTTGTCCTACCCTTGCTACTGCTCTCACTTTTTGTTTTACCACCGTGTGTGCTGCCCCCATTCATTCAAATCTTTCAACTCTGTTCTTTGGGACCATAGTCACAGCAGTGGCTATGACTGTATGGTCTTTACCCTTCTATGTTACATGTACCAAGAAAGAGCCAGTTAATATTTGTTGTCATGGCTTTTGTGATAAGTATCAGACATATCCTTTACTCATTTTATTCTGATTCTGAGTTGGAGCAGTTCTGCCCTTCTGTCAGTTGAGAGTCAGGCATCAGTAAGATGAGGTATAAGTGGCAACGGGGAGATGGTGCCCTGTTAAGTCCACACGAAGAATTTGGATGGAGTTATTGCATGGGCGTTGCTGCATGCTTTTTCAAGCACTCTGATATTTTTTTGTTAACCCTTCACATAATTCATTTAACACTACTCTTTCTCTCTTTTAATGCATTTGTTGCCTTTGATTGCAGAGTGTGTTTGGCTGGTGGGTCACCCTGGGGACAGGAACAGAGAGTTCCCAGGGCTCTGACCATGTAGAATATGAATTTGTGGAAGTTATAAATAAAAGTTTTCCATGAGAATTCCAATATTCTCATTCAGTAGTTCCATAATGATGATTGCCTAAGCCTCTGTTCTCTTTCTATCTGGTGATCATTATTTCTCTTGAATATTTTATTCTGATTTTATTCTTAGTGTGTCAGTTTGCTTTACCTTGTTTGTATTGAGGGATAGCTGTGATTAAAAAATTAATTTTGTTCCAAGTAGATTTTTATCAGAATAACTGTCAATATCTTTTCATCTACGCCAAACACATTTTAAAGTGTCTCTTTATGTTACCCTGCCTGCATGACTAGATTTGGAGCTGTAGTACAGCTGTTTTGTTTTGTCCCACAACTCTACCACTCAAACCCCGATTTTGCCTTGCATTGACTTGCCATGCAGGGCTGGGTCCCTCAGGTGCCCTGGTCTAGGGCACTGATGCCATCCCACTGCTCAGACTCAGTGTTAGTGCACATCACTCTGGACCCTCAGCAAGTACAGTTTGTTGGGATAGCAGAGCTAGAAACAAGATACACTGGTAGAGCTGTGAACAGGAGGGGCCGTGTAGTCACTCAGAGCACTTAGTATTTTCCGTTTAACAGAAGACAGTGAAGGACAGAGGCTACCTGATTTTCCACAGAGATAGGGTGAACTAATAAGGCTGGGAACAGAGCCCAGAGACTCAGATTCCTGCTGGCACAGAGCTACCGAGCTGAGTGACCTTTCAGCTGAACACACCAGGTACAGCAAGTCACATCAAAGTCCCATTTAGAAGTTGGCCTAAGCAATGATATTATTCTTGGGCAATGTAGAATTTGCCTCTGTTGCATTTTCCTAGTCTTTCACAGGCATATAATATTAATTAAAAAGTCCCTACTGCATTTGAGACACTGGCTTGCTTGGGGAGATTAACTTTCATTGTACATAGAGATTTCACTTGGTTAACAGAGTGCTTTGAAGAAAGGAGGGACTCACTTGAACAAGACTGATTCATGAGTCTCTTATTACAAGATTATCTGTCTTTTTATTGAGCTGCATATTTATTACATGGCCAGTCTCTAGTTACAGGCCAGTGATTGCCTAGGTTCAGGTGTTTACTTGGTGACGGCTGGGATGCCACATAAACAGCTGTAAACAAAGCCAGTTACTTAATCCACTCCTAAAAAGGTTTGATTGTAGGTCCCCAGTCTTCCCAGGTAGGGTGTCCAAGCCAAAGCAGGCAGGAGGCTGTTCTGCAGTCTGGCAGAGCTCTCTGCTGGTGCCACTGCTGGAAATGGTTAGAAATGTTCATATGAATTTTCAGCAGGGGCTAAACAAAAGGATCTGGGGCAGTTGGCACCCTGGGGACAGGGCAGGGAGTGTCAGTGTCTCTTATTTAATTCATTCCTGATACCTCTTGCTGTCAAGTGTTGGCATGGTGCGCTGCTTAGAGAAGGAAAGCAAAAATTCCTCTTGTTCTATCACAAGGCATTGGTGATTAATATTTCCCCCTTCCTAACTCTTTCCCTGCCACCTTTCAGGCATTACTTCAAATAAAAAGATTTAAGCACACCTTTCCTATTATGATTTCTATTGTGTGAGACCCTGAAGTCCATGAGATACCTTTGTGCTGTATAGGATGATAATGAAATACATAAAAATTAGCCAAACCCATAGGCAGTGGGATCATCAGTCTTTTGTTCTGTGAGGCTGTTAAACCTTTCTGGATTTTTCTAATAGTTGTGGTACATTGTGTCTATGCCTTAACTGTACTACAGTAGCATAACTATCATAACATAACCTCTAGTTGTTGTCTGCTCATGTTTCTTCTGGTCCTTTATATTACACTCTTAGGAGAATCAAAAACTATGGCAGCTTTTCAACAGTTAGATTCTGTGCATGGCTTAATTTGAGTCCTTCCCCAAACAATTCCATGAATTAACTTTCAAACTGTTTCTTAAAAGCATTATCAGTCTCTAATAAAATAATGGAAACAATATTAAAAATAATGAATTTGTAACTATATGGAGTAACAGAACCATGAGCAATTATCAGTGGCATTTAATAAACAAAACTCATAGAAGACATTTGATTACTTTTGGACTCAGTTACAAAATTAGTGGATGAAAAGAAGACAGTGATTGTGATACATCTAGACTTCAATGTGTTATTTGACAAAAAGCCCGACTTTAAAAAAAACCCCACAGTTTAAATTTGGCTTTAATATAAAGAGTTTTATAAAATAAATTAGTAATTCAAAATGCAACAGCATTTTCATGAACTGGGAAGGCTAGACAAATTGGAAGCTACTGTCATTTCTGTCTAGTGCTTTTCTTGTTGATCACAACCAGGGGAAGAAATGACATATTAATGAAATGTGTAGATTTGAGTAGAATGGAAAGAATTGCAATCATCAGTGTGGATAGAAAACAGCATAAATGTTGCATAAGTGTCATGACATCCTTCATAAAGCAGTAGGTGGATAATTCATCTGTAAAGAGACCCGATAAGCTGCACCTAGACTAAACTTTTAAGGACCTTAAATACTGTAAGGTGGACATAGGTCAAGCAATTTGTAAGTATTTTGAAAGGGCTTGATGATTAAGATCATGCATGACTTGATTAAAAGGGACCAGACAAAGGCCACGTATATATGCTAGGCCTTCATGCTGAGAAAGTGGCAAGATATGAAAGCTATCTCCAAACACACATGGAGCATACATACACAGAAGAAAAAAGAATTATCCTGGGGTTTTCTCAGATGAATTATGTAGAAAGGGTGCTGTTCAATCATACAAAGGTGTTCCAGGTCCAGTAGCAAGAGAGGACATCTTAGCAATGAGAACTATAGCAACAGCTTGTAGAGTACTTTAGCGAGTGAAAAGATGTAAGCCACTGACTTTCGACAATTTTATTGAAAGTAAACCATTCTGGGGAGCCAGTCTTTCTCTTCCACACCTAGTGAACATGAGATGGCAACTTAGAGAAGGATAACTTAAACTTTTTCCCTTCTCCAAAGCTCAGATGTATCACAATAAAGATATATAGATTTCCTTCATTTTCCAGAGGTTCTTCATCTGCATCATGTTGAAATCCTGTGTGTGTTGCCCTAGCTGACATCTGTATCTCTGAGGGAGTAATAAGCTGTTGTTGTATCAGCTAGCAATAAAAAAATAGTCCACCAAATGCAAACAAAATGCTTTCATAAAGGAAACTGGATGGTTTGCCATAACTACATTAGTGCTAATGCACTACCAGGTCTCTTTTTTCTTTTTCTGTGTGTTAATTTTGTTCTTCAGTCTGTCCATCTCTTCTAGCTTAATTACCCTCCCCAGACTAGAGACTGCTGCTGCCTTTTGGCTTCATTACCAGCTTTCATTTTCATTAAGAACCTTGTGCTAATGGACTGTTATAAAACAGAGTCATCACTGGCAGGTGTTGCCAAACGACTCTCAGCATGATGGAATTTCTGTGCAGTGGAGCAAACAGTCTGGACATTGAATTCATGGACCATCCAAGGGCTTGCAATAGAAGGTGAGGAGAGATAAGTTTGGTGGATCAGTTCGAAGAAGCTCTCAAATATTCACAATGATGAAAAAGAAACAATGATGAAAAAAGAGCACTACGAGTAATGACCTTGTTCTGAGACCACCAATAGTGCCAGCATCTCTTCAGGTTGCAAACGTCACGGAATTGCTTCCCAAAGAGTTCTCTAGTAGTCAAAAAAACCTAATCTTTATACTCTCCCAGTTTAGAAGGGAATGAAAATCTGAATACCATCTCACTGACTAAGTGAAATCATATATCAAAATAAACTTTGTGGCTAATGTCATCCAACATTAGTAATGAGAATGCACATTTCTGCTCTAGCAATATTGGTCACAGCTGCCTTTGTATGCCTTCGGAACTGTTCAGCGGTTGTTACAAATATTCATCAGGAAAAAGCAAGGACTTCGTCTATTATCCTTCAAGAAGCTGATTGTTCCAGTCAAATGACTAGAGGCATGTCCCAGAAGAAATACTGTCAGGTTTTGGCTCTTAAGAGGGGAATAAGAGTGTTTCAGCACTGAGGAACTGTAATAAAGAATCATAATTCTGTGTTGATCTGAAGTCTGTTAACTTTTGTTGTTGTTTCCAGAAGACCATAAGAGCTGCCTAGTTATGTAAGTAAGTACTGAGCAGGGGGACACGATGGGTCCACTTGCAAATAAGCACATGGTCTGTATTGCATATTCTTTTCTGGCCACGTTTGGATTTGATTATGCTTCCCATTTGTCCTTTCCTTTCTTACCAAATGCAAGTTTCACATGAGCTAAGTGATCTATGTATGCTTAAACAGAGTGGCAGCATGGTATCACTTACCTAGAAGAAGTGATTTTCTTCTATCAATTCTTTTTTGTCCTTTCTCACGGCACCGCTCCCCTGCAATAAAGTCTCTTTTTGCAGATGGACCCATCTCACAGAGTAGTCAAAGAACACTTGATCTGACTGGTTGCAGGATATGCATATTGGCTGAGGGTAAGACCGTGTGCTTTCCTCTAGTTCTTGATCTTTTGGCAGTCCTTGGGCCACTTCCTATAAAGAATGGCTTTTCACAGGCTAGTGCAGTTAGTCTGCAGCTGTTCCTAGAAGAGAGTGGTGTCCATGCTGACATGCAATACACAGCCAAATGCAGTTGCTCTTCCTTAAGCAGAACTTTTAATAATTGTATGGCAGATGGGATTTTTCTTACTGCTTACAGTGCCACTGTCTTCTTAAAATTCATTCTCTCCTTCAAAGGATGAGCTCAGACAAGGCTTTTCAGTCCAAAGGAAAATGTGTTTCATTGGGGGACCTGGATCAGATGGCTGGGGAAGAAGACTTTCTGGAGTGTGTGGGGGAGCTTGAAGAAGACAATGACTTTAGTAGAGAGGGGCTTTGCAGCACAGTGTGGCCATGGGAATACACTGACAGAAGTAACCAAAGAACCAGATCTTAGACACTGTGGAAGGACAGAACTTTTTCCCAGGGACCCTGCTAGGACTGTGCATGGTGTGCTGCAACCCAGAAGATTATGAAACTGCATGTTCAGAGTGTTGGGCAGGAGGGAGAAAAGGCCCCCAGTAAAGGCAAGGCAGGTCACTTTAAACCTCTCTTTTTTTCCCTGGTCTGTCCTATGTCCTTACTTTTCATTTTGCCCATCCTAAAAATATATTTGGCTTAGTTTTGAGTATAAAATACTTGTGGTCCTGCACACCACTTGTACAAGCATGGATGGATGTACCTTTAAGCTCTGATCACATCGGGATCCCATAACAACTTAAGGAAGCTTTGGTAGTGACTACAGGGTCCACATGCTGGCACTCAAGCACCATTGCTATGGGTGAGAATATCTGACTTCAGGCTCTGCTGGTCTTGTATGACTCTTGCTCTTTGCAGCACTAAATAATGCCAGAAACTTTCTGGACACCTGACCTCCCCTGTGGAGGTACAACTGCTGGACTCCCCTTCAGCTTTTAACCCTCTCTGAGGCAGGGTTTATTAATAATAATAAAAACAGACATCATTATCACTGTGTTGTCATTTTCTAGGCTGAAGTGGCTGCAGTTGAAGTCTCATTTTGCACCTATGAGCAAATCTCATAGGAAATTTCAGTGTTTTAGAGTAAGGGGAAATTGCTCCTGGTTTGAAGCAAGGATAATGTAAATAGGTATAAATCTCTCTCCTTTCCTCCGGTAATTCTGTCTAGGTCACACTGTACAGCTTTTCCAGTACATGCTTAACTGTGACCTTGTGTTTCTTCTGTGTCTTTTCCTTGTACTTACGTAGATGTTGTGTATGTCTGGAGGATTCCACTTGTAAGTGATCAAAGTTAAACCTGTGCAGAAACCGGAGCTCAAATCGCTTCAAAGTGGATTAGGCTAAATAATGAGAATACATCAATGGAGAATAATCTTATAGTGAATAGCAGGCAGTTTGGGGCAGAACATAAGTTGTTGTAACCTGATAAGACATGGGGAAAGGTGTTAAAGAGCATTCTAGTGGTGAATATTATTTATTAATACTGTTGTATTTATGTTCTTTCCTTTTTCCTTTTTTCTTTTTTTCCTTCTGTCAGGCTCTGTAGTGCTAGGAAGAATGTTGTGCTAGGAAGTTTCTGAGTACAGATGAGTCTGTTCTCCTGATCCTAGCTCTTCTATTATGTTTCTGTTAGAGTAGTAGAAAAGTGAGAGGCCAGTACTGCTTACTCTCCCAATGGCACTTCCAATCTGTGAGTCAGATTTCTTTGTCAGTATTGGCTGTGTTCCCATAATTGGGAACAGTTCCCATAAACTGTGTGGGCTAGGGAATGATTAGTGTCTTATCTTCCAAGAGGAAGAAGAGGAAGAGGGTCCTATAGGGAATTAGTAGCATAGGAGGGGATAAATCTGAGATAATCTTGACCAATTTTGGTCATTAACACCATACATACTCTAAACATGAAATTTAAGTATTCATCAAGAATGGGGTAGAGTTTTGTCTGATAAATTTAAAAAAGCCCTATGGTAGGCAGAGCCATTATATTCCTCTAGAAGGTGATTTACTTGTTATTGCTGAGCTGTGACTCAGGCCTTTCCTTCTGAAGGGATAAATCATTCCTCACAGAGTAAATGTCACACAGAGATGTATCGGTGACTCCAGAAAAAGTTGCCCTTTAACAGCTTCCTGGTAACATTTCCCTTGCAGCGCTTGGATAAATGCAATGACAAAATAAAGGGAGCATCTATCCCCCTCTTCTGCCCCTCTTCATCACAGCCTATCAGTGCCACCTTGGGGCTGTTGCATCTTAAAGGGAATGACTCAGACCACTGGCAGAGCAGATAATGCCAAGCCAGAAGGAGACTGGACACATATAAATCTCAGGTCGTGGGGCAGGAGCCGACTGGGACCTCACTGTGTAATTACAGAGGCCACACTCTGTGGTGGGATACATCAAGACAACTGTCTTGGAGTTCAGGGGACTAAGGCTAATCAATATCAAAGAAGAATCTTCTTGATAAATGAATGGTGTAGGAAGCAGGTAGTTCAGGGAAGGCTGGATGATCTGAATGTGGAAGGACACAAGTACTGATGAATCTTAGGCTTAGGTTTATGGTTGTGAGCCAATAGAGAAATTATCTCTTAACAGAAGAAGGAATTATTTATTATTAATCAAAAGCGGTGTGGACAGCAACTCAAGGGAGGTGATTCTTTCCTTCTACTCAGTTCTGGTGAGACCCCACCTGGACAACCAGCTCTGGGGTCCCCAGCACAGGGGGGACATGGACCTGTTGAAGCGAGTCCAGGGGAAGCCACTGAGATGTTTAGAGGGATGAAGCACCTTTCCTATGAGAAAAGTCTGAGAGAATTGGGATGGTTGAGTGTGGAGAAGGGAAGACTTTGGGGTGACCTAATTGCAGCTTTTTAATACCTGAAGGCAGCCTACAAGAAAGATGGAGAGGGACTTTTTACAAGGGCATGTAGTGACAGGACAAGGGAGAATGGTTTCAAACTGAGAGTAGGTTTAGATTAGATATTAGGAAGAAATTCTTTACTGTGAGGGTGGTGAGGCACTGGAACAGGTTGCCCAGAGATGTTGTGGATGCCCCATCCCTGAAAATGTTCAAGGCCAGGTTGGATGGGTTTTGGAGCAACCTGGTTTAGTGGAAGGTATCCCTGTCCATGGCAGGGGGTTTGAACTAAATGGTCTTTAAGGTCCCTTCCAACCCAAGCCATTCTATGATTCTCTCATGTACCACCGTCATCACTGTAATAATTCCTGATTTTTAAATGGCAGCAGATTTATATGGAAGGATTTGTCTAGTCTGGGGAGTTGAAAATGGTATATTTACATTTTCTCATGTAGGTCATCGCTATGAATATAGTTATCTTGGCTGGCAATGACTGATTATTAGTCTTTCCTTCTGACAGTAAAACTAAGCATTGGATTTTAGTCCTGCTGTGACCAGGAGGGGATAGGTGGTCTCATCAGGGGTCCTTGCCCCCTTTCCTACGGTTACTTCAAAGGGGCTCAGGCACTGCATGGCTGACAATTTCTCCTTAATTTCTTTAGATCTCCGAGAAAGCAAGTGTAACCGTATTAAATACAGGCAAGTTCCAGCTTGAGGAAGCCACCTCAGTTCTATTCTCTGAAATCTGCAAAAAATAAGCAACCAAAGGCTTATTAAAAATGAGCATCTGTAGGTGAGTTGTGCAAATATGTGGACAGGTACTGTGGCGACAGACATTGCTGCAGAACTCCAGAGTTCATCTCTACAGAGGTCTTGGTTTGTCTTTCAAGGTGCAGAGCAAAACTGGATCACATGAAACTTTAGAGTAATGTAAATAAGTTAAGGCCAAACATGGGGGAGCACATTAATATGCTAAATGAGATTGATCATCAGTGGGATTTTGCAGGAAGAAGGGAGAAAGGAGGAGAATTCAGAGCTGTGAGAAAATGTTGCTGAATTACTGTCCAAAGAAGAGAAACTTTCTTGATTTATTGTCTGGAGAAACAAGGCTTCCCATGGGTGTGAGTATTGCCACAGAACTCTTGAGATAACAGAAGTGTTGTAATAGAATTAAAAGTAGTCATATGAGTATATTGTCTGACTGTACTTTAGTTTCCAAAAATTGAACAAATTTCTAGTTGTAGTATTAAACACCTTTCTTAACAGCAAATGGAATGTACAGCCAAAATGCTGCAGGCATAGCAGCTGGAACAATAACTGGGGTCCAGAGATGTTTTAAACAGGAGCATGTCCCAAAGTACTCCTTTTAATCACTGAAAGACCAACCCTACAAGAAATGGAAAAATGGACCTTGACACTGTCCCTACAAAATATTCTCTCCTTGGATCTAAATGGTATCTTCTAGTTTTGTGCAGGTCTACTGATTTTATCTGGGTAACTTCTAGAATTGAATATTGCATCCTGTATTTTCAGAAGTTCTCAAAGTTTTGATACTGGGGCCTCATAGTAGAGGTCAGTAAAAGAGAACAGTGAGCAATTTTTCTCAGGAACCTTGAGTAATAGCTCTTTAAGGTTGTGTTATTGCTGCAGTAAATTCCCAAGGTTCAAAATTTCTCTCATCTTTCAAATGCTTCATGATGTCCCAGCTGAATTAGTGAGGCCTATATCTTTCTGTTTCCTCTGCTGAGATAGCTTAGATCTTTCCTTTCTTTCTTTTTCCAGACCTGGGACTACTGGCGTAAGTGTTTCCCTGATCAGCACCAGTGGCTGGAACAGCCTTAAGTGTTTCAATTTCTTATTTCCTTACTCTTTAGCTGTTGTATTTTATTGCTCAAAACTTTGAAGAAAAGTTGAAGCGGTGTGAAAGAGAGGAGAGAAAGTTTTGTTGCATTCATAAAGTGTTAGACACCATCTCCTTGCTCTCCTTGGTAAGAATCCAGGAAAAAGCAGAACCATTTAATAAATAAGCTAAATACAAAACTTGGTTTGTAAAGAGAAATGTGAATCAGTTAAGGATCTGTGAAAGCACCTCATCCATTTCCCTGCCAGTGCTTTGTATGGCATAAAGGTAAAATAGCAGTGTCCTTATGATACATTTTCTGCTGGTGTATGCACCATGTGAAGAAAAAATGCCTCTGTGTGTCTGTGTGTGTGCATATGTGTGGGCAGCTGGCTCATTTGTTGCTTAGGTATTCATTGGAGACTGCTGTCATTGTTCCTCATTTTATTAGCTTTTGCCAAGTACTTCCACTTCTACTAAGGACAGCAGGCTTTATGGCAGTGATATTTCTCACAGTGTCAGAGATAAAATATAAGGCTAATCACAGATTCTCTGGTAATGTAAGTTGCAAAGGAGAAGCAGTCTTGTTTTGAAGAAGTCCTGCTTGGCAGTGTTAAGTCTCCTGTTGGATAAGCAGCCTGGAGAATTTGGTACACTTCATGGTCTCTAGGAAGGTAAATGATTTGTCTCAAATGATGGGGGCAGAGAGGGGGAAGATCTAATTTCAGTTACTACTTTTCTTCCTAAACAATAACTCAGGCTTTCTCATATTTAGGGTTTCATCCTAAGACGAGCTAAGCACCCTGGACTCCACTGGTGTCAGAAAGAGTTTGAGGTGTTTGGTCTCCTATTGAATGAAACCCCTGCAAACAAATGCTTTCCAAACAGACCTTTTCCTGTGGAAGGGGGAGGTAGGGAAAGGAAACAAAGACACAACTGTTCTCCCTAGTCGACTTCTTTTCCCTTTTAGTTATTTCTAATTTTTCTGTTTTTTTGGTTTTTTTTTTTTTTTTTTTGGTTTTTTTTGGTTTTTTTTTTCAAGATTAAGAAAATCCCCTCTCTTTGGCCTCATGCGGAACATGACCTCCCAAAGGGAAACAAAGAAGGGAAGGGGATGGTATATTTGTTTTTCTGGGGGAAAAGACATTGATTCTACCCTAAAGTTAGGCATGTCCCCCAGTATTAGAACTAGGCTGCTGAACAAATCTGTTGAGGAATGGAGGTCCAGGTTCATTTCTGCTAGGACGCCTGAATGTCACATCCAACCCTGTCTCAGTTATTCCAAGGTCTTACAACTTGATTATTTTATAGACTTGCCTAGGATAACATATATATCTCTGGGGTAACATATAAATACAGTATCTAGCATGTGCTTTGTACATATGCATATTCTGGGACTCTTGGAGGAGCTGCTGTCAGTCCTACCACTGTTAGGATGAAATTAGTGTAGAACCTGAAATATGGTGTTCCAGGAAAAACAGGGCCTTAACATGCAAGAAATAAAGGGTAGAGCATCTTGTGGCAGCATAGAAGTAGTTACAAGCTGATGGGCTGGTCACCTTCATTTCGAAGCAATGTCGAGTTTGAGAGGGAGAAGAAGGGAAAATCCATTGCAGAAGGCAGTCTGCAGAGCTGTCTGCCTCATTTTGGCAGGAGCATGGCCTCTGAGTTTTTAGAACATTAAAACAATGACGAAATTAGGTCACAGACTATACTGATTCAGCCCTGATCAGCTTCCCCACTTCTAGTAACAATTAAATGCTTATCTCTTCCTTTCACATACATTAAATTAATCAGCCACGAGCTAAAAGTAATACAGTGCTTTGGATTAGACCCACCACATTTTCCTTGTAGCTTGGACCTCTACTGGCTCAGTACATGTGCAGAGGACTGAGAATATCTGTGGCAAAAGCCAGCACGGTGTTTCTGAACCAATACAATACTATAGGACTCAATTGAACCATTTTGGTGAGAGGTCACTAGAGGAGGGGAGATGTTTTGGTATAATATTCAGCTAGGGAAATTATAATGATGTGTGTTTCAGCAGCATTTATGTATTAAGCCTGGTACTGTCCATCTGCTCAGTAAGAGAGAACCCTTGAGCGAAAAACTGTAAACCCATAGAGCAAATAGGTGTTAGAGGAGGAGAAAGACAGGTCATTAAGAGATACAGAAAAAGAAGGAGGTACTTGTCTGTCTCAGTGTATATCCCAACCACTTGTTAAGCTTGTGTCTCAGGATCATTGAAAAAGCATCTGCAGAAGTCAAATAGATTTGAGGGTAAATGGGGTTCAGGACTTAGTTTTTCTAAGGCACACCTGTATGCTCTAGTAGAGGTAAATGTATTGCCACTCACTTCCTAATCTAAGTCATCCAGATGTGAGGATTTTCTTCAGGATGGTAAATAGAACTTGACGCTTGATGCTCTGGAGTTTCATTTGACTTTTGTTAGTGCAGTGCCACACCTGAGTTAAGGTGACTACACTGTTTCTTGGCAGAACTAGCTCACATCTAGGCAGCTTGCAGCTCAGGGTTGCCTCTTGATGACCAGGTAAATGTGTCCTCAGTTTCTATTAGCCTTGCCCCTCTTTGTGAGGCTGCACACACCATTTGAGAGACAGCTACGATGTCTTTGTGTGTAGATGTTAAATCAAGACTTTCAAGAGTAATAGTACCACATCTATCACTTTTTATATAGCTTTGGGCATGTCTTACAACCCACTCTCTTGATTTTTTTGCAGTTTTGGTCTATGAAGTTGAACTAATACATGCACTCTGGGATGCTTTGAGGATTAATTTGCTTGCAAAACCCACTATGCAGAGCTATGAATGTCTGTACATAAAGAAGAACCGTTAGTAAATTGTTTTCTTGGTGAAGCACGTTGGTGCTTCAAAACTTCAAAACACCAACACGTTTTGAAGCATCTTGATAGTTTTAAGTTACAGTATTTGTTATCATTCTTTTTCATCCTTTTCCTAAAGAAGGGCCCTCACTAGAAATTCAGGGTGTGAAGTGTTGCAATTAAGATGTGTCAAAACACTGTTGTGGCATCCAAGCCTGGAAGCTGCAGGTCAAATCACAGACCTTTTGCAGGGATAAGTGTGGGACTCAAAAGTAAAGCCAAAAGAGGCCATGCTGAAAAAGGCCCACTATTTTATTTACTGTGTCTTTACCCTGCATAGAGATTTCTGCTGCATATCTGAGTCAAGCTTGACTTCTCCTTGCCCCAGGACACAGCCTCTTCTTACTGTTAGTGTAGCCTATCTCGTTTAAAATGCCTTCGGGAAGTCTTCAGTCTACATACACTCCTATGCATCTAAGGAAAAAAACCTACTATAACTCTGAATGCTGTAAAATTAATGACAAATATAAAAATATGTACTACAAGTAAGTGTTGAAGTTTACTACTTAGGAGTGTGGGCTAGGCAAGGTTACCCAGCTTTGTCTGCATTTGTGATATTATCCTTTCACTGCTGTAAAGATGTAGTTTTACTTAGTGCTTTTTCCTGATTGGAAAGAACATTACTACCTCCTTCAACAGTATGTTGCTATTTGTACTTCTAGGCCAAGGAAGCAGTGACTTACATCTGTGAAATGCAGAGTAAAGCTGATGGAACTGCTGTTTGAGTGAGAGGAAACTTGGGCTTTGAGTTTTCCAGGGGAGATGAGGTGGAAAAAATGCCTTTTTCCATGTGTAACATATATAGGTCTGTTGAAAGTACTTGCTGAAGTGTTGATTTGTAAGCAATGGACTAAGCTGGATTTGAGGATAAGAGAAATACAAAATGATAAATGCAGGATAGAGTCAATAGTGGCTGGAGGGTGCCAGTTGGGCACAAACCCACGCGTGTTAGCGGTACCCTGGCTGCTGTCATCGGGCAAGAACAAGGACTTTGCTGGTAGGCAAGGGTGATGGATGGCCCCAGGGAGTACATGCAACAGAAGTAGTTATGTGATATAGGGTGCACACTGCAAGCAATTACAATTTGAATAAGTTATCAATGGAAGGAGGTAGGGGACTGGAAAGCAGCTTTATTAACCCCCTGAAGCTATGTTCACAGTGTTTTAAAAAAGTTTATGTATTGCTGTGAATTGCAATCATGGTGACAAATGCCAGTGCCCAGAGAGTTTGTGATCACAGACTCTCTAGCAGGCAGTGCTTTACCACAACACTTCAGAGCAACAATCCACATATATTCAAAATAAAACGAATGAGGAAGATGAAGTGTAAAACCCTGGACAGGGACAAACCTTGTAATAAATCCTGCCTCAGGTTTTCTTACTGTGTTCTGTGGCTTTGCTGTCTCATGAAACAAACATTCCTGCTGCTATCTATCCCATTTTGCGCTGTGATGTGGTCATTTAATTCTAGCTAAGCCGAGTGAAAGGGGAGAAAAGCTGGGGGAAAAGCTTACTGACAAAACACTGGTCCAAATCACGGTTACATATTCAGGAGAAGCAACAGGGAAGACCCCAACCAGTAAGTAAAACAGTAATGATGGCTTTGCACCACCTTTGTGCCTCCAGGTTTTGAAACACCTCGGTGGAGGGGTGGCAAGACTGCCTTGTGTATTTTGATCTAGCAGCCCACAGCTGCTCAGTTTGGGGGGTCTGTTGATTGTGGTTAGACCCAGGATCCATGTCCTCTCTTTTCATCTGCACCTCCTTTGGTGTATCACTTGCTGCAGCTTGTGAAAGGGCAGCAGAGTGACACATGCATTATTTATAACTCCCAGAGTTTTCTATTGTAAGAAGTCCATAGCAGGGCTAAAGTAGAGCTTATCAAAACATTCAGCAAAATATATTTTTGACAAATTTCTTTAATGAAGTTTAGTTTTCTCAAGGGGAGGTGAGCGAACTGGAAAAAAAACTTAGTTTTATATGTCTAAATTTAAATGCTTAATTTTATTTTTCTAGTAGCAGCCACTTGATACATTTCAGTGATGAAAACATTTCTCTGAAGTTTTGACCTTTCTCAAAATTTCAAACAATAAAATAAAGGCAGAAAAATCACTGTCTTTATAACAAGATCATGCTCTAAAATAGCAAAATCTGCCCTGATGATTTAATAGGATCATAGAACAGCCCAGGTTGGAAGGCGTCTTGAAAGATCATCTGATCTTTGTTAGGCTTTTTCCCTCCCCAAGTTTTGTCAAAACTAATGCCCACCACCACAGCTAAATGTACCATGACTGGTGGTTAAATATTTCAAAGGAGGCTCTTTTTACTTTTAATCTTTAAAAATCCAGTGATATTTTTTCTGGAAGTCTTCACCCCAGAATCTTAATTAATTCCCAATTCAGGTGATTCAATTCCTGTTCTGTGTTTCCGCTACTGTTTCAATTGATTACAGTTCAGTCTGTATGCCTGTCTTAATATGCAGAGTGCATTTAAGCAGCCTCTACGCTGTAAAAAAGGTGGCTGCGTATCAGGAATGGAAACAGTGATTTAATAGTTTGTAAGTAACATGCTTGGATATCCCTGGCATGAGGGTTGATAGGTAAACACAGTACTGTGTGATTATTGCTTACAGAAAAAACCTTATCAAGTTTATATAACTTTAGACTTATGTAGTCTCAAGATTTGTTTGTTTCTGTTTCCTCAGTTTCCCGAATCTCTTTTTCTCTCTTTGGCATCTTAAGTGGTTATACTTGCAAAGAGTGTGGCTGAGAACCTTAAATGATACATTATTTGGTTTGTAAAATAGTATATTTACACTTATTTGGAATCCCGTTTCTTTTTCTTGCTTTCTAAAGGGAGAGGCTAAAGAAGTAACTCCTTTATCTTCCTTCTTTTTCTTTCCCAATCAGCTCCCAGGAGTCACTGCACAAAGTGTGCCTGGGGGAGACACAGGCCTGTTTTCATACCAACATAGGAAGATTTTTCTCTGTGATAATTTCTATCTTGGCGTGGACAGACTATAACTGAATTTATCCTTCTGTAAAAGAGATATGGCAATAGCCACCTTATGAGGATATTTATATTTGTTATCATGTATTATTTCCACAACACTGCGGCTGTTTAACCTGCTTTTCTTGCAATTAGAAAATACAATCAGTGACTTGAAACATACAAATTTGCTGCTATGACTTACGGAAAAGATATCTTATTTGTTTTCAATGAGATTAAGCAGTATGTGAATGTAAAGCTTCATTTTTACCATTTATGAAGAAATTGGTGTGGGTTTCTGAGGGGTAGGCTCAGATGCTGCCTCCGGCACCGTAGGAGCAGAAGTGCTGATGCAGTGACTGTGGGGCTCTCCCGTTGCCTCTCGGCAGCTCTGGGCTCAGAGCCGCGGCTGTCAGCCGGGAGAGGCACCGCTGTGTGAGACAGCATTTGCAATGCAGCACTGCGTGCGGGGTTTGGGACATTAGCTTAGAAAACACTGAGCAACGCTTTTGGCCTGAAAATAGCTTGTGAGGCCTCTGAGATTCTCGAGCACAGGGAAGAGCAGGAAAGTTGATCTGGTGGACTTGGTCTGGTGGAGTCACCTCTCGAAGAAGCCGGCGCAGGTCCTGTAGCATGAGATAAGGAAGCACTGCAATTAGGCCAGCTTTATGCGCGGTCAACGTGCAGAGGACAAACCGGCGGCCGATGCATTAGCTGAGAACAAGTTCATTTAGGTTAAAAAAATGTTAATGATCACTTTGAAACACTGAGAGTCTATGAGGGACCGCCTGCCTGGAATGAGCATTTACCATATGGTGCCTTTGGAAGCTAATACTGATTCTCATTATTTTAAACGATTACAAACATTGCAGGTGTTTTGTGATAATCTCTATTGTCTAATTAGAACGCTCTCAAAACTGGCTTGTTCTGCCTGCTAACGAATATTGATTTGAACAGCTGAGTTTGTCTTGTATGAGTGATGTGAATGTGCTAGCTGCCATTTTGTAGTCTCTCTTGCTGAGTAATTAATCCAGGAAGAAGAGACTAGAACTGAGTGAGTAGATGTCCTGATTCACCTAGAGGTGTGATCAGCCTTGCTAGGAGGACCTACAGCTTGCATCAGAATTTTCCATTGCATACTTTGGGAAATTTTTTTTGGTGGTGGTGTTTTGGGGATTGAAAAAGAAAGAAAGAAAAAAATAGTGAAACTTGTTGCAGAGAAGTTAAGCAGAAATATTTGTATAGGAATGGGATACTTGAGTTTGCACATTTCTGTCATTGCTGATGCAACTTGGAAAGTACTGGATAAACTTCATGATCAGATAGCCCTGGCGAAGGCCATTAACAGAGGTAATGGAAGTGCCTTTCTTCCTTTCCCTTTTGTAGTTGATACTGATACCGAAATCAGCCAGATAGAAACTTTCTAACACAGTTTTGAGTATTAGAATGCAGGCATTCTTTATTACGGTGTGCTGGTCACTCAGAGGATCCTTCCTGTAATGGAGCTCCCCGAGCATTGGAGAAACAGAGTGTTTATCATACATATTGATTACATATTCGTCAGCTATCCTCCCATACTTGATGTATATGTATCACTTTATTTTACATAGTCGCACCCCTTGTTGGAAGTCCTTCTATGGTTCTTTGGGGTCTGTCTTCAATGTCTGGTGTCCTTTTTAGGTGGCTGTTCCTCGACCCCCGCTTTTGATTAAGCACAGTATTGTTGTTTTGCCTAACTTCTGCTTTGTCAGCCTTGCAGAGCTGAGCTGGCATCCTGCTTGTGTTTTGCATGACTTCTGTTTGCCCAGGTTACATCCTTTATCTACTTCTCCAAGGCTGTGCTGTTCTGTTCTACTGTCCTTATCAGAGTAAAATGCTGTTCTGTTCTACTGTCCTTATCAATACTGCTCCTAACAATAAGGATCAACATAGACTAGAAGAATGGCTTAAAAGACTAGTTGAGAAACTGGCCTTTTTTTTTTTTTTTTTTGTGAAATTCAAGTGGGTAAATGTGAGACACATATTGGAGTAACCTGAAGAGACTCCTTTTTCTATTTTCATTAAGTATATTTGCTGCTTGTCAATGTGGCAGTTCCCTTCCACAAATAAGATCGTGCTTGAATTTAAAACAGGGAAAGAATGTGTGTCCTGTGAGCCCTCTGACTTCTTGGCTTCTGTAGTCCATAAGGACTTTTTGTCCTCTGATAAAATTTTGGGAATTTTGTTCTCTGATAAAAATTGATCAGCAGTTCATTTACTTTACCAGTTTACTTCTCAAGGAAGGAAAGCTCTGTGTACTGGGACAATGTTCAGGGAGGATTGCCTATGTACTGTGGCATCTAATATCTCTAGTTGATAGACAGAAGGGTGCACTGAGGCCCTTCAGCAAGTCAGCAAGTCAGGGCTGACTTGCCAACAGTAGTGAAAACGTTGGGGTCCTGGCACCAGTTGCTGATGTTTCATGTGTTTTATACGGTTCAACAGTAACTGAAGTAGTTACAGAGAAAGAGGGACAAAAATCTCAAGGATGTGCGTTTAAATTTAGTAGTGGCACCTGAAAAGGGAGAAAAGGAAATCATGATTTCCTTCTTGGTTAGGGTAAATTCTTATTTTTAGTTAAATTTTTAGTGGTTTTCTTTAATGGAAGGGGATTAGGCAATTGGTTAGAGGGAGTTTGAAGGACCTGAAGGAGGACTATTTTGTCTCAGTCCTAGAGAGCAGAACAACATGCCTAAGCTCCAAAAAGGTTGAAACACAGTTTGGTAAACTTACCTCTCTAAACAAGCAGCCTTATTCCCCAGGTGCACGATGTTGGCACCTCTGAAGACCACAGGCTGCAGGACATTGCTCACATGTTATGGTGCCATTCATCTCCACGCCCTTGTTTCAGTCCAGACTAGCTCAATAGGAAATAGAGGATGGTTCTCACTGATGAATGCTTGGTGACATCCTTTAGGTTAGTGATCAGTTTGCAGGGTTTTAGTTCTTATTTTTGGGCTGCAAATTCATTAAAGTTTTTTCAGACTGCTGAGAAAAGCCAGAAGAAGGGCCAAGATGAGGCTGAGAAAATACTGAACTGTTCATGTTCTTCTGAAATTAATTCACATTTTCTCCTACTATTTTAAAGACTTCTGGGAGAGTGGAATGTATATGAAACTGTCTTTGTAGCTACTATACCACTTAATTTACTGCCTTGGCTAAATCAGTCCATATTTTTAAATTTTAAGTTTATAGTTACATTGAGCTTGTTAGCAAAATAATTATTTCATTCATATAATGCAAATTCCTTAATACTGTGTATAGAGCTGTACAAAACCTAATAGCTATATCTGCTCTGGAAGTTTTGTATTCTGTGTCTTTTGCCTCTTATTGCAGAAAGGATGACAAATTCTGCTGTTCTGAGAAATGAACGAACAACCAAATCAGAACTTAGTTTGAAATTTGCTTCAGACTTTCCCAAGGTTGGGAAAGTATAAATAATTTTCTTCTATTATCCTGCGTCTTTGTATGCATGGATCCTAGCCAAAAAGGCTTTTCATGTGGTATTTTTTAAATTGAATTGTTACAGCAAGTTCAGGAACTTTCCTCTCTATTTTATTCAGGACTGTTCTCAGGAAATTCCCAGCCTGATTTTTGCACAGTGTGGAGGGTTTCAGCTGAACAAGTGGAAAAAATGACCACTTTTTCTCTCTTACTTTGTTTCTTCAAAAGTGTCATTCTTGTTTCAGAACAGGGAAATTTAAAACTGACACTTGATTATTTCCCATATTGTTTTAATGACTGTCATGATTCTCCTGTTAATTAAAAGCATTGTACTTGAGAGGTCCAAATATGACTTTGTCATGAAGTCCTAAAAGATATCTATTTCTCAAGTTCGGCAGTAGCATACTACTTAAGATGTGTGTGAAATTATGTAGGTGAAAAGCTTGGACAGTGTTTTATGAGCTGAACTGACACTGAGAACATGTCTGATAGAGCCAGAGACTGCTGTTTTTTTCGCTTGGGTATAAGGGAGATGCTAATTTTTTCTTGGTTTGTGACGTGGAAGAAAGGACGGTGAAAATCAAAGTGTAGGTGTATTTAAAAGCTGAAATGTGAAAAAGACAGATTTTTTTTGTTTTGGTGGTTTCCATTGAAAAATATCTGATATATATATTTTTAGGTTTTACTTGCGTTTGAAACCCTGAAAGCTAAGAGCCCAGATGGTCAAGAGCACTTTTTAAACTGCTATTTGGGGTTAGATGCAAAACCATGCAAGGCACTTTAAGCTGGCGGCTTCGAAGAGGCAAAAGCATTTCCAGATCTGTGATCTGATAGGACTCACTGCGAGGTCAATCCGACAATGACTCTTGTGAAGGGAGATCCTCAGACCATAAACCTGGAGTACAACCCCACCATTTTTGTATTCCTATGTACCAGACAAGACGGATGGAAAAACCAGCGTTTGCTGTGAATGATAATTTTTTGTAAAAACTGTGTAAGAAATGTGAGAAGTCTGGGAGAAATGATTGCCCATGGGCCACCACTTGCATTGCTGCAAGATAAAAGCCAACTGTGAAAAGGATTAGCACTGTAAAATACAGCTTTTCTCACAGCAGCACTATAGGAATATTATATAAGAATGCTTAGGAGTATTCTCTTGCCCAAGACAACACGTAAATGTGGGACAGCACCCAGTGGAAAGATGTGGGCACATACTGATCCTGTGTTCCTGGGTGTATATGTCTATATATTTATATGGATATATCCATTTGGCTTTGGCTTCTGAGACACAATCCTCCTCATCTCTTTGTCAGCCTCCTCCATTTTCCCTTCTCTTCCTCTGTTATTTAACTAAAGTCTAGAACAAAATGTCTATAAAAATAAGCTCCCAAGAGGAAAAAGCTGTCAATTAATGCCTCTCATACCTCTCCCCTAAATCCCAAATTAGGGTAGCCTTGTCTGTCTTGGCTCAGATTAGGTTTCAGTTCTGGACATTTGATAAACCCCTATCATGAGGTTTGTTGTGGTGTGAGACCTTGCTATGGAAGAATGTGTTTAAATTTTTTTCAAAGAAGAAGGGGATGAATAGCCTTATTTTGGGTGAGAGGCAGAAAGTGGGCTTTGATGGAGTGGGGCTGCTGCAGGCAGGGCCTGCCAGGGGTGCCAGGGCCATGTGAGGGCTCCCAGCATAGGCACAGAAGCCTGCCTGCCCTGACAGTGTGGCCAGGGGCAAGCTGGACTCCACACATCTGTGGCTGCATTTCAGTCTGCTTTGATAGCCACAGACCTTTACAGAACACTCAGCTCAAAGGGGGAAATTACTGTCATGGGGGCTGTTTTCTTTATGGGAAAAGACTCGGTTGGATGGAGCAGCCAATAAAGATTTTAATGTATTTTCTCAGTGCATAACCCACATATTTCAGCTCCCTGGATGGGGTCTTTATTTCTGAGGTGAATGACTGAGGAACACTTCCAGGGGGTTGAGAAAGTGCAAGGTTTTCTGGAAGGTGAGCTGTTTGATTTTTAAAATGTAATGTTAACTTTTTAGGGCGTGACTGTGGCTGGGTGAATAAAAAGGCATTAGTTTCACAGACAGGAAGATTTTCCTCTGCCTGAGCTGTTGAGCCTATTGATAGAGCACTCACTTGTAATGCTGTCAAGGGACATTTACCATTGTAAGTTGTCTACTATTACTTTGACCTTGACATTCAACCTTTTTTTTATTGTGTTGTTAATATTATTATTTTTATGTGAATTAGGCACTGGTAACTGGTCTGTGATGAACATAACCGGAGATAGATTGAAGCCTTTCTATCTAGACCCCATCAGAAGTGCAGCCTCCGTCCCTTGCCAACCATTGCTGTTCCCCACTGTGAGGAGCAGAAGTTCCACAGCTATTGCTAAGAGTGCAGGCTGATTCTGCATCTGAATTCTACAGATATTTCATATGCCCTGTTTATTATTGGAGAAAATGAAGTGTCAGCCTGTGAGACTATCTTGTAGTTTTCGCCTGCCTTCCCTATGAACTCGCCATATTTGTTGCAAACGATTTCTAAAATTTCTGGAACTGTTAGTCTGTACTGAAATCATTACAACTGCTGTACCCTGGTGCACTCAGCTGAGGAGTCTGGGGAGGTTCTCATGAGATGGAAAAGGACTGTTTCTTATCTAGGTTTCTGTGCCTATAGTTAAAGCTGTAGAAGGTATCTTAGCTAAGGATTGAGAGTCAACAATAGATGTATGTTTGGTTAAGAATGCCAAGTGACCTAACTTATACTGGGTTGTCCCACCATCCTGAAAAAAATGATGTAATAGGTCAGTCATGTGCTACCTAGACTGACTCCTGCTTCAGGGAAGGGCTTAAGACCACTAGTGACGGGGCTGTGCTGTCTGGACCAGGAACACGCCACTGAAGGGGGCAACTGGAGCTGTGAAAAAGGATTGTCTTCCTTTTTGGCTGATTTCTAGCATGGGAGGGCAGCCATAGCTGGGACTTGTAGGAGGTTAGGTTTGGGGTTCATAAGTCTCTTAGCTAAGATTACACAGGATTCAAGGAGTTCTCCCAGATGCAAGTTGAGTTTTGGAGCTTTTAGGGTCCTGTTGGGGTTGGACACTGGTACTGGTGTTAATGTTTTGTCTTTTAGACTTCCTCAGGCTGGGCACTGCAGCTGTGTTGGAGCTCTAAGTACACTAATAAGCCCTAATAGCCCTGATGAGCTGCAACTGGGGCCGGCACCTGTGGGCCCAGGAACTCTATTTAAGTTCAGCATTGGCACGTCAATTTTTTTCTGAGCTATGATGGAGAAAGGTTACTAATTTTTGATTAGCTGCAGCAATGCTAGTGCCTAGCCATATAATCATGTGATCTGGACTTCAGCTTGTGGTCTTTGACTACCTGGCTTGATTTTTGGCCCAGCTTCATTACCATGGTTATGCCTGGCAATTGCAAGACCCCATCTTAGCTCTAACATATGGATTGATTTCCCAGTTTGGAACTGCCTTGTTGTTATGATACTACTTTAAGATCTGGACTCTTGATTGGATGTGGCTGCCATCTCCAGGTTTGTCTTCCTTGTGTACCGTGGGACAGGCTCTGGCCAGTAAGGCTCTGGTCTTGCTGGTCTCGTTGTTCCCCTCAGTTCCCACCCCTGAAGGAAATGGCTGTCCTGCAGTGTTCCCTGACACTGAGTGAGAATCAACAGGAATCCTTGGTTTACTGTTAAAATCATTATCCTTAGGATTTCCTGGGATAAGGTGGGAGTCATGATTCTTAATAGGTAGGATTTAGAGTTGAGACCAATAAGGCTTTCCTGAGCCAAAGGAATGTGGTGAATCTGCAGGGTTTTGAAGCTGCAAATATTGTTACAGACTAGTGTAATGCCCAGGCTAGAGTGAAGAAGTGCTGTGGAGGATCTATCTGCTCCCTTCCCAAAACGGCTCTACAGGATATTTGGAGACTTTGGTCTGAAAGTTTTCAGGGTAGAATCAGTTGCCTGCACTTATTCTTTGGGTATTCTTAGGTTTGGGACCCCAGGACAAATCTTCAGGAAAAGATTAGGAGTGTAGAAGTCCAGACAGGCTACCTGCCACGCTATTTATTTTAATGATTTAAATTCCAGACTGGATTTAAGCTTGAGCCCAGGAAGTGTTAGACTAGCTAGGTCAATTATGTTCACATTTTCTATCCTGTGTAACTAAGGTGAGGTATCCTGACTCCTGAACTCTTTTCTTGTTGCTGTAGTTATCCACTAAGTAATGAAACTAGGGAATTGAAGTATAGCTTTTATTTGGCTACCAGTTTGCTATTTGACCATAAGTTGCTTACCTCAAACTTTTGTGAATTCCTTCTCTCTAGATAGCAAACTAGAGGGATGGTAGATCTGTCACTGTTGTTTTTATACTGCATCTTTGTCTAGTGAGATGGAGATTATTGTGGACAGCTGTAAGTTACTGCCCACAATATATATATATTTGTAAGAAAAGAATAAAGTACTAGCAAGGAGCTGGTAATATTGCTGCTGTATTGCTATGGAGACTTCCTGTCTAAGAATCTGACAGTAATAAACTGACTTATTTTATGGCACTGGATGGCGGCTAGACTTGAATTGGTAACTATGTGATAAAAAGCATAAGAATAACATAACTGGCTACTGAGTTGGATAGTCCAAAGACTGAATTTCTTATCTACTTGAGCATCCATCTTATTGTTTGAACCTACCTGGAGCAGAAGAGATCTGTCTGAGCTGGACAGGGGTAGAAGGACAAGCAAGCTGAATTTGGCTTGTCCACAGCTGCCTCAATATTTTTCTTCCTGTCATCAGTATGTTTGGCCCTCCTGCTGTTAGCAGTACTTGAACATCTATCTGAATGTATGCAATCTCCCAGGGAAACTGTTGAGAAGATCTTCTGTACTCTTACAGAGACTGAAAGCACATCCAATATATCACTGGCCTTTGCTCATTTAATGGGAGGCAAGAGCCACTCTTTGTCCATTTCTTGCTGATGGTTGTGAGGACTTGTTTGAGGAACAGAAACATGTAATCACAAATTTGTCCCCAGATCCACTGTCTACAAAGACAAGTGTAGATACAACTTCTGTAATGAATGAAATTAATATGGTGTGCATCTCCTAATTCTTGTTGATTTTCATTTTTTTTCCATACTATTATCTCTTTGTTTACTAGCACAGTACCTCTACAACCTGTGTAACTCTCTGGTGTTAGGTATGATTATCGACAAATGTTTAGTGTGTTAAAAAATTGTTGAGAAATTGTGATTGTCTAACTATACATAGATAGTTTGTATACATAACTTCTCAGAGCATAGTTCAGTTACTGTAGGAATACTTGGTTTCTGTTCATCTCTACCTATATTTCTTTAATAATTCCTTCCCTCCACTCTATTCTGTGGTCTTTTTAGAACTGACATGGGTCACAATCTTGGACAAGCAGCAGCAAAATTTGTCCCATTAAAAAACCTTCATTGTTTCCTGAGCGGGATTTGTAGTAATTGAGGATTCAAAGTGCAGTAGTCATGGGTAATATTTGAATGGAAAGAAGACAAGGAGTTACTTTTTTATGTTTTTAGAAGTGTTGACTCTCTGAATGGCCAATATGAGCAGACTCTGTATTGCCTGAATAAAAAATTCAGCAGTGAAATTCCCTTTTCAGAGAGGGACAAAATGATTTGGTTATTTTTTAATGCGCAGAATAAGATAACAAAAATAGTTAATGGAGAAGGAGTCTACATTGTGTTTCCTCTTGGAAGATCACTCAAGATAAATAGTATTCATTTGACAATCCAATTTTGAAAGAATTGCAGTGCAGGAGAATGTGAGAAAGAATGTGCAGGAATCTGAAAATGAGATAGTCCTCAATTCCTGCAGAACTGGCTGAATAGGAGTGATAAGAGAAAGGAAGGGACTACCTACCTATATTGAATTGCCTGTGTGCAAAACTAAAGAAAGCAAGCTAGCTGTCTGTGATAGAATCAAGATTGACAGCTTGCAGAGACAGAATGATGTTTGTTGCTTAGTGGTTTTAGCTTAACAAAATTCAATATATTTTTGAAATTTTCCTGCATTCAAAGTTTGGTTTTACTGTTTTTGGGATTGTTTTGTTACTTCTGAGTGAAATGGAATTAATCAGTGAAAATCTTAAAAGTGACGTGACAGCTAGAGAAGATTTGCAGGAGTGACTATAGAGCTGGAAGGACATCCCTGAGCATGTGTCCTCTTCCAGCCACTTGCAATTCAGTCATGGCTGAAGTTCAGAGAGTTTGGGTTTTTTAACTTGATTTTTAAGTGTGTATTCTTGGGCCAGTAAAATGGACATGGAAATCTCTTGAGAATTATGTTTGAAAGTTTTGTGGGCAGATTCTGTGGAAAGTGCCTTTAAGACCTGACTAAAAATGAAAGAAGAGTGCTCAGATTTCTACATTTCCATCACTATACTGAATCAAAATTTAATTTCCTAGTCATAAGGTCTTGGTACAATTCTCAGGCTCTGAATGTGGCATGAGGTTGCAGAGAATGATAGTAGAGTGAGTCTCTGGTACAAGCAAGTTGGAAAGTTGTCAGGAAGAGAGACTTAGTAAAGTAGCTAGGGATAGATTCAGAAGTGAAAAAAAGGAGAACACGGATGGACAGGAAAAGAAATTAAGTGATCAGATGAGAGAATGAAAAAGACACAAGAACAAGAGCATGGAGAGATGTACAGTATTACTTTGCAGTAAAGAAAAGTCAGAATTAAGTAGGGCCAGAAGTAAAAGAGAAGCAGGAATAGTTGTATATTTACTAACTGGAAAGCTGAATGATGTTATAAAATTGTGTATAGTTCTGGTTTGTTTCACTTTAATTAGAAGAATGTCTTGGGATAAGGCTTGTCAGAATTATTCTGAACTAGTAGATACTCTTGGCCCTGGATTATAGTTTAGTATATGAACAGGAGAGAAACTCTCTTGTTTCTTCTGCTCCTTTAAGGAAAAGCAATTTGATGAGTTCAACAGGACTGTGCATGTCACTGGCCTTTCTGGAGGTGGGAATCTAAAGTATGGGAAGATTAAAGACAGCTGTCAAAAGTAACTACCAACCTGCATCTTCATTGTGATGTGACCAGTGGTCTTTTGTTTTTTTTAATCTTTTTTTGTGCAGTGACCAAGCAATCATGCTTCCGTGCTCACTTGCTGGATTACATGGATAATTTAATAAATACCTCTAAGCTTCAGGACTAATGTGGTTCAAATCAGAAATACCACGTTAAGCCATTTTGATAACAGTAAAAATTTAAATATTGCACTTAGCTACTTGCCTATTGTCCCAACCAGCTACGGTAGAGTTTGGAGCTGAGCAGAGAAATCCCAGTTCCTTTTTCTTTGCTTTGGCTTCTATATGCATTTTGATTTGCTTGTATTATTGCAATAGAGAAGGTCTTGGGATCAACAGATGTTGGGGGATGTTGATGGACTTTGTATGTCTACAACCCTTCTTTGATTTTCCTTTGACATGGGAAGTTTGTACAGTTCTTTGTGATAAAGTGTGCAGACAACCCTTTCTCCTGCCTATGTCTTGGCCCTTTTGGGATCAAAAAGAAAAATTATTTGAGTGGGAGAGAATACAGTCATATTCTGGTCAAAAATAATAGCACTGTAAGCTAACAAATATTTAGTTTCTGGTAACTTTGAATATTCCAGTTGCCTTAACAACACACTGAGACATTGTGTATTTAACTTCACATGCTTTTAAAGAACTTTGAGCCATGACCAGAAAATTTCATCAGGATTAATAACAAATAAAACTGAAAATACACAGTTATTAGGTTGCTAGCAGCCCACAGCTTATGTAAAACCTAGGAAATGGAGGATATTTGTTCTGTGCCCGGATGGCAATGAGTCTGTGCCAGAGGAAAACCACCTCTTTTGTGGAAACCCCTGTCTCTTTGTCTTGGCTAACTGGGGAAAAATGTAAGTGGCTGCCTAAATCTGAGTGACTTTTGGATTTCATCCCACTGTGAAATTCTGCTGATTTGAGAGCAGGACCTCCAGCCCTCTTGCCAGCTGGACCAGACTGAAAGCTTCATGTGCTGGCTGTTGTGTTGGAAGGGCAGTTACCACTGTGGAGAGGTAGAACATACTGCAAGAACAGCAGTCTAGACATTGTGTCTCATACCTTGAATACAGAATTTCTGCTCTGGCACTAGTAAAACTGCCTTGCTAATAATCTTGTGTGAATTGTTTTAACTCTGTCTGCCTTGATTTCATCAGCTGAAAATTCAGCTGATTTTTTTTATATCTTCTTTGGAGATGCTGACCTTACAAATACTACCTGAAAAGAACCAACAAAATGATACCTGCCTGTATCTGCAGCTTGGCTGAAGGGGCTGTTTTCAAAAGAATGGGACTGCATGTGTCATATGACCAGTGATTGAACTTAAAATTATTCATTTTAGGTCAGCACTGCTGGCCTTCTCACTGTTGACCATTGTAGCAGAAAGAGCTGCTGTGAAGATGCATATCCCACAATCTGAACTTGCCTTCCTGACTCCTCACTGTCAAAAGATGCTATTGTCAGCTGCCAAAGCATATCTGGTTCCCTCTCATTTTCTTTGATGGATTTACTTAGTGTCAGTTCAGAAGTTCGTGACACATGGAAAATATTTGGACAGCACAAAAGAGTGAATTTTATATCAAAATAAATAGCATGGAACAGCCATTATGACATCTGTATGTGAGGTCTCCTTTTTTATATTTAAAAGGAATTAATTTTTTCTCAAAACTTCTGTGACATGTTAAATCACCTTTTTAGTGCAGTGATATTTAGAATTTTCTATGCTCAGAAGGAATGTGTTTATTTTCAAGTTTTCTTGAGGTCTTAAATCTTGTTCTGAAGTTTATGGGTAAGTATAACTAATCTGAATTTTTATTGAATTTACTTTAGAAAGAAATATATTTAAATTTGCATAGCTTAAACCATAATGCAATGAAGTATTGTGAAGAATGAGGTAAGATTTGATTAAGACCATTTTGTTTATTGTTAAAGTGAATGTAATTCAGTGCCCATTACCATCATTAACTTGACTTGGCTTTGGGCTGGGCTCTTATTACACACAGAAAAAAGTCTTTAGTTTAGTTATTACACTTCTTCCTGTGTCTGGATAATCTAACAGGCAAGATTAGCAAACAAATACTTATTCTGACCTATTAGTGGTATGCAGTGGTCAGAGAGTTGTTTCCCACCTTAGCAGTAAACAGCACAGCATGTTATGAGTAATTTTATACAGTCTGTGCTGTTATTCTCAGTGTTACAGATTTCTTATGCTTGTTGGTTCACTGGTCTGGCACTTTCTATTATACAACATTTTATATAAATATTTTACAGGCTGAGACTGTTTGAATTTTGGTTTGTCTTGGCCTGAAGACAATCTTAGGGTATGAAAACAGCCCACTGAAGTGTTTTAAGTTACAAATACTTAGCCATACAGTATATCATCTGTGTAGTTTTCCAAATGCAATGTGAACGCTGGGTTTTGTTGGTTGGTTGGTTTTTCGGGGTTTTTTTGTTAATTTTTTTGATAAGCGAAAACATTAGGGATAGGGTTAAACACTTGTAATTGCAAAAATTGTTACCAATCATGTTTTAAATCTGGGCATTCCTTTCATAATCAGACAGCGTTTTTACCAGATAAATTGCCTGCCTATTTTTTTTTCTTCACAAATGAATGCTATCTCCAGTTGAATTGATAAGGTACGGGGTGGGTGGGGAAAGGAACTCAGCTCCAGTCACATAGTAAATAAATTTCCTGCTCTTATTTTACCTGTTTCAGTGAGTCAGATGTATTCCTAACACAAAGAAACTGTTATTGGTGAGAGTACTGATGTCAAGGATCACTAAGGTTGTGCTATCTTGCTGCCTCTGGCTTTTCTAGCCAGTGCCCACTGTGTTGATTCTGTTGTGTCCCTCATGCTCCTACTGGTGCTAGAACAGGAGAATTGGAAATTTTTCTTTTTTTTTTTTAAGATCTGGGTATTGTAGATGAAATATTTTTTGGTATTGCAAGTGCAGCTGAAGGTGTCATGTATGGATGAGAGCTCAGTGCTGCACGTAACCAGGCTGAGAAAGATATTTCATAAGGAGCAGAAAGTGGGAACTAGAAATAAACCTGACACCCACAAGAAGAATCTGGGGGTGGGGTGTATGATATTTGGTTGTGGGTGTGGCTGTGCTTCTCTTGTCTTTGCCTTTTTATGGAAACCACACACCTTTTTTCTTTTGGCATTGATTAAGACGCAAATCCCATTTTTAATGGTGATGGACAGTGGAGTTGCTGCTTTGCATGCTTGTCAATGAAAAAAATAAACAGAAACTGAAAAGAAGCCAGTATGGTATAGGCAGCTGGGTCTTGGTAATACGCTATTAAAGGTAATGCCATGCAATTTCCTATTCCCTTGGTTCACATTTTGTTGCTGCCACCTTTGCCACAAAGTCCATGACTAATACAAATTGGTCCTTCCTTTTCTGATACATCATCTACATTAATGCAGTTCCTGTCTCTGGTGAGATGCCAAGGCCTGACTTGCCAAGCCTCTGAGTGTGCAGATGTCTGGGACCAGCTTTTCCATAACCATTATGAGTTCAGCCTGCCTTCTTGGGCACAACAAGAAAGATGGTCAAATCCTATTTTTGGGTAAATCACTTCATGGCTTTTCATTCCTTCAATAATTCATTTTAGGGTTACATGCTTTTTATTTTAAAATCCTCCAGCTATTGCTTTCTTTAACTAGCAAAACAGCTGCAGAGCTTTCATGTAGTCTGGTCATTGTGTGAGCAAAAGCCAAGCAAGACCTTTGTTTCACCTAGAACTGGTTTTCTGCATCATAAAAGCTTTCCTTGTGCTATCAAAATCTCTTCTGATATCAGTGCTCTTTTAAATTTATTTTCCTGCCTTTTTGGTGTGCATACCAGTAATTGCATCTTCAGATCTAGAGATACTTTAAAGATTTAGAATTTAAGGAAGTACAGGATTTGGGTCACATGTATGTTGCCCATATACCCCCTTATTGTTTGAGAAGAACAGAAGAACTGATGGATCAGTAATTCAGAATAACTTTGGAAGAAATTTTTTTTTTCTCTTTCCCTATGCTGAAATTACAAGAAATAGAAGAGAAGCAANGGGGGGAAGGGCAATATTCAGGCAAAGTATTGCATTCTGATACTCAAATATAATACAGTGCCAGTGGATTTATGGGGTTATGACCACATTCTCTGTCTCCCTCCATTTTGCTTTCCAGCCATTGTCCATTTACCTTTCTTTAAACGAGTAATTCTTTATTGGAAATAGATTTTTTTCATCTTGAAGAATAATATAATTATCCTTCTTTATCCTGCCTAGATCAAAGGAGAGGAGAAACTGTAAGGAGGGGCTGTAGAGACCATGTTTCATATAAAATACTTTAAAGAGGGAAGGGAAAGTGTTGTATTTGCAATACAACCAGATGCAAGACCCTTCACTCAAACTGACTTCAGTCCAGCTCTCCTCTGAGGG
Source organism: Edolisoma coerulescens (assembly GCA_013397115.1). NCBI lineage: Eukaryota > Metazoa > Chordata > Aves > Passeriformes > Campephagidae > Edolisoma > Edolisoma coerulescens. Next base: position 2,269,517 of record VWZW01007936.1, on the reverse strand, counting down.
AGCTCAACAGCTCTGAAGCATTGGCAGTGGAGATATGGAACATTTATATTCCAGCCTGACCGTTGTTTAAGCGCCTGTCTGGCTGTGAGGAATTAGAATATGGTTTTTAAGCTCTTCAAGTTAGAGAGTCCAATTTAAAATAAGGCCCAAAGCAGCTCTGTGGTCACAAAATTATCACGTAATGCTTTGTGACTTGTAAGAAATGGATTGTGTTTATATGTGTGCACATAGGTGCTGAAGGGGCTCTTGGATTTATTGGCTATTGTACAGGCTCTGTGCTGAGTTTTTGCACAGTATTGGACCCCTGGCTGACATCTGAGTGAGACCATGAGATTTGAGGCTGACCAGCAGCACTGACCTAGAAACATTGCTCAGAGGAAAGTTCCTGCCATCCAGGGTAGTGTTGGACTGGGAAGAGGGAGTGTATCATCTGTCCATCATGTGAATCAGGTGACTTGAGACTTTTGGATTGAATCTTCCTATACTTGTACGTTCCATCAAGTACTTGATTTAGAAGCTTGTTCATGACCAGTTAATTGTCTGCTGGTTTGGCCACCTCTTTGGGTGCTGCTGAATCCTCTCACTGGTATTCCCTTTTCCAAAGCGCTAGTCTTAGCCTGTCAAAGCCCTGAGATCAGTCTAATGGCTGTTACATAAAAAAATGGGGAACTGCCTTTTTTGTTTCAATTACTTTGGTTTCCCTCCAAGTAACTTAATCTTCTCGTCTCAACCTTCCTTAGAGGTGAGAAGATCCTCCTACTAAGATTTCTCTTAACTGATTGTCTTGCTGATACATAAGACCAGTTTTACCAAATAGTGCCTCTGGGTAGTGGAGACTGCAGGGATTTGCTTTGGGTGGGCTGTAACTGCACAGCAAAGGAAATGCTCATTGAATTTTTTAGTCTGCAGGATGAGACTGGTGCCTTGTTCTGGCCTAAGATGGATTTGATGCATGTTGGAGGACTGGGGAAGTGCAATCGTGTGCCAGTGTACCAAACCAGTAAATCATATGAATTGTTCTCTTTTTTGTGTTCTTTCGTCCCTCATATCCAGGATTTCAGCTTCTTCTAGGAGTATTTCCTTTGCATGGAAACAAGGTCACAGTACGAAAAAGTAACCACATATCTGATTTTTCTTGGTGTTACAGTATGACTCATTGACTTAATTTGACCACAGTGCATTGCTCAAGATGGTTCTCTATGCAAAAAGATTCCTCCCTTCCCTGTGCTGCTTGGGGGAAGACAGATGCTTCCTACTGCTGTGGATGCAAACAGAAGACACGTAGTAAGGCTGAGCTTGCCATTCACACAGTTATGCCTTCTCTGTATGTGGGCTTCCTGATCCTATGTCAGGCCTTCAGCAGTGGAATTTCCACTCTATTATGGAGGATGACTTCCCATTGCAATAGGTCTTTCTTTAGCCAAGGTATGTGTATTTCAAAAGTTGCTATTTATTTTTTATTTTTTTTCTCTGCTTGCAGGAAAACTAGTTGTAAGTGACACAAAAGCCTCCCAATTTATGTAGCCTTGTTTTGTGGAAGAGCTGGACAGAAAATACTTGTTTTGGCTTTTAAGGAGACTCGTTTTAGAATGGAAGAGTGAAGGTTTGGTTGTGATTGTGGGTCTTGAAACATGTAAATCTTTGCTTATCTGTGTAAAAAAACAAAGTTAAAGACTTACTGTTATGGTATTGAAAAAATCTGTGTTTGACATGTAACTGAAAAATATATATAGCTTTAAAAAATCCTCTGTGATATTAAGAAAATAATCTGCAGGCTCTCATGTTTTCATTTGAGGAACAAACTACACATGTTTTAAGCCTCCATGAGGATTTTTTGGTGTATGTCAGACATGACATGCAAACAAGATGTTTTAAATTGAGAACTTTTAGAAGACTTTGAATGGCTTTCAGACGTGCTCTCTGAAGGAATTTTACGTATAGCCTTCCTTCTGACTCTTAGGATATTTGAAAAAATTTAACACTATAGTACTGTGGTTGGTTGTTTTTCTTTTGGAGCTCTACAGAGGCTAAATTTAAAACTTTTCTGTGATCAAAGATTAGTATTACTCAGTGTTTGTATTTCATCTTTTTTCCTTTAAAAAATATGTTCAGAGGCATAGTGTTCTCTGTTTTGGCAGAGATCCTTTTTAAAATAATTTCTAATGTTTGCTCTCCTATTTTTTCTTCTTACCTCTTGTGGGCATTTAAACTGTAAACCTGGAGGTGTTTTCTGGCTTTCAGGTCTGGACATGACCACAGGGTGCTTGCTGACTGTGTGCTGGGCTGAGGCCAGGGTGAGCAGCCTTCTCCTTGTGTTTTGCTTTCCACCAAGCAAAAACTCATAGGTATATAGTACTCCAGTGAGGGACTAGGGCTGTTTATGTACATATATAAATATACATATAATATACATATAAATGCATAGTAATTTCTTGATTATTTCTCAAACATCATGGGTTTTCGTCTGTGCACTTGTGTAGAGAAAGATGTGTGTATCTAAAAATACACGTCTATAGACTCATAGAATTGTTTAGATTGAAAAGACCTCTGAGATCATTGAGTCCAGCTGTTAGCCTTTATCTGTATACATACACACAAAAGCTGATGCTGTTCTCTTTGTTTTCCTTCTCAAATTGAGTACAGCTTTTAAACAACACAGGATTGTCCACAAGGAAGGAAGCTTAAAGCAACAGAAAATAGAAAGGGTGAGGAGAAGGAAAAGGATAGAGGAAAAAGTAAAATGCCTGGAAAAATAGATATTTAATTTTCTCTCATTGACTTGAAAAGAAATGGGAGCCAAGTTCAAACCAGTCCTTTTGTGGCTTGGAATTACATGGGTATAGCCCTTCCAACATACTTTGGCTTATTGCTTGATTTCAGTCCTTGGACCTCCTTTTCATAAAAATGCAACTGTTACCTCATCTCTGGGTTGGCATATTTAGTCATGTGTAAAACAGTGCCAGTGGGTATAGTTCCTATATTAGAGGAATAGAAGGAAGACTGGAGCAAGAAATGTAGTGGAGAACAAGTTGTTGGACGTGTAAGTTAATGGAAGAATGGAGATTAATCTGTTCTGAACATAGATGTCCTCTTCATTCTATGCCCAGCCCCTGGAGGTTAGTGGCATCCTGGGTATATAGATTCTATAATGTTGTCTTCTCCCCTCTCTTTTCCCCAGGGCTGGACTGATGAAGGTATTTTGGGATGTTTTAGGCATTTATATAAATCAAGTAAAATCTATTAGATGATTTTTATTCATCTTGAGTTAGCTCAGTGGCTTCTCATGAAGGCAAACGATTTTTGTGCTGTGTATTTCCTCATTGGTCCCTCTTTATCTCTCTCAGCAAGAGGCAGTGCTGAAGGTCTCCACAGTAATTCAGTGGTTCCCTTTCTCCTCATTCCTCTCATGTTTTATTGCTAGCTACCTTAATAGAAGAGAAAGCAGACAGGTAGCTGCAAATGGTCGATGCAGGCAGCAGAAGTCAATAAGGCAGTCAGGGAGTGAGATTGAGGAAGGCAGCTATATATTTCTTTGCTTATTTCTTGTGAATTTTTCAGAACTCATGTGATTCACTCTTGTCAGATACTATTTTGAGCCAAGCAGAGATGAACACGTTTTCATAGTGAATGAGAAAAGCTGCCTACATTCTTGCTTTTCCCTTGATTTTTAGCAGATCCTTTAGTGATAAGGTATGAATGGGAGATGGCAGAGGTGGAGAGATGATCTTTGCTCTTCCTACAGTGAGGTGCTCCACTGGAAGACTGTAAAACATGATAAGGCAATCAGGCATCCTAAGCCTGCATAAACTGGGGAAGAAATTCATGTGCAACTGAAAGTTAAGTAGTGGTAGCAGAAGTGCCTGGACAAGGAAGAATTCATCTGACCATCAGTAAGAATTGTTTTAATATTTATATGGATTGAATATGAATGCATGCTGGAAAGGAATCGATAAAAGTTTGTTTGATGCCTTTGAAATCAAGCCAAGAGAAAAGCACTGGTTGGCAAGATATATCAGCCAATCTTGTCCTAGCCCTGACATGAGCTGGATTAACTTTATGGACATTTTCTGTCCTTAATTCCCAGCTGCTTAATACTACTGCCTGTTTTAACTTTTTAAAGGTTACCTGAGAACTTGTTTTACTGGAAGTGTTTGATGTGGATCTGATTTGTTTCTATTGTCTAGAAGCTTTGTTGATCTGTCTGGTCTAATTTGCTGTGGCGGGGGGGAGCAATTGTTTTTGTTAACTTGCTTTACAGAAAGTGAGGAAGAGATGAAGGGAAATCAAGGTTTCATTTTTGCTTTGTCAGTGTTGAAATCTTGGAAATGAGAAGTCAGCCTTTTATGTCATACTTACAGGAGCAATAAGATAAGCTGGAGGTGGAGAAGGTCTGTTCAGCCATCATCAGGGCAGGAAGCCCAAAAGCTTTTTCTTGGAATACAGGGCCTGTAAGGGCAGGCAGTGCCAAAGAGCAGTAGGGTAACACAGTTGTGTGAGAGAATTGGCTCATTGCTTTGCTCCTGCCCAATTGGATTACCTGCTTACTCATCCGTTCTCCTGAGCAGATGTCAGAGCAAGGAGGTGAGAGAAATTCATTAATACTGCAGGAGGTCAGTAAGCTTGCACAGTAGAAGCTGGAAGGAATAAGAGCTCCTCTGTGTGAGTATGTACAGGCACGTGCCAGTCTCTGCCCTCCCCTGGGCCCAGTGGAATTTGCTTTTAGAAGCAATTACAGCAAGCCTGCTCTGTCCATGGATAGCTCCGGCGTTACTCTCTCCTCTGCTCTGGGATCATGTGGCTGACAGCTTGCATCGCCCCAAGAGCTTGACAAGAGCGCAGGGAACCAGAGGCAATGTGTATCCTGTAGGCGCCTCAAAGGTGCTTATTTTGGAGTTGCAAGACAAGCAGTTACTTGTAGAGAGCACAAGTGTTAATCCTCCCAGTGGGAAGGGAGGAAGCTGTATTCCTGTAGGGACTGAAATCCGCTACAGCTAATGCAAAGAGGCACCTGCTATAAGGAGGAACAGTCTTCCTCTGCTGCTCCATCTCTGAGCAGCAAGGATGTGAAAGTTCTGTACAGCTAGGCAAAATCTGATTATTACAGAGAGCTGGTGTGGAGGTTTGGAAGGGAGTTGTCGCCTCTATGGCTACCTGAACTGGTTCATTTTAACCACTTACAAGATGAATTGGGTTATCATCTGTCTGAGACCAAATGTGGTGCCTTTTCCTTTTTGTGTGTCTCCTGGTGGCATGGTCTCTGGGAAGAAAACAGCATCATTAGTTCAGTCTTCTTAGACCTTTGTGTGGTACTGCCAGTTTCTTATTTACAGTGGCAACAGAATGAAACATTTGTTTTGACTGTTTTCCAATGGATTTCAGCCCAGAAGTTTACAAGTGAGCCATCTCTTTCTGGAGGAAGAGATATGAATAGAGTGTATGTATTGTGCTCCTACGGGAATTGGTTTCCCTTTGCCAGATCACCAGAAGATATGGAAATGTTAGATACTGTGGGCAAGAAGGGGACTGTCTGTTTGGAGACCTTTTAGAAATTCTAAATACTTCAAAAAGATGTTTCAATAGAATTGCTGAAGGCTTGGAAGGATGTAATGAGATGTAATAATAGGAAACTGAGCATAGCTGTATACATTTAAATACTAAAAGGCCCTTTGCAAGCTTTGAGACCCTTTACATTACTAAGGAGTCAGGTGCTTAATCTATCTGAAACAGGAATGAAATAACTGGCAAAGCCAATGGGATTAGGCTGGAGGGTCTGGTACAGAGAATATAGGATAAATGGTCAAATAAGTCTTCTCCAATTATTTGCGTGGGTCTAGGAACTGTGTGAAGTGCTCCACTGAATTACTCAGAGCATTTTTATTTTACAGTGTTGATTCCAGTGCTCAGGTGTGATGGGATGCAAAGGTGTGCTGCTGAGACTGTCAGTTGACTCAGTGAATGTGTGTGTTTGTCAAGAAGTAAGGGTCAGATAGAGCAACAAACAGGGAATGAAGTAGTTGTTGACTTGAATGCAATATATGCCACACTCATGCAACATTGCCTCTCCAAAGAGCCAGCCCAGCTGGGTTCAAAACAGATTTAGCTGAGGTGGAAGACCACAGCAGTGCCACAGTCTCTTTCCGGTCCCAGTTTGGTATCTTCACAAGATGTCATGCTGTGCCATGCAAAAGTCCCATTCTTTTCAGAGATAATTTAGGGTTCTCTATTGTATTCTAGTGCATGCAGTAGTAGGATACTACTTTATGGTAGCCAGCTAGAGAAATTTGCTATATGTTGAGAAATGAGGTGTTTAGGCTCCTTCTAAGGCATCAGTAGCTCAACAAGCCAAAACACATTCTTCAGGAGCTGTCAAAAGGGTAATTAACCCCTCTTCATTCCCCTTTCCCCAGTAACACTCATTTACCGTGTGTCAAATCCAAATAGCAGGGTAAATCACACTCCAACTCTTTTAATTCACTACTAAAAGATATTTTAGGTGACAATGTTGTATTTTATTGATGAAGGGCCACTTCCCAGTACTTGTTAATGTATGTGCTTGGTTTTGGTTCCCTTGCTAAATCTGGGACTGCTGTATAGATGTCACCATCCTGTAGGTCCATGCTGGCCTTGTGTTTCCCAGAATGAGGAGTCATGCCAGTGCAAAGCCTGAGAAGTAAACTCAAGATGGGAGCCTTTCTTTACACTGCCTCGGGGACCAGATGGAGTAGCTGATGAAAAGTTTAAATGGCAAAATGTGTGCAGCTTGGTTAAACGTTGACTGAAGGTGGGTATATGAATTCGGCCAGGTAATTCAAGAGCACTAATGCCAACTAACCTGTCATAGCTTTCAGGCAAGACTCCTTGTCAGGAAGTCTATTGGGGATTTGGGAAAGCAGATGTGCTGTTGTCTATGTGTCCTCTAGGAGCACAACCTATCAGTTTGGAACACCCCAGCGGACCTCCTGCCATTTGTGAGCAAATGGGACAGAAAGAGCTTATCAACATAGCAGGTCTTCACTTTTTAATTTTTTTTTTTTTTATTATGCTCATGCTGTAGTGGTTAGACCATTACTACTGCATGCCTGCTTTGCAAGGGCAGAAGGAGGCACTGCCGCTTTCTGTGAGGTAAAAGTGTTTTGCACGTTTAAAAGCAGGGGTAGTTTTGTGGCTGCCTTCTCTACAGAAGATGCCCAGCAGTTTTCCTGTCTCTGCCAAAGTTTTTATGGACAGAGAAGACTTTTTCGAAGGAACGGGATGCTGTATTCAGCGAGACAGAAGAGGATGAATGAGACCAGTAAAGAGGAAGGGGTGGCGGGGGGGGAGAAACCCAGCCCAAAGCACCTACTCTTCCATGCAGCAGTACTTGTGTTGCAGTATTGATGATGGTTGGATTGCCCATATTTCTAAGTGCTGATCTTGGGCTTCAAGTGTCATTCCCTTGTACTCAGTGTAACTTCCTTTCCTAGTGTTCAGTGCCCTTCAAACCAGAAGCTTGCAGAGTGGAGTGGCACTGCTGAGGCTGTGCTGAACCTTGGTGCATCTGAGTGAAGTGTGCAGTCCATCCTGCAGCGGGTGAGGGGTTATTGCTCCCCATGGCAGCTGGATCTCGCATACATGGTTTTCTTAGGCGTCTTATAGCCTGCACAACAGACTGTGTTAGAGAACAGAGCACCTTGTCTTATATAAATGAGTGACTCCTTTAATGGCTGCAAGCTGTTCCCAGGACCTGCCTCTTGCTTCTTGAAGGACTCTCCTGGGTCTCCGTGCACCTCCTGTGCAAGGGTGCATGCTGAGAGTTGCACCCAAAATTAGAGGGTATTCCCTGTGAAAGAGCCCTTTCTGGGAATCTGAGGTTAAGAACTAGGAGGGAAGAAAGCCCAGAAAAACTAGCGTATTTTGAAGTTCTCAGGAAGGGATTGGAAGGAGGTTGCTGTTGTACAGAGTCAAGGAGGGTGAGAACTGCCTTCCACTACTGTATTTGAATTCCTTTATGCTTCAGAATTCTTTCTTCTGTTGAAATAAGGTGGATGTGATAATTCTACTTCCTTTTGTGTTTATTGGTTAGCAATTTATCAGTGCATCATAGCTATTAGACGAACCCCCACTCATCAGTGGAGACCTGAGAATTCTCCTCAGCCCCCTGAGATGTTAAAAGAAGCAAGAAGTTACTTTTAGAGCTGAACTAAGGGAGTGCAGTCTCAGGACTCCACCAGTTGAACAGACATTACAAAGATCAACCATTGAACCAAATGCTAAAATAGTAAAGTCTGATCCTTAGAGAACTTGTGTGCCTGGGAGCTTAGCCCCAGGAGCAATTTAATCTTTTACTGCTACATCAAGGAAGGAAATTGGAGACTGGGACACAAGGGAAAAATCAGCTCTAGGGAAGAAATCAATTTATTATTGAATAAATGAAAAGATTGCAGTACACATTGCAACATACCACGATTATTCTTAAGCATCTTTCATCTTGAAGGATCCTGAAGTACTTTCAGAATTGTGTAGGCAGGAGGATCTATTTAGCTTGCAGCTGATGTTTGTCATTTAACAGCACACTAATTCAACTTATGTAGTTAAGTACAGGAATGAAGAAAAATTTCCCATCTGATTGTAACTTCAAAGGAGATATTTACCGATGTTGGAAAGCAGCCAGGGTATCTTAACTAACTTCGTTGCTCGTGAGATCTTTAAAAAACATGTTGGGAAAGCCCTCACTTTTTGTCGGTTTTAGGTATGTCCTCTCTAGGGATGCTGCAGCCTCTAGTAATTGCAGTCAACATAGTTTAAGGTTAGAGAACTGTTGCCTTGTTTCCTTACTGTAGCAGAGCATTTCCATGCAAAGGTGTTAGATTATTACAGATTCAGAGGCAAATGCTTCTAGAAACTTTCAGTTCTTTCTGCGTCAACCAGAGCTTTGGAGGTTATCCATCCCAGAATAACATGAACATCTGCAGGTCTGTAGGTCTAGCCAATACTTCCAACACTGTTTTGAGAGGGAACTGGGTGAAGCAAGATGTTTTCCTGTTCTAAATGTTACCTTATATTCCATTTAAGCATAACGTGAATGGGAGAAAGAGTGTGTCAAAATTCAGTCAAAAAGGAAACCTAGAATACCAAAAGGAGGTGGCATTTGTTGCACACAAATCTGGCAAGTATGGTAGTTGGTAGACAGATCTGATGAGGATGATCTTTGGAGACAGAGTTTCCCACTGATCAGTTGTTTATGAGGATAGATTAATTAGTGATTTGGCACCACTTTAGTGCTGCTGAAATTTATAGCTGAAGCTTGAGGGGAGAATGACTGGTCTATGGTCCCAAGGAGGGTCCCTCTTTGAAGCAACTCTGTTCTCTTTGACTTCTGTTAGGGATAGCTTCCACTAGACCAGGTTACCCAAAGCCCTATACAACCTTGAACAAATCCTGACCTCCATAACTTTTCAAATAGCATGGGAAGTGGCTTGGCAACAACATCAAGTAGCTCAGGGCTCTGGAATGCATGACATCACATCCCACAGACTTGTGGCTATTCAGTTGGATCAGGTGGTCTTGAACCTGCTCTTTGCTTACAGCGGGAGGGTCTGTGCTATCCCAACCCCTACCTGGATGTTCAGGGAGTTGAGAGATGTCAGAAGCCTTATGGCCAGTGAAGACTGAGGCAAAGAACTCATTGAGTACTTCAGCCTTCTCCATATCTCAAGTCACCAGTTCCCCCTTCTGATTTATCTTGGGGGTTCTTCTCCTTGGCCTTCTCTGACCTATTTATTTATTCTTTACATCCCTTGCCAAGTCCCTTAGCTTTCTTGATCCTATCCGTAACACATCCAAACCCTATCCCTGTACTCTCCCCAGATCACCTGTCCCTGCTTCCACTGCCTGTGCGTTTCCTTCTCACTCCTCAGTTTGAGGAGCAGATAGTTGTTCAACCATACCAGTTTCTGGCCTGCCCTGCCTGATTTCCTGTGCGTCAGGATGGAGAGCTCTTGTGCTCTAAGAAAGGTGGCCTTAAAGAGTTGCCAGCTCTGGTCATCTTGTGTTTAACAAATACGTGGCAAGGTCTAGTGAAAGTAGTATGCAGAGCAGTCTGAAAGGAAAAAGGGGGTTATGAAAGTGCAAATCATGGCTGTATTAACAAACAATTGCTTGCATCTCATGTACCTATTCAAAGTACTCAATAATCCTTATTAACTGTACAGTGAAATCAGTGTAATCAGTAGCATGTATGAGTTTTAGATTTTTATATAGTTCAGTACACATAATAAGAGAGAAAAAAGCATATATTGAACATGTACAGAAAAATCTGTTGCAGCTAAGCCATTATTATTTGAACTGAAATATGGTTACAAAACCAGAGTTTATTTAGGATTTTTTAAGTAGTAAATGGCTCTTCTGTGGGTTCTTCTAATCTGTTGGTTATGAGAAATATTATGTGTGAGCAAAAAATAACCTTGGTATGGTGGGGTTGTTTTGTTTTGTTTTGGTTTGGTTTTTTTTGTGTTAACTTAAAGCACTGAGACACATCATGATTTGGATAACCTCAAAGGATGGATGTCTTTTGTATTCTTGACTACCTGCTCTGTGGCCATACAAGCTGGCCATGTTCTAAGACAGCTTTTGACCAAAAATCCTTCATGTGACTTTCAACCCCAAATTGGGGAATGAGTCCTAAGGCATTTGTAAATAAAGTTAGAAAAGTTCTTTGATTATTGCTTTGATTTGTTTCTGAAGGAAATTAATTTCTGAAAGCATGTGTTGAGGGTAGGGAACATTACCAGTCACTTGCCATATAGAGAAATAGGTTGGTTAGTCTCTCTGCTGTTGAAACTTTTCCACAGATGAGAAAAATCTTCTTCTGCTCCTTGAAAACAGCTATTTCAGCTATAAAGAAACACTGTACTTTATTTCCAGCATCATATTTATTCTGCAGAAGGAATAAATCTAAGTAAGATAAAAAGTGAGAATGGGATGATATATGGAAAATAAACCAAACAATGTTGAGAAAGAAATAATATCTTAGCATTGAGATCAAGATGTGGTTGCAGGAAGAGTAATGATTTCAAAATCCTTTGCTTGGGTGTGATTAAAATGTTGACAATAATTAACATTGTTTTGGTGCTCTTTTTGCCCCATTTTCCTTTGTACTTTGATTTGGAGAGAACTTGGTTCATGCATTTTTAAGTTGCTTGTTCTCACTTCTGATAAAAGTTTCAGATACATGAGTAGTAAAGTCTCCCAACTCCACTTCTTTGCCCTTATCTCATGGGTTTTTCTATGAGAAGGTGAGTGTACTATATGACTTTTGAAACAGTGCAGTATTCACTGTTATCAAAGGTAATGTGAGCTCAAGACAACCCGACATAAGCATGCTCTAGTGGCTACACACAATGGTTGCATATATTTTGTAAATATCTGTAGATGCATGGATTCTGTTTTTGAGTTGTGCCTCATTTTTGCATTAAAAAAGCATCCAAAAATGTTTTCACTCATTTTATACATAAAAAAGTCTTGTTGGATGATTACTCAAAAGCAGTTTTTTCCCTAGAGAGCTTAAAGTGTATGAAAAATAAAAACTTATCTACACTATTATTTCATTTCTTCAGAGCATTTAGAGGGATTCTGCATCCATTCCTGAGTGAAATATGCAGAGAAGAACTTGAAAGAAGATTTTTTTACTTTACCAGAATTTTTTTTCACTTTAATAAACTTTTCCAAAGGAAGAGAGAGAAATCCCATTACTATTGCTTTCTAAAGCAAGCCTTGACAAGGCATTAGTAGAGCAAATATTTGTGAGGATGGAGTCCTCTGCTTGGAAACTAGAGCTGAGTAAGCTTTTCCATGGTTCTTTCTGCATCTTTTGATCTAAATGCTTATTTGAGAGTCTCTTTTTCTCCTGTCCATGTGTTATCTGGCAGAGTTACAGGATCCAGAACTATTCATGTCAAGTGAAGTGACCCTTCCTTATCCTCACCACACTGGCAGGCATAAACATCAACAAAATGCTTTCTAGCCTGCATCCTGAAGAAATGAAAATGTGAAAAGCATGTCTGGCACCATGACTTTGTCACAGCCAGGACTTATGGAAATGCCCAGCCAGAAGTTAGGCAAATAGCTTCAGCAGAAATGCTGCTTATATACTGCTCTGACTGTAGTTTATTGGGAGTCTGGACCTTATTTATTTGTTGATTTGGGTACAAAAGAGCACGCTACATACCCAGGTGTCTTACAGCAACAGAGGCAGCAGGGTTTGATGCAGCTCACTAGATGGATTTTAGCTGCACTGGAAGTGTAGGGTGCCGAGATTTTTTTTCCTGTTGTGCCAGGGATTTTTGTCCTCCAGTATGAATCAGTGATATCCAAATTGAGTGCCAGCGTTTAGACAGTGAGAGGCTGCTGTCCAGATGGGCCAGGTGGTAGCAGTAGTAGCAGGAAAGGGAAAGAAAGCAATCACTTTGGGTTTTTATTTTGTGTAGTTTTGAGAAAAAGGATTTTTTAAAAAAATTGATCCAGTACTTGTGACTTGGAGTCCAAGGACTGGTGGGGTTCACATCTCTCTAACCAGTTTGCAATGCATCTTGAGTCAAGCTTTTCCTACATCTTTCTGTTTTTATATCACTTTCCTAGAACAGAGATAACAGTTGTATAAGATGCTTAGGCCATTCAGTTTTGCAGTCACGTCACTGATTTTTCCCCCAGCGCAAGTGCTAAAAGCATTAGACTTGCACTAGAATCAGACTGAAGTAATGCTCTGATGATTCAGGCCATTAAGGTTTTAACCTTTCTGTGAAAAACTAAATATGGTGATTATCTGGCACTTGGATCTGGACACTGAATAAAATGCAAATGTAACATCCGGGCAGTGCTGCTGAATGTTTCCTTCAGAGAAGGGGGAGTTGGAGAGGGGGATGCAAGGATGATGCTTGTGATTTGATTTGTGGCCTTGAATTATATGCCTTCCTGAACCCACATAGCAGAAACTTCTTAAAAATAGTAATCCGTTCATTGCTACTCTTGCTCGGTTTTGGCTTGTGTTATTGCAGGCTTATGTAGCTTGGTGTACCAAATTGATTGTTTGGATTTTCTGAATGCTGTAAATGTCATGGCTTTATCACTGTCTAGGACGCGGGTTTAGTGCTCTGTCCATGATGATGCATTAGATACTTAATTACAGGCCTATACGCTTTACTTCTAGAAAAGCTGTGCTCGGTGTGCTGAGAAGCACGTTTCCATGTGAAGATCGCCTCTGTGTCTTTGTTTAGGAGGGCAACAAATGGAATAGCACTTCCCTCTGTGCCCAGTGATGTAGTGGTATGGCGATAAATTATGTTTCAAATTAATTTATCTTAAAATGCCTTCTCTGAATAATGTTTTTGAGGCTATTTAGTCATAAGATTAAAAGGGGCACCCCTCAGATGCAGGAGGATGTTATCTCATTTGTGCACAGGCTGCAGGAGGTGGTGTGTCTTGGGAGATAAAGCTGTCAGCTATTCCCCAAGGCCCACATTGTTCGGGCTCCCTTGTTTCAGAGTGCTGGGGGTTGAGAGCCTGACAGCGAGGCACCAGGGCCTGGAGGATGGCAGTGCTCTACAGGCAGCAGCAGGAGGGCAAGGGGATGGGGCAGGAAGGCATCTGAACAAGCTAGTGCCAGGAAGAGCTGTTGCTGTCTGAGGGGCCTGGCGCTCTTTCCCAGTGCTGTTCCAGAAAGGGCTCACGGCTTGTTCATTACATAGTGGCAGGTTCCCTCTGTTACACTGCTGGTGGTTCTGGTAAATCACACAAAATGCAGGGTGTGTGTCAATTAATGAATTAAAGCCTTTTGTGTTCAGGGGAGTGTAAATGCATGTGTAGGGTGTATCACTATTTGTTTTGGTGCCATTTCCACCTGCAGGAGGCTCAGTGTGGAAGGAGAAGGTTTCCTTTGAAACACCTATTGCTTTGTAATCTGGCTAATGGCTCCTGGGAAGAGAAGTCCTCTAGTGGAGGCTCTCAGAAAAGCTGGGCTACGTGCATCGTTGTAAGTCTCTCATAGAGCTAAAAAAAGAAAACAAAAAAAAAAGTAGTAGTGCTTCCTCTGATGTGTGGGTGGCAGAGGCACGTACTTTTGGCGAAGATCCTGAATTCCTCTCCCTGCTGTTTCTGTGAAGTCTTAACTCACTGTGTTTTGTGGCACTGAAACAGCCAGCAAGCCTCATGGTGCAATAGCTGTTGCTTTTTTTTTTTTTTAATTTAATCTCTACTTTCTTAGGAAAAGCTACAATATTTTCTGCCTAGAAACTCCTTTTGCATTTACTCCATTGTGTTGAATTCTTTTGTCTTCTACACTGCAGCAGGAATAACCAGTGGACAGGCATTGCTTGTGGGTGCTTTGCATGGGTGTCAGCACTGAGAAGTGAAAAGGGTTTCTGGTGCTTTGCACTCAGCTTGATCCTATAAAGGAGCTTTCCTGGACCAGTTGTCTAGAAAGGACAGGGAATGTTTTCCACCTTTGAGCAAATAGGCTTCTGACTGATAATTTTTCCATCTTTCTCTGGAGCAGTGCAGATTAGATTCAGTTAGAGATAGCCTGCAGGCTGCACCAAGCCTCTCAGCACTTCCATTGTTACTGCATTATCCCAGATGCCTGATTTCATGTCCCCTTCACGATGTCAGGATTAAAGCAACAGCCAGATTTGGGAAGAGAAAATTCAATTTCTTCTGGTCAGATTGTCAGGCTTTGGTTCTTTTTTTTTTATCACCTTCCACTGTGGAAACAGGCACAGTTTGTTTCAGGAGATGATATGAGACTTCTCTTTCATATAGTCTCTGTGTGAGAGAGGTCGGGTGCTTGCGAGGGCAGTCCTGAATCTCCACTGATCTTCCATATAACAGTGACAAGCTTTAGGTTTTTGGAAGTGGTTTGCTGTAAGGTGTTGAAGGTGGTCTGGGGTGCTTGGGCATGAGTGGAATAGGTTTGCTGGGATGCTTGAGCTGTACACTTACTGAAAGGTATGATTGGGTGTTTTGCAGAACCTACTCAATGACCCAGGTGTTTTGAAACTTATGCTACAGTATTCTTAAAACAAGAAGGACTGTTCATGTTTGTCTTAAGATTAGCTTGTTTTAGAGTTACTAGTTCCAGGTTTGTCTCTTGTAATTTTTCAGTGTCTGGAATGAAGGGAAATATTTGTTAAAAATTATTCCTGATAGAATGTACAATGGGAATTTAACCTTTTTCTTTTGCTGTGTTCACAAGGCAGTGGTATCTGAGCTAGTTTGAGATAATTCAAAGCCTAGGTTTACCTTCTACTTTCCATCCCTCTGACTTGCCCTGAAATTATATTTCTCTTTGGCCTTTGTCTGAAATGGATACTGGGGCTGGCATGCGTGTGTATGCACGGGCTTGGGGGAGAGGGTGACATACAGTAACAGCTTGTGGTGATGCGATGTGGAGTCTGGCTGTGCTACCCTTGTGTTCCCATGTTGTTGAATTCCGATAATGATGCAGCCCCCAGTCCTCTCTGCGTGAAGACATGCATTTTGTTTTCAGTAGTCACCCTTCTGAAGTTTTTCTGAGTATTTGTATTAACTGTCAGGGATGATTTTTCTACAACATTCTCTATGCTGTCAATGATGTAAAATATTCAAAATCTAGTGTCTGTTGCTTTTGAATGACAAGACACTAGTGGGACAGGATCTCTGTAGGAGTGGGGAGCTGCAGATTCCCTGATCAGGGCAGTACTGGTCACTGCAGGCTTGGGAAGCAGCCTTGTAGACACTTGGGCAGACATTGATGTTGAATGAAGATGACAGTAGGGCATAATTCTGTGGGGTGTATTCAGTGGTGAATTTTGGGGTGATCCTTTGCCTCACAAGACTGTATATTTCATGTCTGGGGGCCTTGCTCAGGGGGCTTATAGCTTTGTTGAGCCTTGGAGATGGTACTTCTCCTTGGACCTGGAGAGACAGGACTGATACAGGCAGTAGGACTCAGCCTATGGAAACTTGTCACTGCCACAGTTATCTGACTGGCATCGTTAGCTACAGGAAATCCAGAGTGTGATGTGAGATCTGGGCAATGGGAATTGGACCTGGCAGAGGTGAGTACTTAAGCCCACCAACCTCCACCTGAGAGCATGTGCCTGTGTGCACATTGCTCTTTCTGCTGCAGCTTTATGTAACACATTTGCAGGACTTCATTTTCCAGTAGATTGAAAGCAAAGCCACTGTTGATTTTCTCCAAAAAGATCTATTTGAAAGTGCAATTGCCTGGAATTACATGGTGGCAGTGAGAGGCCAGACCTTGCTGTAAATAACTTTCTTCTCAGCCAAACACATCGAGCTCTGCTGTCTACAGCATTTTCTCTTTAGATGATTTCAGTTGAAAGGAGGTGGGGGTTTTTTTTGGCTGCGGGTTTTTTTTTTTATGCTTTGTTTATTCTTGTCAGGAACTGATTCTCATTTTCCTATCTCTCTTGCTCTTGCCAAATGATGTGATTATGGTGGACAGGGCAGCTCCCCATTCACAGTAAAATTTCTGTGTGTTTTTACAGCACAAGGCTATATTAGGACTGATGTACCTTTGCCAGGGAATGTAGCTTTGCTGCTGCCCTCTGATGTGCTGGTGCTTTGCCTGTCACAGCCGTACCAGTGGGCAATAACAGCGCATTGGCTTTGGTTGTGATTGTCATCTAGAAGCCGCTGAGTGAAGGCATTGTAGCGATGTGTGCCTGTGTTACTAACTGCAAGCGTAACACCGTTTACACCACTGTCCACCACCAGTTTTTCAATTTAATCTGAGCTGTGAGGTGGCTGTTCTATCTGTGGAACATGGCCCTAACAAATCTTTATACTAAAACTCATATTCCCTACTGAAGAGCCAGCACCAGTAGTTGATGTGTCTTTGTCTTTGAAGCCATAAGTCTCCAAGAGTGGATCTTCAGCCTGCATCAGAAGGTGGGCCTGTGTTCTCCCTGTTGTGGTGGCTGAAAGGGAGCAGAGCTGTTTCTACTGTACAGTAGAGCATCATCAGTTTTGTCTTTTAAAAATACCACTTTTATGGGAAACGTAGTATCTTGTAACAGAGAACTTTATCTCTAAGCTGTACTAGAAATCAGTATCGCAAGGAAAGAGGGGAATGAGTGTATGAAGGAAGGGAAGGGGCACAGGTAGGACTAAGTATTGCTTTACAGGGTAAGTGAAACATGACTCAATGGCTGTGTGTGGCAGTGGGAAGGCACTGCCTGTAGGGATGGGACAGAAATAGTTGTGAAAGCAGTCCAAAGGGAGGAGAGTGGGAGGTTATTTGCATGGGAGTATCACGATGTTGGTAAACTGGAGGTTTTAAGTATCCAATCGTCTTGTTTCTCCCTTTAGCAGTGGAGCATACCCTTTCTGGTTCAATGTTCTTTTTCCCTGGAAATATACACATCCGTCATATCTCCTCATCTTCACTGTTTGCTTTGTTTGGTTTGCTTTTTTTAAAGCTAGCTGATTCTTAGTACTTATTAATTCCTTATTCCTGTGATTTCCTTATTTTTCCCAGTATTTTTCTTTCTTGCCCCCTAAGTTGTGGTATCCAGAATTAGGGTGTTTGAGATAGGACTTGACATAGATTGATAATGGGAAGGGCTTTTGTGTGCCTTGGTCATTTATGGATGCATCACATATTGGCTTTTGCTTTCTACTTTATTTCACTGCAGGTTCCTCTTCACTTTGCTCCCTCCTAGACCTTGTGTTACCTTTGAGTATCTGTTTTTCAATGGAAAGCAAGCAAGTAGACCGTGAACCTGATACTCAGCCTCTCTGAAGCTCAGTGTTTGCATTCCTTGCTCACACAGAAATGCTGCTGGTGCTAGGCAAGTGGCATCACTATCTTACTGTGCAGGCATGGCTGGCTTACCTGAGTGTAGAAGGAAAAGTTCAAACAAATTGCCATGTCTGTTCTGTACAAAAAAGTGTCAGGGCACAGAGCCAACTAGACCTGGCTTCATCAGGAAGGTGAGTCATCTGGTTTCCAAAAACAGCAGGTTAAAAAGAGAAGAGACGCAGATGCAGGTGAGGTGGGAGGAGGCAGTGGTGCTTCCAGTTTGTGAACAGTTCAATCTGCGTGTTGGCCTGTGCTGTGCTTGCACTTTCCTTTCCCCATGAATCAACTTGATCTCCACCTGCTGCTTACTGGCCTTGGGATTCCCAGAGGACCAGGGTTCACTCAGTGGAATAAATAATGTAAAACGGTGTGATTTCTTTTCCTGGGTGGTGCCCCAGCCTCCTGAGCTTTGGTCCCTTGGGAATTCTTTACCCGTGGTGGTTGGAAGTCTGGTGGTGACACCATCTGGCATCAGACAAAGCAAGGGTTGGCTTTGTAAATTTTTTTTTTTTTACAGATGCAGTTTAATAACATTTCCAAATAACCTGCAACAGAAAAAGCTTCTTCCTTGAGATCTTGCCCAGTAAAAGGTGGAGCCAGTTTTTCCTCTATGCCTGTGCATGTGATTTGAGGGACAGGTATGCAGATGGTTTTGCAGCTCCCTGTTAAAGCAGGCTGAGGACATCCTAGTCTGTTCTACAGCTAAATGTCCTTTGTAAACAGCCAAGCACATGCTTAAGAATACCTTCTTTATTTTCCTTCCTGTTACAATCCTTGTCTCTCCATGGCTTTTGTTGGGAATGGCATTGTTACCAGCAACTTCCTGGGCTTTCTTTTGTGCAGTGATATGGCAATTTTGCAGTTCTTGTGAACCTGAAAGGCCAAATGTGCTGGAGTAATCAGATTTCCCAGTTCTCCCTCAGTGCTCAAGAAGACTGATGCCAAGTCTTCTGACAGACCATTTTTGACACAGGACTACAGAGAAGATCTGGTTATGTGGAGGGCCTGTGGCACTGGGCTGCAAGGGAGGAATGTGCTTTACAGTCGCACGTCAATCAGTTGTGGTGTCCTTGCTTACAGGGCGATGTTGTGGCCTTGTCTCTTCTTGCTGACCTCATGAGCTGGCTTGCAGGTCTGTTGACCTAATCCAGACTGAATATTCTTACTTCTACAAGGATCGAGTCAAGTGAAGTAGAGTCTAGTTCAGACAATTTTGTTGTGGTGGATCCAAGTTTGTTCCTGGTTACATCACTGAAAATTGTTTCAGAAAAGCTGCTTAACTAAATTTTTGAATGCCTGCTTTGATGATTTGGATTAATGCCTTTCCCCTCTCTATTAACCCCATCTGATAGAGCATAGTCCCATTCTTTTTCTGTTCCTTCCTGTACACTTTCTTTAAGTAACTCATTCATGTATCATTGACAAGCAACTAAGAGTAAATGTCAAAATGAAGCTCTTAGTTAGCACTTCAGAAAATACCAGCCATTGGATGTTTAAACTGTGCCTTCCTCATGTGCGAACTGGGTAAATTTTGCCATTCTTGCAGCTCACTTGCCTCCAGCTAAGCCAAGGGCAAAGAAATAGACTACATCACATGGATTCTGGGAAGTGAAGTTGGTTTTATTTTTTAAATCTCTCCTTCTTTATAATCTTCTGTGCTACTAATAACATGGGCTGATTTTTGGGTTTAATATCTGATTTCTATCTTGACTGCATTCCCTTAACCTTTCCTCAGAGATTTTATTTTCTAAATCTTTGATGGATTTTGCTGCCCTCCTGCTGATGTTTTTCATTTATTGGAGGAGAATAAAATAATAATTATAATAATAAAACCTACTGTTTCGCTGGAGGCAATTCACTGGTTGAGGTTTTCATGTGAACGCAGCCCTTTTAATCCTGGCAAACAGGATTCTCCTCCTAATCTCTAATCCCTGAGTACTTTAGCTATTAATCTTGAGAAGCGTTTTCCCCACCCCATCTGAGATTAAGCTGAGAGTGGTTACCCATGGTTACTGGCCTCTTTTTTCCTTTTGCTTTCCCATGAGGCTTGGAGACTTAGGGAGGTGAATGACAAATTCTGGGCCTTTCATCTGTCTGCATTCAGTTTCTGGGCCTTTGGACACCCTCAGTCATCTGATTGGTTTGATGGATCCTTGTTCAGCAGGAAAAATATAGACACATCCTTGCTTGGCAGCTTCCAACCAATCACAGACAAGGACATCTGAATCTGTTTTTCTTTCAGTGGAATAGGGAGATACCTTATTTTGGCTTCGTAAAAGAGAAATTTTAAAAAAAGTAATTGTGAGAGATGAAGGAACCCTTGAGGTGTTTCTCTCCTTTCAGTTCTCCTTTGGACAACATTATCAACTGGATCCTGGGTTACATCAAAAGAAGTGTGGCCAGCAGGCTGAGGGAGATGCTTCTCCCTCAATACTCTGCTCTTGAAGAGCCCTCCTGGAGTTTCACATCCAGCTGTGGGGTCCCCAGCATAGAAAGGATGCAGCACTGCTGGAATGAGTCCAGAGAAGAGCCACAAAAATGATCAGAAAACTGGAGCACCTCTCCTGTGAGAAAAGGCTGAGAAAGCTGAGACTGTTCAGCGTGGAAAACAGAAGGATCCAGAGTGACCTTATAGCACTTTCCAGTACCTGAAGGGGACCTACAAAGAAACTGGAGAGAAATTTTTACAAGGATGTGTAGTGATAGGACAAGGGGGAATGACTTCGAACTGAAAGAGGATAAATTTAGATTAGATATTAGGAAGAAATTCTTTAAGGGTGGTGAGACATAGGAACAGGTTTCCCAGAGAAGTTGAGAATGCCCCATCCCTGGAAGTGTTCAATGCCAGTCTAGTTGGAGCTCTGAGCAACTTGGTCGAGTGGAAGGTCCCCCTGTCCTTGGCATGGGGGTTACAATTAGATGATCTTTAGGGTCCTTTCCAACCCAAACCTTCTATGACTCTGTGATTTCCTTTTTGGGAGTTGTAATGTGAATTTTGGTTTCTGCTACCATTTTTTTCCTTCTGAATGTGTCAGGTTGTTCATTTACTTCCTGCACGTTTACAGTTTTTGAGTGCTCTTTGCTCTTTTGCTTTTAGGGCTGTGCGCATAGAGCTAGCCCGTCAACTTCGATTCCTGCTGCAGCTTGTGACTCCTAGGACTCGCATTTCTATTCTCCTGCATAGGCTGGGTCATGCATACTGCTCCCAGATTTGTATATTTTGAGGTGTTGGATGGGCTGCCCATTGCTCATTTACAGTGTTCGTGTGCTGAGCTGCATGTTATGGGTTGTATTCCTATTATTGTGGATCCAGGAGTATTTGTTTTAGCATATCTCCTCCTCTATTCGTACACTGTGTCCACACCTGGCCATTCCTTACATTGTATTTTGGGGAGAGCCATTTCTGAGTATGTTCTAACACTCCTAAGTGTGAGCTCAAAGCTACGCTTGGGACCAAACTTGCTTGCTCTGCAAGAAAGCAGTTTTATGAGCAGACGTCCAGTGTGTCTTCCCAAGAGCCTCCTAGGTGTCAGCATGGATGCACACAGCTTTCATGAAGGCCATCGGCAGTTGTCAAGACAGCAGTCCTGTGCTGGAGTGAGGGTGCGCTTGATTGTGACTGCTGGTGGAGCTGCTGAAACATCACGCAAGCCCTAGGGGAGAGGGAGGCAAGCCATTAACCGAGGATGCTGTTCTGTCGTTCACCATCGGTAAATATTGCCTGACTTTTTTCAGCTTGCATTTTTTTTCAGAACTGAGATTTAAAAAAATAAGTAATGGTTTTATTTTCTTTACCCATTAATTCACTGTGTAACAAAAGGCTATGGTTCCTGAGTTCTAGTTTGCCCTTCTGATTAATATAGCTGCTGAACACAGAAGTTAATACAGATGCTTCTGAAAGGTTTATGGGGAATTTCTGTTGCCATATGCTGCTAGGAGAGAAAAGGAAAGCCCCTGTTTTTTGCTAGCTGTACAGGAAAGCAAAGAGGAGAGTGAATGCAGGAGAAAGGAGCAACTTTTGAGGAAGAACCCTAGATCTGGCATCATGGGTAGCTGCGAATTTTTGGGGAAAATTCAAGAGATTAGAAAAGGTAAGGGTATTTCTTCACTACAGGGATGGAGCAAGGTTTTAACGTCATTACGGTTCTGGTTTTGGTGATTTTGCTTAGAATCACGGAGTCAGGTAACTGTACCTTTTCCCCAAGTTCTTGTGTCCCTTCTTATCTTCTTGTTCCAGGTAAACATATCAAATTAACTGCATATTTTAAAGCAAGAATTCAAGATTTTCCTCTATGGCACACATAGATCCAAAGTGTTTTACAAGGCATTTATGCAGGATTCATCTCTTCATACCTGAAAGAACATGTCACCACCAAGTGGAAAGAACACACTGTGCACTACAGCAGTACGGAGGGAAAAGAAGCTTTTGTTCATTGTAAATGCTTGAGGACCTTCGTGCTTAAACAGAAATGCAGAATCCATCTCATGTAACATCATAATGCTCTCTAGCACGGTGGGGAGGTGATTGGTGGCAACTCCTCAGGTGACATGCTCTCTCCTGAGTCATCCAAGTCTTGTTCTGCTGATACGTACACTATCTTTAGAGGCCTCCTGTTTGACTCATGGTTTTATCCCCTGAATAATTTTACTCTGTTAAAAGGTAGTGACAAAATGTGGTCCTTCTAATATTAAGGATGCTTGTAATTTGTTTTTGGTGACTGGGAATGATGATGGAATCAATTCTAGTATAAGCAAACAGGTTTGTCTCATGGTCATCTTCCTGAGGATGGACAGATTGTCATGTCAAGCTTCCCCCAGTTCCATTGCTGCTTCTTTTCTCCTCTCTGGTGGTCTGGAAAAGGAAACTCCTCTGTTTAGCTTGTTCCTCACTGCCAGAGTGTGTGCGTGTGTTTCCTGGTGTGATAAGAATACAGAGCCCTAGCAATCCCGTGTAACTGTCACAGGCATAGGTGAAGGAATATGGGAAAGCCCTCTGTGGGCTGCTTTATACTTCCCTCTGTGGGAAGTCAGGTGGTTTCTTTCATCGCGTGTCTGACAGAACCTGTGTGGCCCAGTGCTGTCCAGTAGGGCAGGGCACTGAGACAGAGTACGGAGGTGTCATCTGTGCTGGGGCAGCTGTGTGAGGTTAGAGCTGTAGCTTTGTTAGCAGGCAGAAAGGGAGCAATGTATGCCGCCCAAAGATGTAAAACTGCTTTGAGTCAAAACTGAGTGGTTTCCTGTTCCCTTTGCTTTATTTTTGAATTGATTGTGTTTTCTCGTTCCAAATGCTATTCCTGAAAAAATGAACTGATGACTGTTGTGGGACTTTTTTCTGCTGCTTCCTGCCACTGCCATGGAGTACCTGTCCAACCGTATCTCTTGAAGGGTCCTTTGATCATGAAGAAACACTAGCAATAATAGTACAGGGATATGGCTTAAGAAAAATGCTGTTTCTTGTCATCCATCTTGGCATCAGACACACCCAGATTGCTTCCTGTCTCTCCTTAACTTTTTGCGTTGGCTTTTCCCTCTCATGCTGTTCTAAATAATTTCAGGGTGGTTTTGGTAAATGTGTGCGACAATATGTTTTAAGGTGTTAGGTATGAAATAAACATCCCATACACATAATTTTGATGTGTCTGTGCGTGTATTATGTATGCATGCATATACATGTATATGTGTAGCAGCACAGCTGACACCTGCCTGCATCATGCATGGACGTGTTGGTGGGGGAAAGTCTTAGGCCTGGGAGAGAAGCAGGAGTACTTCAATATCAGAAAAGGTACAAGGCTAGCTTGGCTGCCCCTGCTTCCAGCTGGGAGCTGATGTAGGTCTCAATGACAGGTACTCAATGACAGGCGGGGCTTCCTCAGTGTTATCTCCACCCAGAGGTCAGGCATCACAAACTCCTGCTCTTCCAGATTTCAGGTGGCAACTATCCATATGAAGAGCAATTCTGAAAGTTTTATTCTTGTTTTCTCTCCTGTCTCAGTTGTCTTTGGCAGGCAGGTGCAGGTAGTTTACCTTAATGACAGTGTGGGACCAAACAGAATGTAGCGGGGGCTGTGTGTGACACTCCAGTGAGCTGTCAGTGTTTAGCAGTGATTAACTTTTTTTGAAGACCCTTTATCTGCTGGTGATTTTAATTTTTTCCCTCATACTGCTTTGCTTCTTATTGATTTAAAGAGGAAAAAAGAGCTAAAGCCTTGTTTGATAATAGAATATTGATGAGAAAGCTGGGGAAAGAGAGCGAGATGGTGGAAGTCTTTGTTCCTGTTCGACAAAAGATGGAGAATACAGGAGAAGAAATGTAAATGTGTATGGGGAGGAGGGTGAGGGGAGAGAAGAAAGAGTTATTTAAAATCACAGCTAGGAAATCACTCTTCCCGTCTACATGGCCACAGAGAGATCAATTTTCAATTTTGGTTTCCCTGCCTTTTGTGATTTGAGACAATTGCATGCCGATGGAGATGGGGGATCTGGCTGCAAGTGTTTGTTTAAAACAAATTGTTGATAGGTATTTTTTTCAGATGAACTGCTTTCTGGATCAATTTACCATGCTGCAAGGTGAAAGAGGAGAGAGCCACAAGGCCTTGCTCTCTCAAGAGAGCATTTACACCAGTGCAACTCTGACTACGTCTGTGGTTTTACATCTCGGCTCAGTGAGGTGCAAGGAGCAAATCGAGCAGGCCCTTGTTTCATAGAGCCATGAATTGTCACATGAGGTGTTGAGTATGAAAGAGCAAATGCACCAGAGGAAATTGAATGGCTTGATTTTAAGCAGTGCCAGTAATTTGTATCTCTGTAGGGTCTTGGGTTAACAATAGACCGCCTCTTTTCTCTGTAGTTTAGTGTACAGCAATACAGGATCAACTGCTGTTGATAATCAAACCTGTAGACCAAAGACTCCACCGTGTAAATCAGTGTCATTCATTTCACTGAGCACATACAGATGAAGACTTGGCTCAGAAAATGTAAATCATTGCTTGACACAAATGCTGTTATCTTTGCTGTTTCTTCAAACCAATGGTAAATTTGAAAAGCAAAAAGGGTCCCTTTCCCACGCTGATCAACTTCTACAGAAAGTTTTCTATTAAAAAACCCCAACTAGTTGTGTTGAAATTTGGAAAATGAGAGATAACTATGTGTCTTGACAAATGAAATATTTTTTGTTTAAAATAATCATTTTTTTTTTTTACAGGATACAAATCTAAAACCCCATAAAAAAAACTTGGAAAAATTGCAGTTTGCTCATCACAATGTAAAGAAGTGGATTAATAGGAGGCTGAGTTTACAACACAAAATTATATAGTCTAATAATGTATTGTTTTCAGCACCTTTAATGGAGGCTCTTCTTGAAACTAAATAATTGGGTGGAGCTGTTTTGGAATAAAATAAGTGAACATTTTTAGGTCAATATTCAAATTTTTTCATGTATAGTCTGGGCAAGTAGTTCCTCCTTGTAGTCATGATAATTGCCAGCACAAGTCACTTCTGAGCTATTCAACTGTCTTTTGCACACAGAGCTGTAATAATTTTATTTGTCAGGGACAACCTTGAAAAGTTAGGGTCTAATTTCAGACCCAAAAGTCAGAGTTGTACTCTGTATTGCTATTGGTTTATGTAATCCTGTTTTTCAAGACAAATTTAAGCAAGAAGCAGAAAAAACACCTCCTGATAATGTTTCTATAAATCGGTCCCTTCAGCTTATTCATCCTTCATATTGCTCATTTCTGAACCCTCGGTTTGACGTCACATTGTCTAATTGGCACATACTTGATGATTGCATTGCGTGAGTGTGAAACTTGTGACTGTGTGTGGAGAGCTGTCTGTGTCCTGAAGGGCTGCTGTATTTGTGGCCACAGAGTAGGACCGAGTCTAGCCAGTGTGAGACTCCGTGGGGCAGGGGTGCTGGGAGACAGCACAGCAGCTCTGTGCCCCCTGGCAGTGCCTGGGAAAGCCAGGCTGCCACTCCTGGGGCAGAACTCAGTGCATACAGGGAGACTAAGTGAGATAGTGCCACAACTGCTGCCGACCCTTGCCAGCAGCCGTGTGCTCCCCAGCATCTGCTCCAGTGTGTCTGGCAGCCATGAGAGAAGCAGGCTGGTTTTGCAGGGCTTGTGCCTGTCTCTTCATTCTTTTGCTTCTTCCCTTGGGCAGGAACTGCTCAACAACTTTGAATTTGTTTTCTCTGTAGTGGGAGGAAGACTTAGGTTGGTTCCTGTTACCACTGTCCACAGGTCTCAGAGAGGTAGGTCAGTCTTTTTGCACCTATGATCAGAAACAGGCCACGTGTCCCCAAAACATAATTGAGAGACTAAAGCTGTATGGAGAAAAGACCGTCTTTTTGTTCCACTCTGTTCGGTGCCTAGCCTGACAGGATATGGGCCTAAAAGTGTGATAAATGACATGTTTTCCTCATCCTTTTGTTTTTAATGTCCAGGAGATATTGTTGAATTCTTGATGAAAATTTATTTAGCATCTGCCACGGGCCAGGTACAGGTTCTGCAAATCCAGTTATTTGCATTTCTCTGTCGACATATGTCAGTCTTTATAACTCCTCTTGCTGCTTTGAGTTCAATGGTATGTGTGTTGCCAGTGCGACACAACCCTGCGCATTTCCTTTCTGTCCCTAGTGTGAGGGGCCCACAGAGCTCTGCTGATGCTTGTCAGTGCTATGCAATAGTGAAAAGAGAAGGAAATACAGTTATATGTCAGTTATACTGTTAATGTCTGTTATAGATAAAGTGGGGAAACACAGATTTTAGGGATGTGATAATAGACAGGATAGCAAGAAACTTCTAAACATGCTAGGAGTAAAATCTTAGCTCCCTTGACCTCAATAACAAAAAATTATCTGAATTCACTAGTTTAGGGATTTTACCCAACCAGCATGAAAGGGCATGGACAAAGTACTTGAGACTTGCATTTTGAAGTTCACTTTTTTGACAAGTCAGTGATAAGTGCAAAGGGAATTCACTGTTTCAAAGTGATGGAGGTAGGATCTGTAGTTCTGTTAAGGCCACCTTTCTATAACATGTAATGACTTGGCCAAAAAGATTCAAATACCTGCAGCTGTTTAGACTGTTTTGGTGTCTTAACCTTCTGCTGTCTCTGAGTTGCTTTTGGCTGTGTGCCTTCTCCCCAGCTGATGAGGGTGTTCTTGTCTGATTAGGAGAAAAGGTGTTCGACATGGTTGAATTAGTCCTTGTTTGAGACTGTCCTTTGTCCATGATAATTTGCAAGTCCTGATTGCCCCTGTTAGTTTGTTTCTCTCTCCTTCTCTTACATTTTCATCTCTTTCTTGTGTTAATTTCCTTAGGATAAAGTGATTCCAGTGCTGAATTTGAGGACAAAATTTTGCCAGGAGAGCTGCTCAACTAGTTGAAACTGGTGCTGGCTATGAACTCAGCCAGTATATGGTTTGCTGTTGGGACCTTTTCTGGTATTTGTGCTGAGTAGCAATGCATTTTTGGTCAGCAGCTGGATAGAGAATCTCTGAGAAGAGATGATGATGATGGTGGTGGTGACTCAGGAAACTAGTTTGAGTTACTTTAAAATTTTCAAGAAATTTGGGATAGTTTTGGGCGTTAATAATTCTGGACTTGTTCTGCTATGTGTGAGAAATCACCGAAGTCTAGATTATAGCTCACACCTTGTGAACTCCAGAACATTCTTTTGAACTTGACAAGGTAACAAAATGTGAAAGTTTCACTGAGGTGTAGAGCCTGTTATATTGCATTGGAGACAGCATGGACAGCAAAGATGCAGCTGAGACTGAGCTCATGTATCCCAGCACTGGTTCTACTATTGGTTTGGAGCAGTGCGTGGGTCACTTTGGGCACTGTTTCCAGGAGCAGTCACTGATTCTGTTTGGGCATGTTTCTGGCCTTCAGCTTAAGACGTACTTGACACTGNCCTCCCCCCCCCCCCTCCCCAATGTATCAAGCACCAGGAGTTGTCATTAAAACCAAGACAGAACAGGACAAATTGGCATCAGAAATTGCCTGAGAGAGAGAAGGAATATATCTGACAACAGTAGGTATGCTGCATGGAGGAGCTGTATAAGCTATTTGCAAGGGAGGATCATTTTAAGAGTAAACCTATGAGTAGAGGAGGTAATCACATTGCCAATGAGTTTTATCATTATTCCAGTTGATTACTGTCCATAATGAGGATGAAATAATGAAGGGAAAACAAGCCACTGTACAGAAAATGCATCAGTCTGGTATGCACTGTCCTCTCTGTGTATTTCTGCAGTGTCTTGCTTTATATTTTGGTTACATGTTCTTTGGAACAGGAACTCTCCTTATATATTTGTGCAATGCCTGGCTCATAGCTGTGTGTCTTGGTGATGTCAGAAATAGGAAAGGTGGCTGAGTGTGCCCTACCACCACGGACACAGCCATGTGTGTATTGGCAGTATAGTGAGCTCAGTTCTTTTTCTCCATGATGGGATGAAGGCTCTGGGAGCGGGGAGACCTGAGCTGACAGGGCCCTTTCTTATCCTACTGTTTATTTAGGGATATAGGCATTTAAGTGAGACATTTAGCATGTGGTTGGTCTGCCATTCCCATATTTCATTCTCATTGTCAGCACATGCTGGCTTAGAGCCTGACTGTTCCTCTAACTTTATTTTTTTCTCCTTGTTGAGCTTACTCATTCTCTTGGTCCTATTTTAAGGAAGCAGTGGTTTGCAGGGAACATCAGTCCCTCATTCAGAGGCTCCCTCATTCAGACACATACCAGTGTCAGCGCCAAGTTGGCAGGCAGAGGGGAGGATTCTCTGCTATGACCTTCAAAATGGCTGCCTGCAGTGGGTATGACATATTTCTCCCCTTCCAGTGTCCGCTTGCCTCCCTTCCATGATCTTCCTTAACCTATTGAGGCTTGAGAGGTGAGAGCTGAGGCTGCTCCTTGCTGTGGGAGTCTCGGGAGAGCGGCACTGAGGCGGAACTGCTGAGCCTGAGCTGCGAGGAAAATGAAGACAGGGAGCAGAGTTGCAGCCTGCAAAGCAGGCACCACTGCTGCTGTTCACTTACTGGAAAGTAAATAAAGGAGAAAAACAAGGGCAATTGCTTTATGAGAGAAGATGAGAGGGAGAGGGACAGATGGAAAAAATATAGAATGGGCGGAGAAGGTGAAATTGAGATAGGGTAGGAAGGCAGAGAAAATAGGAATGAAAGGGACCATCATCTCCTTTTTAGGGGACAAGGACCAAGGAAATTTTCAAGACCTTTTGCAATACCTGTCAAATGTGCTGTTGTCCCATTTATCCAGTAGCCATTTTCCTCTCCTGTATTGCAAAGCTGCCCTTTTGATCCTGCATACCTGGGATAAATCCACACTAGCAGCTGCTTAGGAAGTCTTAGCAACATAATCTGCTATTGCAATATTGTATGTTTTGTAGAAAACTTAGCAACTGCGACAAGATCCAGTTGTGGGAGTCCATGGCTGATGCTCTGATTTGACTAAGTAGGAAAAGTGTGGCAATTTTGTGTCATCATGGTTCAGCCTTTTCTTGACGGGTTTTTTCTGGGAGGGGTCAGGGAATTCTATCTTAAGCCAGCTCCTGCCTATAGTCCTTGTATTATTTTTTGCTCTACAGACAAGAAGTACATTTTCCTCAGTACTGGACTGTGGAGCTAAGAAATGGTCAGCTAAAAGTATTTTCATCTCATGCATCTTGTAGCAGAAAAAGGGCAGAACAATGCACATGGGTCAGCTATTTTGTGTGATGGCCCCAAGAAAAGGGGCATAAATTTTCTCAGCTATCACATGCTAGACAACTGGCTTTGTATTTCTATGTGTGCAGCTCAGCTGGACATGTTTAACCTTTATGCTCCTTTTTTGGATGAACAGCTACTTATGTTCTGATTCTCACTTCCCTGCTGCTGCACTTGTGAGAAGAAGGATTATCATATCTTAAACCGTTGACTGATAAATTCTATTTTTTCATAAATATGAATTGGGGAATAAGTTCACACGTACAATGTCATTTCTACAGGTTAAATCCCATAGACAGTGTTGTGTTAATTCAAAGTGTTGGACAGAGTGCAGAAAATTGTAGGAGCATCAAGAAAATGGATATTTTGGGTAGATTAGTCATTAATGAGAACTTCATCACTCTTGAACTTTGTTCCCAGTTTCTCCATGTACTTGCTGTCAGATCTCAGACTAGAAGTAGTCAATGACTTTGGCTGTTAAGTTTGGTCTTGATCTTTGTTTCCTGAATGGCTTCAATTCTTCTTTTTAATATGTAGAGAATGCTGTGAAAATTGAGTTCCAGCTTTCTTATATCGGACAGCTGTAAAAGAAAGCATCTAAAGTAAGCAATACATGGGAAAAATTGATTGAAGGCACTCCGCTTAGTTTTCATATCTGTTTGGTGGTAGGAATGACTCTTCAGCTGAATTAATTGTTTTTCAGATGTTTTAAGGAGAGTAGGGAGATTGGCATAGACATAGCTGCTATTTAAACTGGGCACGTTGTTTAGTGTGAGAAGAAACCTGGATATGGCTTGTGGAGGGCAGAATAGGCTTTACTCTCTCAAGATAGCAGTGACACTTCAAAATATCATCAAAGAGTGAAAAAGGCATAGATTTGATGTTATATAAAGGTCAAGCAAATGAAAAATAGTGTCTAAAAAAAATTCAAGCAGGACCATGTCTTTCCCCAACAGAAAGGGACGTGTGCAAGCTAGTGCCTGGTAGGTGGTGGGGTCTAGATTTGGTTCCTGTTTTCTCTGTTGATAAAGTGACTTTGGAATTCAAGACCCTTCTTCATGTGCATGTCTGTATTCTCACTCATTTGGAGTGGCAGAAAAAAGTACATGTCAATAAATCTGTGTTTCTTTGCTCTCTGTGACAATTGCAAATTAAAGTGTTATTATTTTTTCAGTTAGGTGTCTCATCCTGACAATCAAGGTATCATTGTGTCTTCTGGGGACATTTTGGGCCTGTATTTTCTACCTGTGTGATTCTAAGTGGAGCAACAGTGCTTGATGGTATAGTGAAAATTGGGTTAACAGTTTTCAAAGTACATATTATTTTTTCTTTTGTTTCTTGTCAGATTTTTATGATATAGAAGTTGCACTTTGGCTTTTTTGTGAAGATGAACTTTGATTAGGTAATGGTGACTTCAGCTCTGAGGTAGCCTTGTCTGAATTTCAGCTGCTGACTGAGTTGTGTTATCTTCTGTCAGCATCACATGGTTACTTCTCTCATTCACCTCAATACTGAGACATACTGGAGAATTAAAAATACAGTTATCAAATTGAATAAAAGTGAACAGACCATAAATAATACAGGCATAATATAATAACAGAGTAGCAGCTTGCAGAAGGCATGAGAACAAGTGAGCAAAAAGTGGATTTCAGAGAAAAAAATACTGTTCTTCCTAATAAAGGAGTATTTTAAAAGTGGCATCAATTACCTGGTATCCNTTTTTTTTAATTTACTGGCACTGCTGCTGTAGGTTAAACTGTCAATGAGTAAGGGGGGGCAGGAGGGTAGAGTCTGTGCTTCTCTGAGTGACTTGCTAAACCTCTTAAAGCATTTATTCCTTTCCTCATGATCATTAATGGATTCACTGTTTTGACATGAAGAGAGGTGCCCAGACCTTTCTCTAGCCAGTTATTCCTTTCTCCTCTGGAAGAAAGTGTTTTATTCAAAAACATTTTCTGGTGTAGGGGGAGGCCTGGGAGAAGCAACAGACCTGAGCTTGGGCAGGGGTGCAAAGTGAAGAGTGGAGGGTGAGAAAGGCACTGTGACTTAGCAGATGCACCAATTAGATTTTCTTCACTAAGAAGAAAGGCGACCTCTGGTAGCTGCCCTGTATTTTTATGAGAATGGACTTTTTTTCTGACTTGCTTGTCAGATAAAATGAATGTGTATGTGTGTGGGGGGAAAGGCTGAAATTAATTACTGTCAGTAAATGAAGCATATGGAAGCTTGTCTTGATGTTACAGTGGCTGTGAATTAGTGCAGAAAACACAGTGGAAAAGCGAACAGTGGAACACTGTATTTGGATCAGAGCTAGCTGTGTACTGGCTTGCTAATGTTCCCCCACATCCAAACCTACTTTCTTGGGTCTCTTAATTACACTTGTATTTCTTCTATGCTGCCCCTGGGATTCATAAGATAGGGTATCACAGTCCAGATCATCATTGCTGTTTCCACTGACAGTTTCCCAGCTGGGTGAGAGATGCCCCAACGTAAATGGTTTGATAGAAAATTTGAGGTACATGCTCAGCTTCACAGCTGTGCAGAAAATAAAAATTCCCAGCAATGTTGATGGCATTATTATTGTAGCATACACTTACTGAAACCTCTGTCTCAAAACCCTCTGTCTAAAAAGGGAGCAGGAGTTAAATACAGAACAATAAAAGCTTAGCTTCCTCCTGTTGGAGCCAATATCTGAGCTGCTGCTGATTTCAGGGAAATAGAACGGGTGCGAATGGGGTAAAGATTATTAGAGTTCATTTCTGAGAGCTGCTTGGCAGCTATGGGCCACCTCAGATACTTGTCTACTTTAATGTAAGCTGTGCAGTCTTAGCAAAACTGTGGGCTTGAATGTTGCACCTGGAGCGATTGTTTGTCCCAGTTAGGAAGATGCTTAACTTATGTAAGCCTGCCGAGATCTTGAGTAAACATTATGCATTGGCAGGTCTTAGTAAAATTTCCTTAACAGATGCATTTTGTCCCCAATGAGCAGAGTTAATGTCTCTGTTAAACTGTAGTTATTGCCATTAAGTATTGCTGGCTTACATCAATTCCTTGTGGAATCTAGTAGGTAAACATACTTCCTTGGGGAAGCATGTCCCAGTTAAGTGGATTACAGAGCAAGTTATATCCAGTCTAATGCAGCAGTGAACCTGAAGCGGCTTCTGCTGATGCATTTACAGGGTTTCAGCATCATGTCTTCTGAACTGAAAAGTCATGAGCTACACTGATCCAGCGGGGATTGTTTTAGTCAAAGGTCTCAGCAGTTGTAAAACAGGCACACAAGTAAACTTGGATATATGGATTGTTAAAACAATCCAACAAAATTTTGATATATCTCTAGGATTTTGGGTAACCTAAGGTCAGACCCTGTTCTGATCATAAATTTTGACATTTCAGAATTGAGGGCTTTGCTGTTACTGAGTCATGAAAAATGCGTCTGCCAGAAGTCAAGGGCAAAACCAACTTCTATGTACGGCATCTGATAAAGTATTGGAAGCAGAAGTCTTCACATAATTGCTTTCAGCCTGGATGTAAAACTGAGCTATTTGACTTAAATATCATATTTTTAATAGTGATTATTAGCTTTTCTGTCCCGGTCATTTCTGCACCTTTATCACTTCCGTGTCTCAGTGCTTCTCTGCCCTTGTTCTCTACCCCACGCAGAACCCTTCTCTGCCGTGCTCTGAACTCTTGCATGTTGTAGCTGATCAGCTACCATCTCTCCAAGCAGGTGTAAAAGGTTATATTCAGTGATATTGAAGCTTTACATCAATTTAAAAATACCTCAGAATACATGTGAGTAGATGGAGTTGTAGAAGTACATGACATCCTTTTTCCTCAGTGTCGGTGCTAGATGGAGCAGAATGTACTGTTCACAGCTACTGTTCAGTAGCACGTGCCTGGGCTCTAAGAGCTAAACAGTCCTCATCAAATGCCCACGGGATGATCCTGCATTCAAACCTCACCATCTTCCTTCTTTTATGAACAGATTTCTGGGCAGAAGGGAGGGACTGGCAAGTCCTTCAAAACACTCCCTGCCTCATTGGTTTATGTTGACTTTGCTTCTGATCATGTGGAGGAAATTATGCCTGGACCTCTGTAACACACAAGCTTCTACTATGGGAAAATGTAAGGGCGGTGTGGGTGTCGTGAGAAAATGTGGAGGACAGAAGCTGAGCTTCCTCAAACTTGAAAACAGGACACATTTCTTGTTTTGGAATCCCAGGTGGTGGGAATTAGGGTTGTAAAGTGTGAGGGGGGAGGAGGCTGGTTGTGCGGGTTTACAGATCTTCTGTGAATAGGATGCTGCCGTGGTTTAGAATGATGTTCCCCAATTTAGTACTCCCACTAAAAAGACCACAAAACCCCTGAATGGGAGGCAGAAAAGGCAGAGATGATGGGTTGAGGCAAGAACAATTTACTGAAAACAGCAATGAGATAAGAAAATGAACAGTAACAGCAACAATATTAATAAAAAAGTATACAAAAAAGACAATGATTCACACACAAAAATGCTCACTGAGTCCGAGACAATGAACAGTAGTGGATAGGTTCCCCACTGGAAAAACCATGCCCTTCTTCCCCAAAGCCAGAGAGTCTCATACCTCTGTCCCTAGTAATTGATGTGAAGTGGTATAGAGTAAATTCCTGGCCACGCACACACAGCTCCGGGTTCCGCCTCCTCACACCTACTGCAAGAATAGCTCTCCTGGATGGAACTAGGACAGATGCCTCTTAGTAAGCCAGTATTAGGAACCTAGGTATTAAATAAATATTAGATATTTAGAATATAAGAGCTGTTCCCTTTTAAAAACAAGCCGCTCAGACCTGGTCTCTTGCAGCATAATTCGTGCCATCCCTGACAGGAAGACCTGTGTTTAGCAGGTGTTTTTTCATGTCACTTCTGCCTCTGCACACCAATCGTCTGGATGAGACGGCAAGGCTGCTCTGGATGTGTGGAGTGGGGGCATTGGTGATTCATCTCCCATGGTGCAGAGGGGGTGGTATTTTTTGTCATTTAAGCATGTTACCTTTGAGGAGAAAGTTCCTTCTACATGACAGTGTTTAAAACTGCAAGCTCTGAAGGAGGTTTTGTATATGTCCTTGAGTATGGAGGGAGTATTGTAGGTGGCAATATAAACCCCTAACGAGGATCAGGTTACTTATCACCTGGTTACCAGCTCTGCTGCAGCTAGAGGAAGAGCTGCTTCCCTACTCTGTGACCCAAGCTTCTGCATCTCTGCAATGGGCATAATAGTACTGGCTGGCCTACCACAGGAGGTGGAAGAATCTATACCAGATTTTGAAGCAAATAAATGTGAAATATTGTGACTTGTCTGGAAATACTCCATTTGATTCAAGACAGACAACATCGAGCTGCATATCTTTAGATGATGACTGCTGAGAAATTAAATGGAGTGTGATACACGGCTGTGAGATGATAAATGCCATGAATTCCTGGGTAGGTGAGGACAGGTGCATGAAAGTGGGATAAAGTTGCTGATAAAAGTTATGTTATGTCTGGAAGTCTTGATGGGGGAACTTATTGGATGAGTATGAGTGAATATAGTTATCTTTGGCTGGAGCTAAAGAAGGAGCTGTCCTACTTAAAGGAAGCTAAACCACAACATATTCTAGAATAAACTGGTGAATAACAGGTTCCTGATGTACTTGAAAGTAGTATGGGAAGGGACCACTCCTGCTCTACTGGAATTCCTTACTGTCCCAGCTGCTGTCTCAAGCTCTGCACATAATTCCTTCCTCAAAGTCCCAGCCCCTTTGGGAAAGCAGTGGTTTTGCAGCACTGGTTTTGACTCATCCCATAGCATGAGTCCACTCTTGTACTGTGCTCATGTGAGTTTATAAACATCTTCATAAAATACCTTTCCTAGAGTCTTTACTGCCTTTCCTACATTCTTTCTGCATTAGCAACGTTTACTCTGGTAATCACCTCCGTGTTGCATTAAGGATGCGGAAGTTTATTAACAATGCTTGCTGTTTTTTGGTGGTCTATTTGATTTATGGGTTCTGCGTATTTCTTCTGCCTTAAATTAATAAATTGAACTGTATACTTAATTAACTTAAAACTTAATATTCCAAAATAAACCTTAAAAATAGAAGTCAAAATGTTACATAGATGGTAGTGAAAACTTGAGTGGT
The DNA here is from genome assembly GCA_013397115.1 of Edolisoma coerulescens. Lineage (NCBI taxonomy): Eukaryota > Metazoa > Chordata > Aves > Passeriformes > Campephagidae > Edolisoma > Edolisoma coerulescens. The sequence goes on along the minus strand of VWZW01007936.1, from coordinate 2,233,796 downwards.
TCTACACAGAATGTACTTTTTGAGATGATGCACTTTGGGGAAAAACAAGAACAAAAATTTTGTCGAGTAAGGCCTGCAATGGGAAGTGCAGGATGAACAGTGTCTGCAACTTGATCTGAATATGCTTTGAGCATCCCGAGTGCTTGAGTCTCAAGCTTAGCTCAGTGTAAATCCAAAAATCCTTTTTCTCTGCAAAGAGCTTGAGCCAGACTTCCCCTGGAGGAGGGATATTCTGGATGCAATGCTTTAATACTTTCTTTTCTAGTAGGAGACCTGAGGTAGAGAACTGACATAAGGAAAGGGGTGTTAATGATACTTTTCTTAATCTCCTGAAAGCATTGCTTAAGGTTTTCTTTCACTCTTGGAATGACATGCATTCCCCTCTTTTCTTATCCACTTTGGCAGTTCCTGAGGAGCAACTTGCTCAGGTACTATATCTCTTTCTGAAATGTTTGCAAACAAATCCCAAATCATATGATCATCTCCTAGTTTCACGATTTGTTGTTCTTTTTCAGCTGATTGTCTGAATTCAGAAGAGTTTTCTGGGCACTTGGCCTGACTCAGTTTTGCATCCAAATTGGGTGAAATTCTTAGCTGCTTTGTTCTGGTGTGAAACTTGGCGGGTGCAGCAGAGTTTTGCTGGGAGTGCTGGAGCCCATGTTGTGTTTTGACTGTAAGGAATTAGTCTGATTAAGCTGATTCTTTATTCACACAAACACACAAAATTGCCACAGCTCCTACCAATCAATTACCAGTTTGTGTGTCTGCCCATCACCACTGTGTTAGTGTGCAAGTGGTACAGGCTTTGTTCTTTCATCCCTTGTGTGACACTGCCTACGGCAGTGCCGCGCTCTGCAGCTTTTGCCACTGCTTTGTCCAGGTAGAATTGACAGTGCAAGCCCTTCGACAAGTCAAAGTGGAGCTTCTTTCTTCCTCTCTACTTTCTTTTCTTGCCTGCTCTCCCTCTAGTGTGTGGGTACATTCAACAGTACATCCTTGCTATCATGCTATTAATTCTGTAGTAGCCACTGGTTTGACCCAGCAAACTCTTCGTCTTGGAGGCTGTGACACCCCTCTCAAATGCTGAGTGGACAGCAGTGCCAGATCTCTCAGGGTGTGTTTGAAAATGGATAGAGCTTTGAAATACAGCAGCAAAAGCTTTTGGTGTTCCAAGCAACGTTTCACCTCCCTTCCTCCCCACAGCAAACAAATTGTATTGACAGACAAAAGCAGGATTATGGTGAGGAGATTTGCAAGACAACAGGATTATGGAAGCTAAAACAAGCAAACATTGTGATTATGTTAGGGGAGGGTGTGGGCAGGATGGAGTTGCGGGAGGAAGGGGACAACACAGAAGTAGTAACTCAGGCTGTGATGCTGGTCTGCCACAGTGGTGGTGAGGCAGCAGGGAAGAGGATTTAAGGTAATTTAGGACAAAAGCAAGCAAAGTAATTTGTCCCTGTAAACTCCAGTGGATGGAAACCTCATACATTTGCATTACACTTGTCAATTTTTGCTTTTCAGGAGTGTGGGAACAAAGAAGTAGAGCAAAGGGAGAAGGGGAGGTTGGCCTAAACCTGTGAGTCCTGAAAGCCCCCCTGCTCGCTCAGGCAGGATAGGCACCAGCTGTCAGCTGATCTGAGCAGAGATCAGCTGTGACCTAATTATTGGCCTCTTAAACCTGCATTATTCCTTTCATTTTCCAGCTCATTGACGTTGTATAGAGAGAGGGTGAAAGAAAGTAGAAAAAAGAGTTATTGATAATCTACTTCCTCTGTGTCTGCCACTCAACCAGGGTCATGGCTGGATGGCCTCCATCAAGGAGAATGAGGATGGGCTTTTAACCCTTCTGCTCCCCTGTGGGAGGAAGACAGCTTTGTGCATTTGGGGGAATAGAAGGTTGAAACAACTTGAAATCAAACATTGGTGTGCTCTGGGTCAGAAAGACTTTGTAGTTCTTGTTTGCACTGAGAAGCAGTGAAGTGAGCAGCTGATAACCTATGAGATGAAAGAATGAACAGAAAATACTCATCACCCTGTTAGCACAGGGGCAGGCAGAGGCACTTCTCACAGGTTTATAATCCTATCAGTTTAAAAGGCATTATGCATGCACATTTTGCAGTAATCAGTAGACAAAGCAGTAGGCAGTAGGCCTTTCTAAGGTGGACATGAGTGTATGAGAATGCTTTGGTTGGGCAGCAGGAAGGTACTCACCCACTCAGAGTGACCTTGGATACAAATAACATACCAACTCACAACCCTTCAGTGTATCTGGTTGCTGCTGAGAATGGCATGGCAGCCTTGCTTTACCCATCCAGAATATGTTACCCACTGTTGCTAACTGCCTTGAGAGCAGTTCAAACAATCAGTTGGAAAATTTGGAGAAGACCAGTTATTGGTGGCTAAGATGGTATCCGGTTGGGTGTGTGGCACAGGATGGTGGCAATGGAAAAGAAACAAAGCTCTGCTTTCTGGAAATGGAGGCGTGGCCTGGGGAAGGCAAACATCGTGGCTCTGGCAGGCGGTGAGAGAGATTGTGAGAGAACAAATTGTGCGGAATTATCAATTTTTCTGTACAAACCGACTTTCCAACTGCCAAATCTCTGTGTATCTTCCTCCAATAACTGATAATCCCCACCAATCAAATGATCTTGATGATTAAAGTATCTATCCCCTGTTTGCTGATTTGTCACCAACCCAATCTTTCAAGCTTTTAAACCATTCTGCAATGCTTTCTAGTTAGCATGTTTTCTAAGTCTGAACTTGCCAAGATCCATGGACAAATGATTGTTTGATGCTTTATTCTACAGTATAGGTGCCCTGTGCTTTCTGATGTTTCTGACGTTCAAACCCTCTGCTAAAGAAGGGAAGATGAGGAGATAGAGCAATGAGAACTCCCCTATTGTATTATAGTCTCTAATCAAGCCAAATTGTTGAGACTGGCTGTAAATTGCTGGGATAATTGACTTTCAGTCATTTGAAATACACTTCTGGGAGTGAAATACATTTTACTTTCTCTTCCTGCCCTCCCTCCCTTCCCCCACCCTGTCTGAGGCCTCTTGCAGCCTTTCCAGAGCATCTTCTAAAAAATTTTAATCAATAACCTAGTCAGTGGTAAGCCTGCGTCTATCACATCTATTACCTTGATGACAGGGGTACTGGAAGCCCTTATTCCTTCACTTTTGACATCAAAGCAAGCATCATGGAAGAAAAGAAAAAAACAAACCAGAGGGATTAGAGTTCAAGTTAAATGGGCGTGGTTTTAAAGACGGAGCACTTTGAAGCCTGATCAAATCCATCAGTTATTTATTATTGACTGAGTACCCATTGCATCTTTGGGGCTGTTATGAGGCACACAGCATCTATAGCCATTGCCTCTGGAGCCTCAGCTTTTAGGCCAGGGTTACACTCTGTGGATCAGGAGTGTACACTGTGTGCTCAACATGCAAATGTCAGGAACTAACCACCTGGGAGGGAGTCTGTGGCATCAACACTTTTTTTTTTTTCTGTCAATATATATGCATCATTATTTACTGTGTCCTTTTTGTGGTGTTTCTGTTGTGACTGTTGCCTATTGCGCTTGCCTTAATGAAAACTGTAAATTTCTTGGTAAAGTGGCCTGCATACCTTGGATCTCTGAACAAATATTATTTAAAAACCCCCAAAATAACAAAAGGCCCTTGTATCAGGGATGTGGTGGGATGTATGGTCTCATTGCTTATCTATTAAACAAAAATTACAGCAGTTAGTTCCTGAGCTTTTTATTGTTAACTGGAATTTTTTGTTTGTAACAGCAAAGGCAACAATGGTGTTAGTTATCTTTCTCAGGGTGTTTTCAAACTAAATTATGACATTAAATAGTTGTAGGACCTCAGCTAAGTGAGTTCCCAGTCTTGTGCCTCAGTTTCACGGATAAAGGTTTATAAAACTGGATTAAGCTTATGGTATTTAAGTGCTGTGAGATTTTCAGAGTATGCACCTTGACCTCTGCATCCTTCTTGGCAGTGAGAGATACTGAAGGATAATCTAGAAAGATCCTGACTGTGGATCAAATTTTTCCCATTCCTCTTTTGTGACTTGAACTTTTATTTTGGATTTATGTGAATTATTTCCTCACATGAAGAAAGGAAAGCTATGTATAATGTTGCTGCTAAAAAGTGTTCTGAGGTTCCTAAATTAAAGATGCAGTTTAAGTACCAAAAGAGTGGTGTTATTGTAACACCTGTTGGAGAAACAGGCAGTGCTGAGCAAGTTCATGTCTTGCTGGATAAGCCAATATTTTGTGGTATGGTGAACAGTGTTGCACAGTTGGAAATACTCGCATCGCCCTCATGGAGCCAGCCAGCCAGACTGGGAACGTGTGAGATGGACCCCTCAGGTAGGAGACTGGCTTGTGACTACAGAATGAAATGAGATTTGGCCACGAGCCTCAACCTGCAGCATAAGCCCAGAGAGATTTTTGGTAGTACCCTATGGAGAGGAGAAGGCTTGGAAGTGAGATGTAGCAGTTACAGCTTGTAAGGCTGCAGTACATGGACCTGGTCCTGAAGCAGTGCAGTGCCCTAAAGGGTAAACTGCATAATGAGGTCTCCTGAGTCTGTTGCATAGGAGGTGCTATTTATCAACCCCAGCTGCAAGCAGCACCAACCCCTAATACAATGGAATGATGCCTCAGGCCAGGCTATACATTTATAAGCACGTTAATAAATCATCATAAAAATAAACCATGTTTATTGCCATTATAAATTTGCATGGAACAGTTCTTATCTGTAGGTCCCTTTCTGGCCACCTCCTTGCTTGTAATCAGGGACATGCACATCCAGGTCATTTGTGAAAGCCAGAGGCAATGGACCAGGGCATCACCACCCTGTTTCCATTTTGGAGTGTGCTGGGACAGAAGCCCATAACAAGACTATTGTGCCCTGTGGAGAACATGGGGCAGCCAAAACAGTGTGGGATTTCTGCTTCTGAGCTATTGCAAAGACTCTGCCGGTCAAGCTGCAGGGTTACCGTAGGAGGAGAAGATAAAGACCTGCTTCTGGATGGTCCTGCCACCTTGAGATCAGGATGACATTTGCCTGGTCAGGTTGCTCAGCCCCGTGGCTGTGCTTTTGGGTCATTTGCCGCAGCCTGCATGGCACCATGGACTGGTGGGTCTGCCACGTGCTGTGATAACTCCCTTAGCGCCCTGAGTTGCTGTGTTTGGTGCAGTAGTCTTAATGTGCTGGCTACGTGTGTGGTTTTGTTGCAGGGACGGGGTGCTTCTGAAATGCTGGGTAAGCTTTGATAGGTACTGGGTCGCTTTCTGAGTTGCTGGACTCTCTGAAAACTTCAGGATTCTCTTAAAACTTCAGGCCTTGAGAGGTCAGAGGTGTGAGTTGTCAGAGGTCTGAGATGTGATTGGCTGCTCGTCTGGAAAAGAAGGAGAGAGAGCTTGTTGTCTGACATTTCCTGATGGTTTTTTAGCTGATTCTGAGCCTGGTAACTTAGGCCAATGGATTTTTGTTAGCTTTTGAGGCTGTGACTGGCATAGCAAAGGTTTTCACTGGCTTTAACAGCAGTCTGTCATTTGTTTCCTCATACTGTTGTTATTTTATGAGAGAAGCTGCCTGGGAGTTACAAGTCTCCCAAAGAATCCAGCTGTGATTTATGAATTGGCCATCAACAGTTATTATGCCAGCCACTGCATACATTCATTCTAATAAATTTCCTGCATCTTCTATAGCAGCTTGTTTTACTCCCATTTATTGATACTGCGGTTTTAACAAAAACAGCACATCAATTACAGTAATTGTATTCAGCATGGCTGGAGCTATGGTCTGAGGACAGGTTGTGGATCCAGGATGGGGGATTAAGGGCTACTGAGAGGACCTGGAGAGAAGAAAGCAGATGTGGAGTTGATACCCAGGTGGATTTCCCTTGATACTATGTAACACTGTAGTTTTAAGATCTTTCTAAAAAAGAGGAGTTGAGATCATTGCAGATGTGGCCCAAATGAATCTTTCCTGCTAGGCTATGACAGGTCTAAATTATTTTCAAATATGAGATATAAATCAGGGCTTTGCACTATTTTTAATTGCCTTTTTTCTTGTTTCAGGTTTAAAAGGTTTTTAGTGATTGAAGCAGTAAATATGGATTTAATGGGTGGACTATTCACTGGATGACTGCATCCAAAGGGTTGCAGTCAAGATCTAGATGTCTAAATGCAGATCAGTAAGATGTGGTGTCCCATTGGGGTCTGTATTGGGACTGGTACTGTTCAATATTCTCACTGTGTGACAGCCTTTCTGTGGCTGATCCAGACTGAGGTAGTTCCTGTTTCCTCAGCCCTGAGTTCTTTCTCATTCAGTCCTTCAGCTGTAAGAGCTAAGTGCTTTTCCCAGATCCTTGTGCATCTTACCTGGCACTTAACTGTGATCTAACTAGATGGAACTAAGTTAAGTTTGCTATAGCTCAGCACTTGGTGTAGAACTGCAGGGTCCCTGTAGTAGATCTGTATGCGGAAATCAGCATGGAATAATAAAAGGTTGTAAACAGGATTCTGATTCACCAGTGGAGCTGTGAGAGGGTGAGGACTAGAGAAGCAGAGAATGCTATGGGAAGTTCAAAACATTATGCACACATGTACTCATGCTTAAGTTTGTGTACATACATACAATATTCATGTTGATATTAAGATTATGGAAACCTTTGGCCTGGGTTAGCTCTGCTATACAGTGAATCAAAATACTCTGTTTTCCAGTGATACCATTATTCCTCCAGGTGAATGAATTAATAGTGCTCTCCATAATATTCCTTTGAGGATTAGACCCCCAACACTACAACCACAGCCCTTCTGCTTTTATTCTTTATTCTTGGATTTATTCCCAGTTTTGTCTATGAAATGATCATTTAGTACATGAGCAATATGCTGATTTCCCCTTATGGTTATTGCATTTTCTGTTCATAAATCAGGAATTAATTTGTCTTCTTTGGGCCCCTTGGTGCCTTTTTGCTTAATAGCCAAGTGTGTTTGGTCTGTGTAATCTAATGAAAAATAAGAATAGTAGATAGTGAAAAGTGATATCCCCAGCAACCTCTCATCCTCCCCAGGACCTGGGGGACCCTCTTTTTATCTTTTTTTTCCCATCCTGGGGACCCACTTGCATCTGTCATTTGCTGATAAGAGACTCCTGTGCTCTTTGGTCGTTCAGAGATAGGCCGGGGCTGGAGGGGAGGAGGGCTTAGTTGTCAGCCACCTGGGAGTGATCTGCAGCCCTGGCACTAAATTGTTCTGTGACCTTCACCTCCTTGCATAGCAGAATAATTGAAATCAGATATAAAATAACTGATCCAGTAAGTCTGTTTCACTGCCAGTTCAGTTCCAAACTGCTGCACTGTAATGCATATGCATATTGCTTTGTTGAGTTTGAGATGTCTTAAATGCTTTTCTTTTTGTGGGGCTTAGTACAAGTGTGTGTTGGGAAGATTACGGCAAATGTATACTGCAAGAGCAGTGTAAAGGGCACGGTTCTTTCATCCCCAGAACTGTTTGTTTTGGAGACTACCAGCCGGAGATGCTCCTGCTGCATGAAGCACACTCTTTTCTCTCCGTTGAGCAAAGTGACTCTCCATGCAGCATTTGTGTCCCTGGCTGATCCAGGGCACAGAAAGCTAGTGGCTAGATTCTGAGCTCACTTTTGTGGGTCTTGCTCCTTTATGCTCACTGCTGTTACTTTAGAGAGAAGAATTCAGCCCCAACACTGTAAATCCTGGATGGTCTCCAGCAAGGTAGGGCAGAGAAAAAAAAATCATGAATTCTAAAGCTTTCTGTTTGAGGCTTCTCAGTGGGGAGCAGTTCTCTTCAGGAATGTGAAGGGAAGTGCGTATCTGCACAAGGACGGAAGGCACCCAACACCAGGTTGCTCAGGAATGGTGATGGTAAGTGTGGTTTGGGGCACAAATGCTTGAATTGCTGATAAATCCCCCATGCACAGCTATAGAGCTGTGGAACAGTCATTGCTGTTGTCCTCACTTCTGCAGGGGTTTTCCCTCCTCTTGAAAATATTCAGTCCATTGGAGAACTATTATTTTTGCAAGAGGGTAAAAGATGGGGAGAGACCTTCTGACTCTTTCCTGCTGGGTTCTTGTGCTGATACATAAGCCCTGGCAGATGAGAGGCCAGCAGGAATCCTTTTTGTGTGTGAGGCTGGGTTTGCCAGAGAACATTTAATGCTGGGAATGCAAGGCTGGTTTCTTTGTTTTCGGGGCATGTTTGATATTTGTCTCCTGCTGTGTCGTCTCCAGCCCCTTTCGGAAGGCTTTGAATTTGCCAGCTTGTAAAATGCCTGGTGGGCTACGGGAGCTAAATGGTTAACCCTGCAGTGGTCTGGGATGTCCTTGCTAGCCGCAGAGGAAGGGAAAACACCAGCCTAAAACATTAGGAAACAGAAATTCCCATTTAAGTAGGCTTCACCCTATGTCACCTTTTCCCCCAAAACGGGCGGCTGTTGCAATCTTGTCTGTACTGTGTTGGGGACTGGGGAGGGTGGAGGGAGAAGGCTGCAGAGGAACAGAGCCATGTTTTCCCCTCTTGCTGGAGGGCATTATTGTCTAATAGGAAGTTTAGTCAGATGTTTACTAGATGAGAGTCAGGGGAACTTGAGATCTCTAGGGAGAATTCATGCAAAGCTGGAGACTACAACAATGCCCCTGAGCAAGTGAGTTTCTAGCAATAATACTGTCACTTTTACTGGGAAATTAAAAATTAAAAGGGAAATAAATCATGCTTCTTAAATATACCCTGCCATTTGTCCCTCTTGGCCTTATAGACAACTTAAAGAGACACACTACAATATAAAAGCTACACAAAGAGCCTTTCACAATATTTGTTTAAGGTCTGTATTATATTAGCTGTGGACACCTGTCCTTTGTTCCAGGTTCATTGAGTTGTTGATCTTTTTTCTGTAGTAGTTCAAGATATTGTTTTGCCTTAGCATCAAAAGTTAAGGCAATCTATCCAACACTTAAATTTTTTATATCTGTGTGTATGAGTATAAACATAGTTGTTTCTTTAATACTAACTCAGAGAAGCTCACAGAATGAGATACCTCCATGATTTTAGATGTATTCTACACTTGAAACTCAGAACATGGTTTCCTAACTAATATTTATAGTTAGCATTAGGTAGCCCCAGTAATTTGGGGATTTGGCCTTCTGAAATGTGAGTCTGATTAAGTCAGTCTTTGCATGAGGTTTTCCACTTGTAGGATACAAATTATGTAATCTGTCTTGAAGCAATGAAGTTCAGAGCAGTTTTCAAAATAGTTATTAAACATGCATATATTATGTAGAGAGATGCCTCACTATGTTTAGGCAGACAAGAGAACTGGAAACTGGTTTGGCTTAAAAGCATGGTAGTATTTATTCAGGAAATGTTAATGGGTTTGTAAGAAACTATCTTGTACTGAGAGGAGATAAAAAAGCCCAAAAGAAAAGAAGATCATACTGAACATGTGAGGTGTTCATAGAAATGCCCTGTCGTAATAGACCCCTCCAATTTCCCTGCTGCAGCAGATGTCTTGAGTGAAGTCTCTTTTTCTGGTGGGATGTGCTGGATGGGAGGTTTGCTCGGGCTGCCTTGGCTAAGGTGTTACTGGCCCCTAGGGAGCGGGCATGGGGTGCTGCACAGTGGTCAGGTTGCTGGAGAGAGCGCTGGCTGTGTCGGCTGGGCTGGGCTGGGCTGGGCTGGGCTGGGTTGGGCTGGGGGGAGCAGGGATGGGAAAGCTCCAGGACTATCAGGGTGTCTGGACTCTGTGGGGATGCAGCTCTGAGATGGTAGGTGACTGCTTCATTTCTAGGATCCCTGCCATGTGAAGGAAGGGTTATGTCCTGCATGGGGTTGGTTGATGGCCTCCGTACTTGAATCAAGATGCATTTGCAGAACTGCATGCAGAAAGCATCCTGACTGCTTGTTAGCTGCAATCACCTTACTTAGCTTTAGGAGTTGCTTGCTTTGGTGGGTGACATAGAAGCTCCCCCATATACACTGTGTGATGTTTCCCAGGTCTCAGACTGAGCCTCTTTTCCAACGTATAGCTACTTCATTGTCAATTAACAGCTTAATGCTGCAGGAGGATGACAATGAGGATAATCCCAGTTGTGACAGTGACCAAGCATGTCAGCTTGGAGAGGGTCGGAGGACACAGAGCTGTTCCTCTCTCTCCAGCCAACGTCCTTGCCCTCCCTCAGCAGCACAGAGTGCTTCTGTCTCACAGCCTCTCTTAGGACAACACAATTATCCTATCCTTAACCTTACTTAGGGGACTTTAATTTGCTGGCAAAGAAAGTGCTGATGCTACAGGTTGATTCTCTTTTATGTGGTAGGAGGAAAATACCTTATTTAAATAAGTAACTACCTCTGTTATAAACAAAGCTGTCACACTCAAACAGGCAATGCTATCACTAAATCCCTGCTCTAGTTACCTTCTAGAGTCAAAGTGTTCATCACAAGGACAGGGTGGCAGGATTCAAGGGTATTAGTGGTGAAAAAAATTTTCAGCATTTTATGTGGCTATGCCCTGAAATATCTTCTGTCAAACCTAAAAAGAAGGTGGTTTAACTGGCGTAATGGTCACTTCTGACCGCGACAGCTCTACATCCTGTCCTTGCTGCGCTCTGATAGCATAATCACATAATCAATTAGGTTGGAAAAGACCTCTGAGATCAAGTCCAATGTGTGACTGAACACCACCTTGTCAACTAGACCATGGCACTGAGTGCCATGTCCAGTCTTTCCTCAGTGTTACATCATATTTCCATAATGTTATGTCAGCAGTAATAAGCTAGAGTATTTAAAAGTCTGAGTGTCACTGCTAGGGAAAGAGGTTATGTCATTATCCTTATGTTGAAAGTGAGATGTTGAAGTCAAAGTGACAAGTCAAGGCAAGCATTTTGGGGTAGCTGTGAGACATGGGACACGATCCAGACCTCCTTGTTCATAGCCATTTAGGATCCTTTGTTTTTGTGCTTTTGTGACAATAACTTTAAAATTAGCCATGGCAACAGGTGGTGAAGTTGTTCATTTTCAGCCTTGATGCAGGGAGTTATGGTAAATAGGCTGTCGCTGTTCTGTGACTGGCAGGAGCTCTGTGTCTGTGTACAATAGGCTTTGTTGTGACCGTGTTTTCTTTCTGGTGTGTGACTACACCTAACCCTGTGCCTAAATCAATTTCTCTTTTCTGCCTTAGAAAAATTGTGACCATAAACATGGTCATAATTTTAAGAGGTCACCGTCGCATAGAGCAGATAGACTGAGAGTTCACACCTCTGAAGGAGCTGTGTGGAATTGGCCCTGCCTGGCTGCAAGGGAGAGGGAGAAAGAAGTAAGCCTCATATCCACAAAGAAGTGTCATCTGACTATTACCATGTGTTGGAGCTCCCAAAGAGGTCCAAGGAAGCTGGGCACCTAAGCATCTGTATAGAAATTTGGGCCAAGATCTGCAAATTCACTAGTACGTTTCCCTAGGTGCAAAAGATGTGTTTATTTCTGGTTTTAACAGCACTTTGTGTACTAATTCCTGTACATTAGTCTTGGCTAGCACTGAGCTGTGTGTAATAGGCTGTTTTTTAATATTGAGGTCAGTCATGGTGTGACTTGGCTTGTCAAATCCTTATGGAAGAAATTATTTGATTTTTAAAAAAGTCTGGGAAGATAGTCCTGGGTGGTTTTTGTTTAGTAGAAAGGAAAAGTAAACAAAAGGAATGAAAGAGTAGAAGATATCTTATCTTGTTTATAAGCAAATAAACATAATAGCAGAACACTGTGAATAGGAAAACGGTTTCTCTCCATCTGTCAGCCCCATCATCTGAGGACAATAGATGACTTCAGAGAAGAAAAAAATGTATCTTGTACCAGTAAGCATGGTTAGCACTGTGGGTAAGTGTTTAAAATACAAGACTGGAGCTGGAGAAAAGGTTCTAATCTTGTTCCATTGCACACATATATATGACCTAAGGGAGACCCACTGTCACGTCATGTACCTTAACTTCCCAATCTCTAAGGAAGGATGTTTGCTTGAGTGTAAGAAAAGATTGTGAGATTTCACTCACTTATGTTTCTAAATTATTTTGCAGTCATGGGATGGAAAGGTTATAAAAGCAGATATTTTTATTTTTAAAAGCGGGAAAAATATTAAAAAAAATACATGGAGTTAATTTCTGAAACTTATTGTGGAAGGATGCTATCAGAGCACAATTTGGGACAGTACTGTCACAGACTTTAGAAATGTGTAATAAGTATATGTGTGGCAGCTTTGGTCATAGGAAGTTAATTTGAGTTCCTAACAAGCGTGAAGCTGTTCCATTACAAATACAATTGAATGCTGGTACATTTTCTCTCTTTGTCTGTAAGAAATGGTCTTTATCAAACAGGCTGGTTTAGGGAGAATGATGAAGCATTGATCTTTTGGGCCTTATCATATATGCACGGTAGGGTTGTGTGGAATGGAAAAGTTCCTTTATTAATGAACAACAACAAAGGCTTGTTTGTATTTCTGCTGTGACAAACACAAACCATCTCTTGTCTGTTTTAACCAGAACAGTAAAAACCAAAACCTGAAACATCTGAAAATTTTGTGCAGGGCAACCTTCCACTAAATGGGGCCAGACTGAAGAATCATTTTTGCTGGAATGAACACTGTAATGTACTATCCAATGTACTATCCAAGTGCTTTGTTCTGTGTTCAGTGCTGCAAGATCAGGGTCTTTAATTCCTTTGCTTGTTTATTTTAGGGCAAGAAATACTGGGATTTACTTTTTCTTTCCTATGTTAGCATTGCCCTCTACTGGAGGAAATCAAAACTGCCCACCTGAAGCCTGAAGTTGTTGGCAGATAACGCATCATCTGCTTTCTCTCCTCTCTGGGGCCTTGGGCTGGCAGAGCAGGGAGAAGCCATCCCTACCTCCAACCGGCAGGATGACTGGACAGGGTATCCAGATTTGAGCTCCTGAATGGCAGCATGTTTGTTGCTATACAACCAAAACATTTCCTGAGTGTTGGTAGCTCAGGCTGCATATGAGGAGTTGTACTTTTTCTCAAGGGTAGCATTCTCCTGTGCAGTGAGGTGAGAAACTTGGAGCTGGATAGTGCAAGATTTGGTAAATGGGGCTGCTGGGTCTGAGTCAGAGGCTCGGGATGAAACAGGTTCTCTGTGGCCAAGTTTGAGAGCTGCTGAGAGCAGTGCAAACTGATGGGGCTCCTGTCACCTTCTACAGCAGCCTTGCTTTTGAGGCCTTGTCAGGTACTTTAGAGTGAGATGTTGCAGTCTCTTGGAAGAACTAGCACTGGGTTTATGTAGCTCAAACTTGAATTGCTTGGATGATCACTTCTAAGTCACCACTAGCCTAGTGTAAAATCTGACATTTCCCCCCTTGCCCTCCACCCCATCTAGCACTGGATCAAGCCATTTTTGCATGCAGGCCAAACCCAAATGTTCCAGTCTGAAGTGGAGGCAACAAAATGATTCTGGCCTGAGGGGCTTCAGGCATCAAGAAAGGAAAGGAAGGAAATACAGGGAGCATAAACTCCACAGAGTTCAACCTGGAAAGGTGTCCAAGATTAACAACTGGCTGGTAGAAGTCTGTATTCCCAAATTCTAGGACATACGTTTTTGCAAACATGCAGGTTTGGTATTTTCTCTTAGAAGCTTGCCTTGTAGGTATTCACTGGGTCTCATGCCTTAATTTGCTTTCTCACAGCCCATAGCGGTAAGGGATGAGGAACATGGGAGGAGTCCAGAGAAAAATCCAGAGGCTCACTGTATTTGGTGAAAACACATTGAGATACATTGCTCTACAAGGTGAGATCTCATCATGGTCCCACAGTGAATGTACTTGCTGGGTCCAGGTTTTTTTTTCTAAAGTTTCAGTTTTAAGAGTCTCAGTACTGAGTGATGTCTTCTCCGGGCTGTTTGGTTTGGGAACAGAAGGTGGTATGGAAAAGTTTCGCATCACTTCATGCTGGTGTCTGTGCAAGGAACCTGCACAGAGTTTGTCGGAGTGCCTCTGTGGGTAGCATCCATGATATCTATGTTTAGTAAACTGCTCTGTCTGCTCACTGCTGGCCAAATACTGATACCTGGTAGCTTTTACAGATCCCTTGCTAGGGAATATGCTTGGTTCTACAAAAGTGCAGAAGGCTTACCTGTATTAGTTTAGGAGAATTCAGTGTTTAATTTTACAAATCATGGAATTGCTAGAACATCAAGACAATGTACTTTATTATTTTCATTTAATATTAGTTTTATGTCATTTTGGTGCTTCGTAGCCTGAAGATTTGGCTAATATGTGTTACCAGTGCCCCCTCCCGGATACGACAAGGTTTGTTCTCAGCTGCCTGGCCCCTCTAGTGTTTCCCCCGAGGCACAACCATGTCGAGCCATGGCTCGTGAAAAAACTCAGCTCCTGCTTTCTCTGACTGTTGCCAGGTGACCCTACCATACAATGACAAAATTGCAGGAAAGATGCTAGATTGTTTTGATCAAGAGAGAATTTTCATAAATGCAAGGTTTATTTTTTTTTGTCCTCCTGTACAGAGGGGGCAAGTCAAGTGTTTTCTGCATTTATTTTGCTTTTGCTGCTCACAAACTAGATAATAAAAAGGCTGAATAATGCTTCATGTGATATGAAAACCTGGAAGTGTCATACTTCTTAACTCTCTAATGAATAAGAAACTTACTTTCTTATGATAGAAAATGCTTCATAAAAATGTGTTGTGAGCCTGCTCTCTGTACAGTGAAACCCAGGCACGAGGAGATGAATTGGCTTAGCCAGAATATTCCAGCAGATCTGCAGGAACAGCCTTGAGTTCCTGCTTTACTGTTCTGTGCCCTATAGATTGAGTTCTGCTGCTTCAGTTCAGTACAAACTACCAAGCAAAGTCATAACAGATAGTAGGATCTGGTTGGGATTTTTTCAAACATTTGAGTTTGTAAGATCCTGTTCTCATACACAATTACCATGTAATATGCAGCCTGTTAAAGATCTGCCTTTGCCCATGCCAAAGGAATACTTGTCCCTATGTGCTTATTATGTCCTTCTCTGTCTTCTCTTCCCTCTGCGTAAGAAGTATTTTTTTATTAGGATCCGGTTGCTTTTCATCAGTCATAACTCCAGTCCTGCCATGACAGCTGTTGAGCTGAAGTATTTTTTTCCCTTGATAGGTGCCCAGATTGGGTCATTTGCTGTTTGTTGTGTTTGGATAAATTTTATTTCTTGCATGTCTTACTGTTCAGTAAACTGCAGCCACAGATTTCTGTCTTCAACGGGGCAATAAAGAATCTTTCACTCTCTGCAAGCCTACCTCCCATCATGGTCTCCCGTGGAAAGTCTTTGGAGTTTATATGTTCATCATGCCTCAGAGGGAGCTATCAAAAAAGACTTGGGGCTGTACTGGGAAGGGGTTTATTAACCTGACTGATGTGAATGAAGGCTGCAGGGTACTAAGAGACTTAACTACTGTGGGTGGAGAGACTCTGTAGATAAGAACTGCTTATGGAAGGACAGTTTAGCAGCAGGGTGATAAAGTTGCAACCATTTCACTCCCCTGTGAGTAATGGAACAACAAAAAATTTTTGTAGGAAAGTTCAGTTATTATTATGGACTAGGTTGCAGGATAGATTCTGAGTGTCTTGCCTCAGGAGAATGGTTTATGGGTCACTAAGTTATTTAGAGCTGTTCATTGAAGTGCTCCTCCAGAGCTGTAAATAAGCCCTCCATCTGACAACTGCAAAGTAATAGTACTGGGGACAGATGAGAATGTCCTGGGGAATCCCTAGCACGCTTGCCAGCCTTAGATGAGATCTGTGTACATAGATACACATACATAACTTTCTCCTAATAATGTGGGTTTTTTTCAATGTGTATTTTGTAGTATCTGATCTACCAGCAGATGGGAGTCTGTCAGCACTGCTCCTTCCACAGTGGTCTAAAGCAGATGAGTTCAGATGGGTCTCAGGGATCCTTACTTCCCCGTCATCATGGCAGGTCACTGGAGACAATGTTCTTACTGTTTGCCAGTTACTGTCTTATTCTCTCTTCTACATTAGTTAAGTTCAGGAGTGATACCCCTCTGTCAAATACATTGTTCTTTTCTATTNAATTTTTTAAATTTTTATTTTATTTCCTACTGCATCCAGAAAAAGAAAACCTTACTGGAGGATATAAAGCAGATTATCAGCAGAGCTGTAGATAAGATAATGCACTACTTCATCTCTGAGGTGCTGGCCTTCACAGGACAAATATTAGCTCCTTAAATGCAAGCTCACATTTGCAATGTTTTACATATCGCTGCGTAATTCAGCAGTTGGTGGATGTTTCAGGTGTCTGAACCGCTCTACAAGCAGGGGTGTTTAAGTTGAAGATTGAGGGATGTAGGGTACAGCTTAATTATCAAAGGCTCAAAGAGTGGGTCAGGTTTGGGTACATTGGCAAAGCATTTCCAGAGTTCTAAGTTCAAAACAAAATGGCCTTTTGCCCTGCTGATCTCATTTACTTTCCTCTAATTGGTCCCTCATCAGCTGCCCTAGCAAGACATATCTTCAGAAATTCTGCTTACATTGACTATTGTAGTTTTATGTTGAGGGCATCATGGCATTCCTGCCTTGTAAAACTCTGCTCTCTGCCTCTGGCTTTAACACAGATCTCATTCTTAATGAAAGATCATCTCATTTATATTTTTGGATTGGAAAGAATAAGTTCTTGGGTAGTTAGGGGGAACTATTTTATATCCTGAGGTTTTTGGTATGTCCTTGGCCAGCTTCATAGTCTTCCTGCTTCTTCTAGCCTAAGAAGATCCTGCCACGTTTCTAGAAACTTCTACTTAACTTCATGCAGGTTCATCACAGGATGTTAATAACCCCTTAGGAACATAAAATGATTGAGAGGGAGATTGGGAAGGAGAAGAGGAGGGAGAGAGCAAATAAGGACGTAGAGTATTGTTAGTGGGCAGGGGAAGTTGGGATACTTGTTCCTGATTATGTTTAAAGAGGAATTGTGAGTCTGATGATCTTTGTATTCTCAAGGCTTCTAATCTGCTTGCTCTAATCCTCTTACAGCATCTGCTCTATTGGACTTTTATCTGATCTCTTTGTCTCTCAAATAATCTGTCGAAGCTCCCCATGTTGAGTCACTTTTGCCCTTTCCCCAGAGAGGCATTTTGGTATCCTCTTGCTCAAATGGGGTCAATGGATTCTGCTTGTTCTGGGGTCCTTGAGGCTAGTCTGAAGTAATTTAAGCCACGATTTGGCTACATCCTTCAGTCATCTAGATTTGGTGTAGCTGGCAGTGGGAACTGTGACACTCCTAGTTCTCTGCTATATAGCAAAATTTACATCTGTGGTAAACCAAATTTTTGAGATTTGAAATTGCAAAGAATGAACGGTGTGTTCATTTGTGGTTTTTTTTCAGTGGTGACTAAAACAAAAATAAAATCCGGAGAAAATTGGTTTGTTTTAGGCTTTTCTGTTTATTAAACCACATGATACAACTAAAGTTGGCAAGCTACCTTATTTCCTAAATTCAAATTCTCTTGGCAGAGAGTGTTCATCAATGACTAGTAAAACACAATATCATCATGTCAGAAACTGAATTTCTGTGTTTTGAGTTGGAGAGCTTTTGAGAAGAAATTCCAACAACCTCTGCAGTGAACCCTTCCAAAGAAAACGGGGACATGTCATTACTTTTAGGAACTGTGTTCTTCTCAGTAGTGCAGGGTGAAGAGTTATTAGCAGAATTATGAAGATTTTAGATTGCAATTATATCTTATAAAGTATTGAAAACTCAGTCTTAGGTATTGGTTAAGCTCAAGCCAGGTAGAAACAGCTGAGATGAATATGTGCAATTTGAATAGAAACAGAGTTTTCTCTTTAGTCATTGAGCATTGGAGAACGTGTCCCATGCCTTTGTGTGGGAGAAGCTAATGCCATGCAACAAACAAAATGGAGTCTCTTTTGCCTCCCAGAATGCTCTCTTCCCTGGGCTGTTGAAACACCAAGCACTGTTTCTGGGAGGAATGGAACAAAAACATTTTAGCTGTATTTGGTGATCCTAAAGGAAAGCAGACTGCCCCATCTGGGAATTCTGGTTTATCTCTTGAAAGCGGCATGACGACAAAAGCCATGATCTGTACACTAATCTTACTCCGTTTCCACTGCACAAAAGCAAATAGGCAACAGCAGCAAGATATTTGGGGTAGTAAAGTGTTCCAGGACCTTGATGTTTTTTGTTGTTGCTTTTGTTTGTTTTGGTTTGGTTTTTTGTTTGTTTGTTTTGTTTGTTTGTTTTTGTTTGGTTTGTTGTTGTTTTTTTTTTTTTACTGAGCCTTGCATGCAGTGAGGCAGAAGCTTTGTGGTTTGTCAAAGCATAAAAAAACCACTCAGATATTGCTATTTTTGAGGATGAAAGCCTCACACGCACAAAAACACACAAACTGTGGGACACAGATCCTGCTGGCTCTCAATAGCTTCTCCTTCTGGTCCTGCTGCCTCTCTGCCGGAGTGCCAATCCACTGACTTAATGAAGGCTAACGGTATAATTAATCACACGCACCCGCAGCACAGCAGTTCATGAGACCTGAGTAAATGTGACAGCTGCTCTGAGGGAGAAAGGGGGAAAAAGCCCAAAATGATGACAAGAAGGAAAAGAAGGTCTTTGGCAAAAACAAGAAGTCAAAGCAAAAAGGGAGTCATCAGCAAAGAGATGGGCTGGGAGCCTTTTTGAGCAAGGCAGAAAGCAGTCTCACCCAGCTGTCCTGTTGTAAAGCGTCTCCAGACATTTGTTTTTCTCTTTCTACGTTTGGCCTCTACTTTCTTCAAATTATGCTTGAGGGCTTTTCCTCATTTAATTTTCTCTTCGATACATTCCTTTTTTTGTTCCTTTTCTTTTTATCAATGATTGTGCTGTTTGGTATTTTTCCAAGTAGTACATGGTATTCTGGGCCTTTTACGTCTTATGGACCGTGTGACATAGCTTTGGTAACCAGTGCTAGTTATACTTTGCGGGGAGTGGAGTGTAGCTAGTTTAGTTCGGAGCTGATAAAAAGACTAACTTTTGCTTCCTGATCCATGGATGGTGGAAATGCTGAACTTTGTTCTTGTCTCTGAACCTTTTTCCCCCAATATTCTTACTACTTGTGCTTGAAGTCCTTCTGTTGTCTTTTGTATCCTTTGTGCATCTTGGTTCTCTTTTTGAGGATGGTGGTAATGGAAAATTTCTTCTCGGTAGAGCACAGAGGCCTGTGGTGCGATCCAAGGGGCCTTTTGAGATCTGATGTGGTGCATTATTTGCTAGAGCCATGGAAATAGTGGCAAGCTCTAAAGGTGGAACTAGAAGGGGAAGATCTGAGGTAATTTGTATTGTAAATAAAAATTTGCAAGGCTTTCTTGTTTCTCCTTTTTCTACAAGGTAGTTTTGTATCTTCTTGAATTATAACCGTAGGAGTTGTGTTACTTGTGACACATCATCCACATGTAGGTGATCCAGATACTTTTTTTACTTAAGATGCACTTAGGTATTTTGGGTCAGAAACAGGGAGGCAGGGAATATGCAAGAAGTGTTTGTCTCTGATGGCCAGAATAGGGGTTGAAAGGTGTTATCTGTATTTCTGGTTTTGCTTGTAACTGTCTATATGAATTTGAGCATATAGCTTCATTTAATCTCAGCTGGGGATAAGGAGAGGGAATCTCTGTTGCAGGTTAGCCTTACACACAGGTCTTCTGGGAATTCCCTGTAATGCTGTATCAAGGAACAACTTTTGCTGTTCTTCTCTCAACCCCAGGGTGAGAGAAAGTGAGACACTGGAAGATGTAGTGCATTGTAATCTGGAGAACTTGGGCACTGACTCAAGGTGTACATGTTCTTGCTTTTTATTAAGGGGTATCTAGACTCTCGGGTATGTGCACCCCTGTGTTTGGAGATACATTCTGGTATCTGGAGATACATTCCTGTGAAGTCATATAAAATAACTTGGGAGCTTTGTGATAAACATCAGCAAATAAGACATTGAACTATATCCACAAAAGAAAATCATGTGACCTGGTTCTTAGGTGCTCAAATCCTCTTCAGATTTTCCAAGTCCTTTCATTTTTATTTTTCCCCACTAACTGTCTTATGTTGGAGGTCATCAGGTCTTATGCTGCTGTTTTCTGTTTCCCAAAGTGCCTAAAACTCTGTGCAGGGTTGTTTCTCTTGACAGTGCTGCTCAGTGCCAGTGTGTAGCTTGTGTCTGTTGGGATCCATAATCTTGGCTCAGGAGTTCAGTACCAGCCTGCTCATGGAAATGATGGGAGCCACTCTTTTTGTCTGGTGTCCCGGTGGCTGCAGCACATATCCTCCCTAGGGGAGCCACTGGTTATATGGCATTTCTCAGGCTGCTGTAGCCAGCAGATAATTTTGCAGTGGAAGGTATAACTCTTTCTGCCTGTTTCTGAAGACTCTCTTCTCTGCTTGAAGTAATTAAATAGTCATGATGTTTGAGAGCAAAGTAGGAGCAAGCAAGCATACAAGCATGAACATGGATATGCGGTTTAGGGTTTACTATAGTCACTGGGCAGGACTTAGGAATCTGGTTTTCTCCTCATGGGGAGGAATCTATTGATGTCTGAATGCAGGAGATTCACTCTTTCACACTCAACTTTCTACATCCATGAATGGGTTAGTGCCTAACTCAGAGCTGCAGTTTGTAGTAGATGGCAGAGAGGTGAAGACAGGTTTGACACGCAGAGTTGTCCAGATCTGTCACTCCCACTTGGTGATAACACTGATTGTTTGGCAGGATGGTTGAAAGAGAGACTGGTTACACATAGTGGATGTAACTGTATATCTGGTTTATCAGCGATTGCTCAGTGATCCTGCTTCAGGGATTCCCAGGGAGAGTAGGAACTTGAGGGCTTTATATGGAAAGAAGTATGCTGCTCTTAAATATTTACTGTGTGACACCTGTGCTGAGAAGGAGGATTCAATTCTTCTTTTCTTTGCAGGGTATTATTATTTCTATTTGTTTTGATTTTTTTTTGGTTCTGATTTGCCTTTTTCTTTCTAAAGGTAGCTTCAGTTGTGTCAGTAATTAGCTAAAAATTTTGCAGTTAGAACAGAATAACAGGGTTAAGGTGAAGGAGGTAGTTTGCTGATCTCCCCAGCACATCTGCAGCCCTATTAATTTAATTAGACCTGCACTGTATAAATATTTAACTCATTTTAATTTCTTTTGAAGTTCCTGTGGTTTTCAAATAGTTCCCAGCTCCAGATTATCCTTTTTATTCTTCTGTATATTTGAGATAGAGGGGAAGTAAAAAAACCCAAACAAACCTTGTCTCTGAAATGTAATCAAATGGAAGACTCATGGATTTTTGCCTTTGTGCCTACTCTCTTCCTAAATTAATTTCTCTCAGGCCCTCTGTTATGATATGAAAAGAGGACTGTCTCTGTGGTTCCAGGGATGCCTTTTTCCATTCTGCGATTTTTGAATCCTGATGCTGATGAGAACCAGCTTGGTGCAGGACTGCATGGAGGATGAGTAAAGTGCTGCTTGGAGCTGCTGGGAGAAGCAGGAGTAGCTTTGCCTGTGAATGGCACACAGAAGTATGATGGGAAGGTCTTCGGACACAGGCCAGAGGAATGAGGCACAGGAACTAAGACGGATGTGCTAATGAGGAGGTGTGGGCAAAAAATAAATACAGGCCAGATACCAGAGAAATTATAGGGAGCTGCTGTATGAAAAATCATCAGTTGAAGAGAGATTTCTGACTAAAGCAGTGCTGTGGGTGGTCAGAGCAAGAGAAGGGGCTGTTTCTGTCCTGGTGCCTTTTTTTTTTTTTCTGATCACTTGTTGAACCATTGCCTCAGTTTCCCCAGGTATAACATGGTGACAGCAGCTCCTGGTGCCTGCTCTTGGAACTGGAGAGTTTGAATTTACTGGTGTGTAGACACAGAAGGTAACTATTTTTTGAGCTGTGCCCTCGATGCTGGGTTGTCTCCTTGAGGCTGTGCCGTACCTGGTTGGGTTGAGGTGGTTCCCGAAGGATTGTTGTGGATATCAGTGTGTTCCCCAGCTCAAGACTTGCCAGCAGCCTGCAGCGTTGAGGTCCCCTGGTCCTTCTGTCCCTGTGTGTTCCAGGCTCTCTAGTTCACTCAGCAGGCCCCTGTCACTTTGCCTGCTCTGGGGTTGATACCCAATCACCTGGTCAAAGGCCATGGGCTCCAGCATCCTGATCTGCAGGGAGAGTGTAGAAACATAGTCATGGACATAGGAGTTTTTATGATTTGGGGATTATCCAGCATAACTGGGGAACTATCCTGGGCCTCTCTATCCTTAAAGTAATCCAGGTTCACTGTGGTACATTAATGTGATTTCTGTGTAAAGGGGAAATTGCTTGGCTTTTATTTCTTCTTTAGCATAGTTATGTTTTCAGCTATGAAGGCAAGACAAAGCTAGAGGTTTTGGGGTTGCCACAGAAAATGCCAGTTTTAGGATGTTGGAAAGCCTGGAGATACTCCAGTGGCAGCCATCCTCGCTGATGACCAAGGAGCACTTTGGAGGGGATGCAGCCTGCCAGGAGAGCTGTTGTTGCTGCTGATAGGATCTATAGGAGGGATGTGGATATGGCATTTCATTGTCAGAAACAAGCACCGTGTTACATCGCATGCTATTTCTCTTTATCCAGTCCTGAAGATGATCCAACCCATCCTCGGGATGTTCTGATCCTCCTTTTTATTAACAGAATCTCCCACCTGAATGTCAGTAAATTACTTTAGCATATTCCTGTCCTGTGCCTAGTCAGATTAATATGAGTATTTAAAGTGAGATGTGGCCTAAAAACTGAATCCTGAGCAATGTTCTTGCAGATTCCTTCCAACCCAAGAGCTCTGCTGGAAGCCAGTCTGTTGTCATCACTGTTTTAACAAGGTTCTTACTTAGCATTGGTTCTACTGCAAATTTCTGTCCTTTTTGATTTAACTAGGAATGACTATGATTATAAGAGAATACATGTATTTGAATATCTTTTTAACAGCTATGCTCATTGCTTTCTCAGGGTTTGGCATTGCCTTTTAGTTCATTTCAGGACAAACAGAGAGTGGTTGAAATGTGCACAGTGGCTGTAGCTCAGAAGGGTCTTTAGGGATGCACATGGGAATTGTATATGCCTGTAACTGTGCCTCTGCTTGTTTGGTGAGGAAAAAGAGAAGGGAAAGTGGCAGAATTAGTGTTTGAGGGCATGTCTACATCACTGCTTGTGTATATTGGTGAGTTGGAGTTTGTCATATCATGTGGAAGTGAAGTTTTGTGCAAATGTGAGAGTAAACCTGTCAATATAGGATTTGGTGATTTTCTGATAAGTTCATGTGAATGTGCAGCTGTTTGTGGAAAAATGTGTTTGTCAGCACGTGTAGATACATATGCTTATGATAAGAGACTTAGAGGGATGTTATTTCATGCATTTGTGGGTTATGCATAAGTTTATATTCCTACACAGGCAGGAAATAATTTATTTTGGTTTGCTTTTGTATGTAAAGTTTTGTGACCAGCTGGTACAGCCATGAAAACAGTGGTTGGCCAGACTGAGTATTTATACAGCTTAATGAGAACAGCTCAAACAAGACCACCCACCTTAAAATGCTCTCCAGCTCTCTGCTTCCTATCTCCATTAAATAGCAAAGATCTCTGTTGCTTTGAGACTAAGGGAATGAGGAAGTGCTGCCTGCCTAGTTACAGGAGCATTGTGTTTCCTTCAACATGACAAATGGTACAGTGTCCCACACTGAGCTGATTGGAATGGAAGACGCTCCCAATCACTTGCTGCAGTACTTTCCAGCAATACTGAATTCATTGTTTTCAGTCATAGGCTCTTAGAGACCTCATGTTGTAATGTTCCTGTCACAGTTTACTATAAAAGTCAGGATCAGTGTTTGTCATTTCACTGGCCCAGGTCAGGACAAGGAGAGTTGCAGTGCTCCCATTTGTGCTTCCTGCTTAAGCTGAGCATCAGGCTTTCCTCAAAGAGGAGAGAAGTTGATGGCAGCTGCCTGTCATAAGATGAACATGAGTGGCCAGAATGACTCAGAACACATTTCTGTTCTCCAACAGCATCCAAAAGTGGATGTCTGTGGGAGAGTATAAAAACAAGGCACACTATATTACATGTTCTGTGATAATTTCTGTCCAACATTCTCCCAGCCTCCAGCCAAGGGCTGGAGGGAAAAGGTCCTGTATTGACCTCCTTCTTCAGCACAGTAGAATCTGAGGGATGCAATGTCAGGAGAACCTATTTTCTTTTGTGCTTGCTTTCTAAAAGCCTCTGGCAATTTAATGAGGAAAGGAAAGAGCACCTTTTCATACAGCCTTTGGTGGTGTTGCCATCTGAGAGATTCTTCTCAAGAGGCAAAAATGGGAAACAAACATGAACGCTATCTGTATACCACTAAAGCCTTAGTTGCCTCTAGCATGTGATAGAACTGTGTCAGGAGCAGGAGACACCCATGAACAGAGGCTGTTTTGTAGAAGTCAGATGTGAAAGCTGAAGCACTGGTCTCAGGAGTGAACCTGGATCTTCAGGGAGCAGCTTGAAGACTTCGTTCAATCTGTGTCTTATGTGTGGGAATTAACTCTGACGTTTGCAGAGCTGCTTAGTGCGTGGCGGGGGTGTGCTCATGGCAGTGATGGAAGCTTGGAGGCAGATGATTTTGGGTGGTGAACAAGGGAGGGTTCATCTCAGAATACTGGTATTTGGGCTGGGTATTCCGGGGCAAGAGTATCTAGGAAGCTTGATGAGCTGAAGAAGGGCTATTTGTTTCTGCCTTGTGCACTCAGTCACCCTTGGTTATCTATCTTACAGCTTTGAAAATACAGAGACTGCTCAAACTGATTTATAGCTCTACACCAAGTGATAATATCTTGAAGCCTATGAGAAGTCTGAACCAGTCTTCATGACCTGCTATATGATTTGATTCTTGCAAAAGCTGCTGGGACTTGTTGCTGTAACTAATACATTGATGGGTTTGACAACACAGTCTCTTTTGACAGTCTTGTGCATGTTTGAATTATGGAAGCCGCTTGAGGTATTTCTTGTAACAAACTGAATGGCACCATAACTAACCAAACAGAAGGCAGTACAGGATAAATCAGTTTCAGTAGGCCTTTTATTCAGACAGTGAAGAGCTACCCATTGTGAATAGGAGAAGACTGTAGGTCAGAGCAGTGGGGGCTGAATGCTGTCTTCCTGCTGAGGGGATAAATTGATGTGAATAACAGAGGATTCAAGAATTAGGATTGTAGGATTTTCTTTTTTGGAAATGCGTTCTGCTGCATTTTCACTCTCCCTTGCTTTATGAGAAAGTGAGGAAGAGCCTAGAAGAACTTCAGACACAGGTTAGCAGTAGACAAACAGGAGAGGATGAGATTATTTTTTCTGGATGTTTCTCTGTCTACTAAGATTACAGAGCAATCTTACACATGCAAAATTTTATATTGTAGCAACAACAACCATTTCCTTTATGTTACTTTATATGTTACTAACTATTATGTTAACTACATTGTATCAGATTTCCCAAGATTTAATGCTACATGCTATTTCAAACTGGGATTCTTCTCTGGAAATTATACCTTCGATTAACTTGAAATAAGATTAAGAATCCTCCTTAGCATATATTACATGATGTGAAACTGTCAAAGCCTTTATTTATTGAAAACATCACTTAGGCTGTATGGTCATCTGCCTTATCTATTTCTAAATTTGAAATTTTTATTTCATATGAATAACCACTCAAAACTAAGTCATTTTAGTTCTCAACCTGTTCCTCTGAGAAGACAGACAACCGTTACTGCAAATCCAGAAAGCTGAGCCATTGGTGTCTGGTGGGCTCAAAGAGCCTTCAGCAGAAGATATCTTGCCCTAGCTGCTTCATGAATCATGTTTCCTGTTGGTGGGGGATGGAGACACAGACCCAGACCAGCAGGGAATCTGAATCGTTTATTCAAAGAAAAGAGCTGGTTTTATACACTTTTTCAAGGCACAGTATTTCCTTACATAGTAATTCTCACTAGGCGACCTATCCCATGTTTCCACCTCAGTAACACGCTTTCTGAATGTCCTTCTATGGGGTGATCACGCGCTGTTCACCTGTCTGTCAGCTTCTGGCAGGCTCTTCTCCACAGGGGCCCTGTGGAGACAAGCCTCTTTGTGCTGCCGTGTGCTCCTTTGTGCTGCCATGTGCTTCTTATCTCTCCCCACAGTTTCCAAACATGATTTTGAAAGAGTGTTTCTGGAGGCATCACTAACAGCATTCACCAAAACTTTATCTTTCAAAATACGTACTTTCCCATTATTGTTTAATGTTAAATATTTTTTCTATTTTTTTTTTTAAGAGGAAAACTAAAAGTAACTGCTTTTGTTCCAAGTAAACCATGGCAGCTCTTGTGCAGCAGCTGTTTTTCAGGTGAATGAACAAAAGCTGTGAACTGATTAGTGTCAGATCTTAAATTATTAATCTAACAGTTAGAGAAAGCATATGGCAACTCTTAAGATAAAGAGTCAATACACTGTAAAGATTTTGAGGCTGTTGCAGTGCAGGCAGTAATGTGGGATGCTGTTAAGATGAGTAACAAGCAGCATGCAGGATGTAAACAAACAGATCTGCCTTATGCACCTGATGTTGTCTAAATCAACATTAGCTTTTCTCAACTAGGCAGACATTCACAGTCCTTCCTGGTTTTCTTTTTGCAGCAGGAGCAGGGATTGTTTCATTCAAGCAAATTAAAGCAAAAAAGTTTCCAAAGGAGTACAGCGAAGGTGGTAAGCTGGAAGAAGAGGGAAGTTTAGAGCATGTAGGTGGCGTGAGGGAGCAGTGGTACAGGTAATGGAGAAGCACATCAGAGTCACACCTTAGCTTACCCTCTGTGTGTCTCTTGGTGGGCTTACCAGCAGGCATTTCTTAAATGGGTTTCTTTAGATCTCAGATGAACCAAAAATTTGAGGTCACATCCATTAATAATTTAATCACTGGTGCTAATGCTATTTTCTCCTTGCTGCTGAAATTCATGACTTTTGGTATCAAGTCAATAGCAGAGGCTAATGACCTGCTTTTTAGGTTATATTTAGGTGGGCAAAAGGCTGCTCTGATTTGAAAATCACTGTTACCTTTCCAAATTTGGTCTGGCATTCCAAAGGAGTCTTTCCTTCCTTTCTCCTTGGGCCTTTCTGCCACATGCACTTGGTGGAAACACGCACAAAGAGAAACAGAAGAGTTTTTTCCTTTCTTATTGCAAAATGTTCCGCAGGTGAGAGGATGTCTGTGGCAAGCCTGGCTGCTCTGCAGGGGACTTTTGGAATGATCTGGGTTTTGAAGAAGCTACAACGGCTCATACTGCCCTAATTAAACAGTGCTTGCTCTGAACTCATTACACTTTCCTGCCCTGTTTGCAAAAAAAAGTTCTTATGGCTGCTCTAGCTTCAGTTTACACTGGATACCTGTAAGTTCCAGTGCTGATGTTTTGGTGACCCAGCTGGGGCTGAGAGGAATAGGCACAGAGATAGGGAGTGCTGTTCATGCATTCTTTTTTATCAGTAGTTTCCGTGGTTTGGTTTGGGTGCAGGCATACATTGGCTATGTGGGGTGAGGAGTATGGATGTAGGTTGTAGTGGTGAAGTGTCAGAGGAAAAATGTTTTATAAAGTTTTTAATCTACAACTGCAAAGGGCCTATGAGATCATTCCAGCCTCTGGTCCTTTATATATATATATAATGAGCTATAGATTTTTACAGACTTATCCTTGAATTGAGTCAAACCACCCCTGTGCATTTAACACATTTGTTCCCATTTTGATTTGAAAATGAGGCTTGTTTGTCTTAATATAATTAGAGGTGGTTTATCTGGTGAGATACTCTTTACTAGTTCCTAATTAAAAAGGGAAGCCTTATTTTTCTGAATTGAGAGTTTTATATATAAAGGATTGTAGGCACCGAAAGGTGTTTAGGTGGGAGTGGCTCTTGTGCAAACTGGCATGTGGCAAAGGACGTTACCAGCACTGTGTGGGGAAAGATGAGCAGAGAGGGGCTCTCAACCCCAGTCTGCCTGTGTTTTCTTTCTGCACAAGTATTAGAGCGACGGCCCAGCACAGCAGGAGGGGGAGGGTGCCTGTGGGGCTCAGTGCTGCAGATGCTTTGTAACATTTCAGCTCTTTGTTCTGTCTGAATAGAGCAAATAAGGCAGTCAGGCTAATTTGAAAAGATGGTCGATTAGGCTTGGAGTGTTTAATATTCTCCCTTGGTCCCTAGCTGCTGTAGAACCTCAATTTTGCCTTCCCAGAGCTCCAAATGGAGCCTGCTGCTTTCCCTTTGCAGAAGTCCTGGGCTAAGGGTGATGACAGAGAGGCTGAAACAGTTAAGTTACACAAGCAGGTTCTCTGGTGAACCCTCCTGCAAAGTGCTTGTGTCCCCAGGACAGCCTGTGAGCTGCAACAGGATGTGTCCATGGGTAGTGGGCAACCAGGGAGCCCACAAAGACAGTCAGAATCTGGCATCAAGCAAGCTAGAGGCAATGGTTTGTCAATTAATGTGTCAATTAATTGTGGTGAGGCCTTGCTGTATCACCCATTCCAGTCAAGTGGCCTTGCTGAATAAACAAGGATTATCACTCAGGGTTTTCAGCAACCTCTGCAGTTTTGCAGCCGGTGAATAGTTTGCTTAATTCGGTGCACGTTGGTGTTGGGGATTCAAAATGCCAGGCCAGTCACCTCCTCTGGTGGCCAGACAGCCCTGCTTCCAGCTGCAGTGGCTGTCAGTCTTCCTGCACTGTCCGCCCCCAGCAGCCCCTGGCACAGCTTCTGTCACTTCAACCTTCTGTGCTTCTCTGTAAACAGCAATAACATTGCTTTACAGGAGGGCTGAGCAGCGTTTATTGTTTGCTTTGAGATCTGTAGAAGTACCTAGAAGCCTCCCTCTATCTAGTCATAAATGCTTACGATAAGTGTACCAGTGAATATGTAAGAGTCTGGTTTTGTAAGACCTAGAAAGCTTGCTGTTCTGCACAGCAAGCATCCTTCTTCAGCTGATCTTTTTATTTCTTTTATAAAATCTTGTTCAAGTACATCATATTTCACATTTAAGTACATCATACGGAGCAGAGTAGAGGTAGAGGAAGAAAAACTGAATTTTGAAGTAGATTTATTTTTCCTGATAATTGAGAAATAAAATTTCTGACATGCTTAAGATTGCACCTTTCAAATGTGACAGCTGTTACCACTAGTGAAGCAAATAGTTTCCAATAAGGGGAATATATATATGTTACTGCATATGATCTAGTGGCCAAGTACATAGTGGAAGATGTTTTTACTATCTCTTTTTATTGACAGGTCAGAGCTTTGATCAGTTCTGGAAATTTCCTTGTAGTCTGTTCTATCCAGCGTATTTTACTGTGCTGTTGCATTGCTTGCAGCATTGCTGATTTTCCCTGTTGAAAATCACTCCATTATTGCTCCAAATTCTGCTTGTTTGTTGTGTTTTGGTTGTTTTTTTTTTTTTAAATTAAACACAAATATATATATACTATATCACCCAAGCTGGTTCATGAATAGCACACATCAAAATCTCTGAGGTGAATATAGATGCTATCTTCCACTAGCTATTCAGTGTATTGAAAAATGGAGCCATCTGAAATGGATATTGGTGCACCTGCACCCACAAACAGGCTTGCACACCAAGGAGGACTTTTGATCTTTATTTTAAATAGTGATATATGCAAACATTGGCAGTTCCATTTATTTCCCCTTTGTAAGTAAAGCCTATCTAATAATTTTGTGCAAATTTAATAATTATGTGTAATGACCGAATTAGGACTATAATTTAAGGAAAAGACTCAATTCCTCACAATGTTTGTCTTATCATTTAATTGGAAAGTAACTTCTTTCCTCTCTCTTACATAGACTAAATGAGTCCTATGTACTATCTCAGCCTCTTTGAAGTTAAGTGTCCTGTAGACATTCAAATTGTTAACATTTGTAAGGTACATGGGAGTGAGTTAGATGAGGTTAGGAGGTGCTGCTCTTTTGTAAGCAGGCAGTCATGATGATAGCTGCATTTTCAGCGTGTAGGAGCATCTGGAGCTTTGCCTATTGATGACCTTTGAAAATTGTACGGATTTCTGAGTTTGGGCACTCAGTCTTTAAAAATATTGGTACTATGCCTGTTCCTCTGTAATGTTACTTTATAATACCCTCTCTGTAAAATGCAAATACAATAAGTGCATAGACCTAACTGGCAGGTGCTCTGATCTTCTTGATTAGAACTGCAAAGATTTTTTTTTGGGATACTGCTTATTGAAAGGGCTGGGCTTTTACTCACCACTTTTACTACATGTATTATGAAAAAGTATCAGAGATTCATCTACCTTTTTCTTCCAGCTAAGAAGATTATGAAAGTCTAATTATAGAGGAGAAACCTGAAAAATCCTTTCTTACCTTCCTGCTGAGGCCTTCTCTGGATGCTGGCCTGGGCAGCCAGACCCAGCTGGAGCCACCTTATGAGTGAACCTGTGCTCAGTCCTGGAGAGACTTGTAGCTACTTGAATGGATGTGAATATTCTTTCTTTTAAGCGGACCATAAGTGCTTGAGTCTGAAAGGCACTGTCCTTTCAGAGGGAGATTTTTCTTCATTTTATTGCGCTCATTCTTGTGTTGTGCTCAGATATTCTGCTGTCTTCGTTATATGCTCTGCATTCCCCTATACCACAGGTTCTGACAACTCTTCCTCCTATTCAGCCTGGAGTCCTCCTTTGAACATCACCCCATGAGTTACCTCCCTTCGCTGCCACAGTACTTTGTCTCCACTGTTAACTTTCACACACTGCTCTCATCCTATAAAATCAGACTTTACATCTGGCATATTATTCCAGGCAGTGAAGTCAGCAAAACCTGAAACAGAAAAACAAAATGCAGAACTGCCTTCCCAGAGTGAAGTGATGACATGCACGTTCACACTGCCGCACAAGCTTTTTGGCCTTTCAGAAGAGGCTTTGAAGAAACATGTCATTTCTTAGCAGTTCTGGCTCTTGTTGTATGATGTTACCCAGGGGCAGGCTTGAACATTCACCTCAGGGTTTCTCTGAAGTTTCTAACTTTGGCTGGAGATCTTGTCCCCTGACGGCCAGTATGCTCATTACTGGAAGCCATTTGGTCCAGTTTGTCCAGCTGCACCGCTCGTAGCTCACCTCGTACAGCTCAGTTTGACAGTGTTCATTAGACCCTTACAGACCTAAGAAAGATTTATTGGGAGGAAATGGGATTGGAAACCCTATAATGGCCCACAGTAGAGTTATTAGTTGTCTTCTAACTTCAGCTGTTTGGGGCACTGTAAAGACTTCAGTGACTTTGGGAGACAACACATCAATCACTGTATTTTCTCGAGCAATAAGGCTAAGGACTGGCCTTCTGTGCTGACTGCTCCCATGAACCTCTGTTTTCTAGATAAAGGTGAGTCACAGAGTCATAGCTGATCACTTTTTAATATTTTTCAGTAATATTTAGGCAGGAAAAGCACACAAGGAGAGGTTAAACGGCATGTCTGTCATCATATGTGTCTTTAGACAAGCCAGGAATAAAAGTCACATTTCCTAGTACCCAGTCCTGGGCTTTAAAGGAAGGTCATGATCATAGAAACTGCTTGTCAGACATTCTTTGGGACAGTAGCATGCTCTATTGAGCACATTGCACAACTCTCTTAAATAATCTGTGATTTTTTTAAACTGATCTCAACTGTTCACTAATTTCAGCCAGTTTTGGCTCACTGACAGACACTGCTGAGATTAGAATGCAGGTGATTAGAAAAAGGTGATTGTGAGGTTGGAAAGATGGAGAGAGGCAGAGAGCAGGGGGAGGAGGACCCTGTTTGGCCACAGACTTTGCAAAAAAGTGTGAGGTGTGGGGGAACAATGATGAACAACGAAAAGTTCACTTGCAAATCTTCTTCCTATAGATAGGAGGATAATGGGAAGGAGGCTGCTGAGGGAGGAGGAAGCCAAACCTGCAAAGCTTGGCAGTCATGACTGCATGAGCTGGTGTTTACTTAGCAGCTCCTTGTGGTGGAGATGCAGGGGAGCACCTTGGGCAGTTGGTGTCCTCGTGTTGTTTTACCTGCTGCTGCTCCTGCATCCTGGTGAAAGGTAGGTTGTACCTGGGTTTTCTCTTAGGACTGGGCCAAATTGGATGTCACAGACACCACAACGATGACTATGTATTAAAGAGGGTAGAAGAAAACAAGAGCTGGGCATATGTTTCATCACTCTTTCTGTCCTTAAACAAATGCTCCCCACCTCCAGTAAGGAGCTAAGGCATTCCCAAGTCTTAGTGTGATAATATGCTAACAGGCACAGCTCAGTATGCAAAAGAAAACCCACAGGCTTAACCCAGGGCAAAAAAAAGATATCCAACAATAGCCACTTGGAGTGGAAGAAGAGCCTGGATGGCAATAGGAATTCTGAAGTTGCTGGTTAAGTCCTGGCATCCTGGGCTGGGTCTGTTCTGCTTCACTTGCTACAGTGACCACAATACAGTGTATTTGTTCTGACTGGCAGCACCATGTAATTGCATTTGTGCTCAGTGACTATCAGTGTTTCCAATGTGTTTTTCTGAAAGGTCATCTCATGCCAAAAGAGACTTAATGCCATGTCCATCTCAGATCTGTTGATTCTGTCTTGATGCTTAGCCTTTCAGTGGGAGAGACTAGAAAGCCAGTCCTACCACTTCATCCCTTAAATAACAATGTGGTTCAACCTCACAGTGGTGCTAACTTATGAATACTAGTTATATTTGAGCTTCTGGCTGTGAGAGATGGACATTCCATATATTTTAATGAGGAGGCTGGTTCACACAGAAATGTGCTTGCTTTGATTCTTATACCATATAATTAAAAAAAATTAAAAACAACTAAATCAACCAACCAACAAAAAAAAAACCAAACCAAAAAACTCACTAGTCCTGTCAATTGTTTCTTAGTGTTACCCTGGGGCTTCCCCTGCTTCCTTCTGTCTGATGTTATGGGACTTCCATGCTCGTGTCATGCCTGGTAGTTCCCTAGTTTCCTTCCTTCCTCTGTTGCACTGTTTCTATCAGTGGTCTCCCACAGCAATTCACTGAATACACTAGAAGTTAATTTGCTGGGCTGTGCTTTGTCTGGACCTAAAATGGCTCTGCACAGCTGGGAGAACCTCCAACATCCCATAAAGGCAATAAAAAGGCTGATATTAGACAGACATTGAAAGAAGTCTCTTTAAAAATGATTAGGGAGTAGAGTAGAGAGATGTGGGAACAGGGACAATTAATGGGTAATGGAAGCTAATCTAATCCCCTGTTGGTTTAGGCTGTCTTCATGTAGAAGGATGGTCACTTCTTCAATGAGATGTAAGTTTGGAGGCAAGAGGAAGCTGCAGGAAGTACTCTGGAGAGATAATTTTAATTGTCCAGGCTATTTCTAGAGCCACAGCAGTCTACAATGGAGTCACTGGGGAGGATTTCAGTTAGTAAGAGAAAAAAAAAAAACGTAACTGTGATTAATTCTCTCTTTTTTACCTCCTTTTGCCTTCCTTTTCTGCCAACATCCATTAGGACTTCCAAAAAAAAGGGAGGAATTGCTGGAAGCTACTGAGAAATAAGGTGGACCAGTTTACACTGCACAGTGCATGTTTGCCCCTCATAACCTTCCCCTAATTCCCTACACAATTAGCAGAGAGATGGAGTTCAACAAGACCAAGTGCAAGGTCCTGCATGTGGGTCGGGAGCTCAGGCACAAATACAGGCTGGGTAGAAAATGGATTGAGAGCAGCCCTGAGGAAAACAAATTCTGGGGTGTTGGTTGACAAGAATCTCAATGACCCAGCCAAGTGCACCTGCACCCCAGAAAGCCAATTGTGTCCTGGACTGCATTAAAAGAAACCTGACCAGCAGGGAAGGGGAAGTGATTCTGCCCCTCTACTCCCTTCTGGTGAGACCCCACCTGGAGAGCTGCATCCACCTCTGAGGTCTCAGCACAGGAGGGACATGGACCTGTTGGAGCAAGTCCAGAGGAGAACCACCAAGATGATCGGACGGATGGAGCACCTCTCCTGTGAGGAAAGTCTGTTCACCTGGACACTAGAAGGGTCTAGAAAGAGCTTATTGTGACCTGAAGGGAGCCTACCAGAGNCCCAGCCAAGTGCACCTGCACCCCAGAAAGCCAATTGTGTCCTGGACTGCATTAAAAGAAACCTGACCAGCAGGGAAGGGGAAGTGATTCTGCCCCTCTACTCCCTTCTGGTGAGACCCCACCTGGAGAGCTGCATCCACCTCTGAGGTCTCAGCACAGGAGGGACATGGACCTGTTGGAGCAAGTCCAGAGGAGAACCACCAAGATGATCGGACGGATGGAGCACCTCTCCTGTGAGGAAAGTCTGTTCACCTGGACACTAGAAGGGTCTAGAAAGAGCTTATTGTGACCTGAAGGGAGCCTACCAGAGAGCTGGAGAGGGGCTTTTTACAAGGGTGTGTAGTGATGGGACGAGGGGGAATGGCTGTACGCTGAAAGATGGTGGGTTTAGAATCAGAAGAAATTCTTTACTGTGAGGGTGCTGAGACACTGGAACAGGTTGCCCAAAGAAGTTGTGGATGCCCCAGCCCTGGAGGTGCTCAAGGCCAGGAAGGATGGGACTCTGAGAAATCCGGTCTAGTCAAAGGTGGCCCTGCCCGTGTCAGGGGATTGGAACTAGATGATTTTTGAGGTCTCTTTTGGCCCAAACCACTCTATGATTAAAACTAGGAGGTATTTCTCTCACCAACTCCACTGAAGTGTCAGCCTGAAACAGCTGCTCAGGTCACCCCAATGTGAAGTGATCTTACAAGATGCAGAATCAAGTAGGGGCTACAAAAAGTAAGTTGTATTTCAAATTGGTATCTAAAACATTTACTTTTTTTCATGATTCTGTGGAAGGACCTGTTTGTGGACAAATTCAAAACCATTCTTAAAATAACAGAAATTTTAGTGAACTGGCAAGGGGGCTTTTTATTTATTTAAAATAGAAAAAAAATGAAAGGCATGAATAAGGAGATTGAAGTGAATAAGGTGTGCTGTTGCTTAAGTCTGTGTTTATAGGATGCCCAAGAATACATACTGGCATGCTGAGGACCTGAACGTGAGCCTCAATTAAAGCCCTGGCAGCAATTCCAGTGATAGCTCACCACTGGACTAAAGGCTTTTCAGATTCAAATGGGATGAATTCACTTGGAGAAGTGCACTTGGAGAAGTGAAGAGCTTGAAATAATAACTTCAAATGGGGGAAAGCATAGGCAAGCTGTCATGCTCAGGCATATGCTCAAATGCTTTTCTCCAACTCTCTCACCATTTCTTGGGCTCCTGCATAACCTATTACTGTACCTTGTTTCTGATGTATGCCTACTCTGGAGTCAATTTAGGATTCTGTCAATCTGCTAATGTAGCTGAACCCCAGCCTCATCCCTTCCTTGTTTTCCAGTTGTGTAACTACACTTGGATCTCAGATTTCTCACACAGTTCCTAGTACTTCTGCTTCTCTAGGTGACCTAGCCCAGGCAAACAACTTGAGAAGTATTTTCTCTCCTGACTTGACTGATGTTATTGCACTCATTTTGTTTCTGTCCTGTGTCAGATTTCCTGTGTAATCCGTGTAATTTCTGCATTTGGATCTTGATCTGAATGTCTCTGGAGAGAGATTCTCCAGTTTTGCAGTGTGTTCCATGCGGTGCTGGTTTATGGTGGCAGAAATTGGTACTGAAGGAGCGCTAGTGTTGGCAAGGTATCTAACAGGCATCTCAAATATCATAATATTATACTCTGACACATGGAGCCCTCAGCCTCCTTTCCTGGTTTTCAAGTGTGCTGGTTTTCAAGTGCTGTGAACCACAGAGTACAGACTGATTTTTTTTCATTTGTTTGTTTGGTTGTATTTTTTGTTTCAGGAGTACTTCAGTCTGTTAGCACGAAGGAGGGCAGGAGAAGAGCAGGGATTCTGGTAGGGCTGGGCTTCATACAGATAAGGTGGCCACCTGCTTTGAATGGCAGCTTCTAATGGAAACTTGTAACCCATGTCACTGAGGTCTAAGAAAACAAAATGTTGTGCACTTGTTTGCTATTGCAAGTCCTTAAATGACCAGGTAAGTGCTTATGAAAAGAATGGCACACTTTGGATATCTGACATTGCAACCTAGTCTGCGTGTAGTTGTTTAGCATACCTTCTTGGGATACAGTTAAAGTTTCTCAAGAAAAACCACCCTTGATTTGGGACACTGTTGAATATGAGGCAGAGGTGCATCATAGGAGATATTTCTCATATAAGCAGTATTTCTATCATGTTTCTTTGAAGTGCTGTGATAAGAGTTGATGAGCCTTCTGAGCATTTCTCTCCTGTGTTCTGTTGTGTATCAAGCTTTCCAACTGGAAACACTAGTCAAGGGTCCACAGAGCTCACTAGTTTTGTGTATTGGGTTTTATTGATAAAATTGCTCCAGAATTGGGCAAAGGGGGTTAATGGAAGAGAAATACAGTGTGTGCTACCACGTGGAAAGGAATGACACCCTACACAGCAAGTCTGAGTTCTCCCTCTGAAAACAGAGGGAGAATAGAACTATTGTTTGTTTGCTTATCAGGAGTGACTAGAATAGCGCCAGGAAAACAGGTCTGCTGAGTCTCCTTGGCTACACCATGGACCTTTCCACATGCTGTATTGTTCAACAAAAAGGAACCTCTGTCTTTGACCCATCCTATTTCAAAAAAGCAAGGAGATACCAACTGGTGCTGTATGAAAGCAAGTGTTGATTAATAACCTGAAATCAAAAATCTAAATCTTAAATTTAAAAATATCTTCTCTTGGGCTAGGATTTCCCATTTTGCTCAAGACCAGTGATCAGTCCATTGGCATGAACAGTCTAATGGCTCAGAAACTTCACAGCATATTTTCTAACATCAATTTCAAACTCAGCTTTTCAACCAGGGCTGTTCCTTCAACAACACTGGGATGTTTCACTGAGCAGCACAAGGTGCTTGGTTCTGATATGCATCCCAATCTTTGCCTTGCTATCCCAGCATAGGAAAAAATATGTAGTTGAAAAAGCTAATTGGTGCTCTTTTAATGAACTGTAACTTTCTAATTAAGTCCTTGCTTGAAGTGTTGTTGATGCAAACTACATTTATGGAATCTGCTGGATTTATGTCCCTTGCTGCTTGTCCACAACACCAGATCAGATGACTCAAAGGCACCAGTGCTCCAAAAGCTTGAGCAGCCAAACATGTCATAATATCCCTTGTGCCAAGGATTTTTTCCTCAGCTCTCTGTATTCCGGTATTCTGGCACTACCCCTAGATTCCATTCCAGCTGAGGAGGAGTTTACCAGCTCTTCTACTCAGAGGCCAGTAGGCACAGGGTGCACACGCCACCACGTAGGGTTAGGCAGGAGGAGAGCCTGGTTTCCAGCATCTTGTGTGCTGGAATTTGAAATGTTGATGTATCAGGGAAGAAACAAGATTTTGCACAGAAGGGATGGGAAGAGGGAAGACATGCTGCTTCGTACAGGGCTGCATGATTTGCAGGAGGGAATAACTACATGAAATTGTAGAAACCTTTATATTTTTGTGGGGGTGGTATTACTGGTGACATCAGGGAAGGGGTTAATTGCTTGCTGTGTCTGTCAGCAGGGGAGGGGCAAGGGGTGAGTAGGAGAAAACTTCAGTTCTGTGAAAGTGGCTTTCTGCTTTGAGGCAGCAACAGTGATATTTCATGTCTTGTTTGGTGTCTCCTGCTTTTAAATGTCAGTCTCTGCAGCCAGCCTTATCTCCTGTAGCACATTTCAATTAAGTATTCCAAATCGTGCTCTGTTCTTCCAGGACAAATATGCCAGAGGTGATATTTACTGTTGCAGCAGCATTTTAAGTACTTCCTGCCTTTTTTTTTTTGTTATATATATTTTTTTTAAACCACACGAATTGCAGTTGCTTTCTTATAATAAGAATTTCATTATTAATAATAATGTAATAGTAACAGCAGAGAAAAGAATTCTATGGCCAGCACTGACAGCTAAGTGATTTTAATGAAGAGGTTTTCTTTTCCTGTGCTTTAGTTCAGCTTTAAAAGCTGTTAATGATGCAGTGATCATGCACTGGTGGAGTTTGCAGTCCTGAGGGGTCAGGTAAGGAATAAAATTATGCCCCTGAACCTTAGGAAGGCAAGCTTCTAGCTCTTCAGGGAGATGGTCAGTGGCATCCCTTTGGAGAGTGTCCTCTGAGGGGGGAGTGGAACAGAACTGGTAGATCTTTAAGAAAGTCTTCCATGGAGTGCAGGAGCTAGCAATTCCCAAGAGCACAAAATCAGGCAAGAAAGGCAAGAGACTCCCATGGCTGAGTAGGGAACTGCTGGTCAAACTGCTGGTCAAAGGGAAAGAAGCAAATGCACAGACAGTGGAGATAAGGACAGGTAAGATGGGAAAAGATGAAGTTCAGTTGTGTATGGAGGGGGTAAGGAAGGCCAAGATGAAGCTGGAACTGAACCTGGCAAGGGAGTCAAAGAATAGCAAGAAGGGCTTCTATGCATAAGTTAACCAGAATTGGTGGGTGGACTGTTCGGTGGCTAACAACATGTTTGAATGATTGCATCCAGAAGGTAGAGGTCAATCATTCAGAATCCTGATGAACATCAGTGACGAGTACTGTCTCTTAGGAATCTGTACTGGGACCAGTGTTACTAAATATGTTTGTTAATGATACAGGCGAAGGGATGTACCCTCACTGGGTTTGCAGATGACACTGAGCTGACTGGTGCGATTGCCACACCCTGAAGGACAGGATGTCATCCAGAGGGACCTGGACAAGCTTGAGAAATGGGCCCAATACAGATCTCATGGGAATCTCACGAGTTTTAACAAGACCAGTGCAAGGTNGTGCTGCACCTGGGTGAGGGCAACTCCTGGTATCAACACAGGATGGGGATGAACAGATCAAGAGCAGCCCTGCCAAGAAGGACTTGGAGTGTTGGTGGATGAGAGGCTGGACATGAGCCAGCAATGTGCACTTGGAGCCTGGAGAGCCAAATGTGTCCTGGGCTGCATCCAAAGCATCGTGGGCAGCAGGGTGAGGGAGGAGATTCTGCCCCTCCCCTCTGGTAAAACTCCCTCCACCTGGAGAACTACATCCAGCTTGGGGGTCTCCAGCACAGGAGGGACATGGATCTGTTGAAGACAGTCCAGAGCAGGGCCACCAAGATCATCAGAGGGATGAAGCACTTCTCCTATAAGGAAAGGCTGAAAGAGTTGGGATTGTTCATCCTGGAGAAGAGAAGGCTTCTGCAATGACCTTATTGTGGCCTTTGAGTACCTGAAGGGAGCCTACAAGAAGGATGGAGAGGGACTTTTTGCAAGGACAGGTAGTGACAGGACAAGGGGGAATGGCTTCAGACTGAAAGAGGGTAGATCGAGGTTGGGTATTAGAAAGAAAGGGTGAGGGTGGTGAGGCACTGGAACAGGTTGCCCAAAGAAGTTGTGGATGCCCCAACCCTGGGGATGTTCAAGGCCAGGAAGGATGGGAGTCTGAGCAACCTGGTCTAGTCAAAGGTATCCTTGCCCATGTCAGGGGATTGGAAGTAGATGACATTTAAGATCCCTTCCAACCCAAACCATTTTATGATTCTATGGTTCTCTGATCTCTTCACTCAAGCACTCCATTACACTGCAGTGAAGAACACAAGGTAAATGTCAATAAATGTTACCAGAGGGTACTCTGTAATGGAGTTAAACAGAAACAAGGGATACTGAATTTTTGGGCACCTAGGAGCCAGGGTGTGAAGGTGCAGGAAGGTGATGGTGAGTTTGGACAGTTAATTACCAAGAAAAAGATATGCAAAACCAAGGTGCTCTCCCAGGTATTGTCATCCTAGGTTTTCTCTTTTTTTATGGTCTGGCTGGCATTGTCAGTTGCTTCCATAGATTATCTATTGTAAATGCTGCAGACAACCAGGTGGGAAGCAGGATTGTCGTTTCATTAAATTTGTTTGAAATTTCAAAAATGTTCCTATTTAGCATTGTTGCAAAGGAGAAGTGACAGACAAGCAGACATGCTTACCTGAAGTAGTGAGAGACAGACATCAGCTGTACATGTCAGAAAAGCAAATTACACTGTAATCAATCTCATATAGAGCATTGAAATCTTGCATGGTTTAGGGGACGGATTTGGCCTCAATACTCTCTGTACTGAATGAGCATCCTAAGCATTTTGACTTCAAATTTTATGGTGAGATTTGATGTTGCACTTAACAGGATCCGAAGTTTAATTAGTTTATGGCAGCCTTGTAACTGCCAGATCCTCTGCAGATGAGGGAGGTGGAGATTTATGGTCAAAACTATAAGGAGTAACTTTTGGCAGCAGTCTATATGAAACACTATCTTAATTTTTCTCTCTGGTTAAGCAGCTATTAAATAATAAATTTTGCTGGGGCAAGTCTGTGAGAGTTCCATCCTAGAGCACAGCTATGGAGCATTAATAGCATTATACTTGTAATACTTGCCAAGAAGTTTTTTCTAATAGAAGAACTTGGCCTACAAGATACATCCTGAGTACCCATGCTGTGCATCTGCTAAATTCAAGTTCTTTTTGCAAGCATGAAAATCCTAGAGCTTCCTCACAGAAAATTGTAGAACCTGCCAAATGTGTTTTTATAGCTTGGCAAACTGAGAAATGACTGAGAGTAGCTTCTCATCGTGAGGGATGGGACAACCATAGTCCTGGAGAGCTGATAATTCCTCTCCCTTCCTGAGCTGCTGTTTGGGCTTGCAGAGGAAACTGGTGAGCTCTCAATTTTTCAGCATGCTAAAACCAAGCTACAGGGGGTAAACAGAAACTGATGTATGGTAATAGCAGCTCAGTGCGTTGGAGCTGAGAGTTTGGCAACTCTCAGACTTTCTAGTATGGTCCATATTAGGCAAGGAGGAGAGGGAGAAAACAGGGTAGAGCTATGTGGTCTGTGGTGGTACTCTCTCTCAACCCAACAGATGCACATTTGTGCCACTAACATTGTCTTTTCACCATCCTGGTCAAAAAATGTGGATAACATCTTCAATGCCATATTAAATGCATATTTTTAAGCAGGTGTCAATAATAAAGATTTCCCAAAGACTGTTCTATAATTTTCTAAGATATATTAAACAGCTGTTTAAATTAAATGCAAATCGCACATTGGTGACTCACATAGTTGTTTCAAAAAATCACATAATGGGCAAGTTTGGAATGGACAGCAGTGGAGTCATCTGGTCCAACCTCTCTGCTCAAGCGGGGTCATCCTAGAGCAGATGGCACAGGATTGTGTCCAGAGACTTCTTGAGGATCTCCAGTGACAGAGATTCCACATCCTCTCTGGGAAACCTGTTTCAGTGCATGGTCACCCACACAGTAAAGAAATTCTTCCTCATGTTTGGGTGGAATTTTCAGTGCATCAGTTTCTGCCTGTTGCCTCTTGTTCTATTGCTTGGCATCACCGAGAAGAGCCTGGATCCTTCCTCTTGGCACCCTCCCTTCAGATGCTTGTGTACATTGACAAGGTCCCCTCTCAGTTGTCTCTTCTCAAGGCCAAAGAGGTCCAATTCCCTCAGCCTTTCCTTGTAAGAGAGATGCTCCAGACCCTTAATCATCTTTGTTGCCCTCCACTGGACCCGCTCCAGGAGCTTCAAGTCATTCTTGTACTGAGGAGCCCAGAACTGGACACAGCACTCCAGGTGTGGCCTCACCAGGGCTGAGGGGAAAGAACACCTTTTGTGACCTGCTGCCAATGCTCTGGATTAACTTCTCTAGATCTTATGTCCTGCCCTCTTCAGGTTAAATAGCATTTATTTCTTGGTCAGATCCACTGAAGCCTTGAAGAAATAGTTTTTCTTCATACTTGAAAAAGAGAGATTTGAGAACAACTGCATGTGCAAGGACTGCATGATCTAAATTCTGGTACTGCTGCTCTGAGATTAATCTTTATGCTTCAGGTTTTTTCCTTTGTAAAATGGAAGTTAATGGTATTCCTTTCTTTTGTAAAAATGCCATGAGGCCTTTAGATGCAGAATAGTGCAGACAGTTTTGTTTCCATGGACACGTCTATTTCTTGCAAGAAGCATATAGGCTTTCTGCAAAAAGCATGTAAACTGGCTGTGCAGAGTATCTTAGCTATTGCTCTCACTGTTAATTCAGGTCTGCTTCATAGTCTAGCAGCCCCTGCATTTTCCAGCTAGTTGTAGGCTGGGTTTTCAAACAAGCTGTGGTGATAAAACCTGCTTTTTTTTTCAGTCTCTTTGTTCACATGTCAGTCCTAGTTTGTAAAACACTGAGTTTGGAGGGAAGAAAAAGGTAATTACACTTCATATCTGCCATTTCTCCTGACATGGAGCTGTACTTGCTAAGCTCCACTGAAGGTGGATCACTTTATTGCATAGTGTTTCAAATTTTTGTATGAATTTCTTTTCTGGTTTCCCGATGGAAACCTTTTGTACTCATAGAAGGTACTGTTTGTAGTCTTTCTCTGGTCTTTCTGACAACACTGGTCGTGCCCAATCTATGATGCTGAGTAGATTCCTGGCACGGTAAATACTTCAGCATATTTCCAGTGAAATGCCAACACGCTGTGCAGTGTGATTGTTGAACTCTCTAGCCTTAACCTGCGGCTTTTGCAGCATTACAAGAGCAAATGCCACAGCATTAATTAGCAAACCCAAATCCCAACCACTTGCTGTGAAGAAAAATAAAGCTGTCTCTGTCAGGGCTTTGGTAGACATAGGGAATGGCTCAGATGCTGCCACTGGCCTCTGGGATTATTATAGGGAAACTACTTTCCCCTTCCAGGCTTCAAAAATAATACTTCCTGTCTCTAAGTGAGATGATTAATCAGAGTTTGTGTTTATTATGTGTTTAAAAAGTTTGAGATTGGATAAGATGTGCAATATGTTTGTGCTTAAATTTTAAGTCCTCCACAGCTTTTTGTAAAAGCAGAAATGGAATGTCCAGTGTCCTGCACCATCTTAAATTTTCAGTAAAGCTTTTCTAACTTTTTAAATTGCCATTGTTCCAAGATAACTTGGATTTTTCTCCCCTCATGTCCCCCAGTGTTGAACAACTGACCCACAGGACCTTGCAGAGCATTTCTGCAATAGTGGGCAATGTTTCAGCTAATGGGACATAGCAGAAAGTGTGTGACTAAGTTATAAAGTAGAAAATAGAAGCATAAGGGAGGCATTCTGTGTTAAAGCAAGCATTTTCATTGGTTAGCTTGGTTTTGGACAAATGTCTGAGGGCTGGGTCCATTACTGAATAGTTAAAACGTCTTCAGTTAGATTACTATGAAGGAAACAGCACTATCTAACTCCTCTTGGGGGATTTTATTATTTTTCTTGCTGATTTTCCCAGGTTTGTTCATCCTAATACAGGAAGGTTTGTTCATCCTAATACAGGAATTAGGACACTTGTTTGTTCATCCTAATACAGGAATTAGGACACTTAGTTCTTGTTCACAGAACTTGAAAGGTCTGAAGCCAGTCTTCTCTTCAGTGAAGCTCAAGTCCCTTAATTCCTGTTGCATATCTCTACAAACATGGAAATAACATTACTGTGAGTAAGCAGGAAACTCATTTTGTATTCAGTAGAAAACCATGGACTTAGGACTACCTATGTCGTGTATTGGGCTTTAGACTGAGGTTCTGTACGATGGCCAAAATAGCAGTATATGATATTTCAAAGAGGTGCAGAAGTTACCGACCACTTTCAGAGATATATGTGGCTACTGAAAGGGACTGGTAGCCTGGCTTCAGCAGCATGGAAGATCCATGCCCTTTCCTGTGTATTTTGAAAGGAAAAGTTACAGTGTCCAGTGTGAGGCATTACAAGATTGTTTGAGAGAGATGCAAGGATTGTCTGTGCACAGGGGAGCGGAAGGAGCATGACTGCGAAGAGCAGGAGACTGCAAGTACCATGGAGTTACAAACATGTGCCAAGCAGAGATATTAGGATTAGCTGTTATATTTTTTTTTGCCTCTGTTCCTTGTCTTTGTTCAACTCATTCCTAATGTCTTGAGAAGTAGTGCTCCTAGAACCTTCTGAAGGAAACTGCTCATTGTTTTCACCAAGTCAACTTTTCCTCCTGTTCAAGTGCAAACCCACAAATGAACCAAAGAGTGAGACAAACCCAGAGATAGTGCTGAATGATCCATCATCCTCTTCCAGCATGTCAAAAGCTCACACCTAACAGCTGTTTAAGTTTAATATGGGGCAAAGCAGTAGTAGCATCATAAATAGGAAGATTTTCAGGAAACTGAGCAAGTGACATTTGAGATTTCAGAGAAGCTTATCTGACAATGGAAAAAATGTAAGAAGATTCACTGTGGACCCAAGATATTTTTTTTAGTTGAAAAAGCTACAAAACCAAATTTTCATAGAAAACGTGAATTAGTTCTTTCAAAAGTATATATATTTTGACTAATAATTTCATTTTTGCAGTATAGAGATGGCACCATAGTCCCTCTAGAGCAGCAGCTATTCAGTGGCTTCCTATCTTGGTGCTGTCTGACTGGCACCCAGACTTCATCCATCTCTCTGATGGCCCATGGCCAGTGACTCCAAGTCTCAC
Organism: Edolisoma coerulescens; assembly: GCA_013397115.1. Taxonomy (NCBI): domain Eukaryota; kingdom Metazoa; phylum Chordata; class Aves; order Passeriformes; family Campephagidae; genus Edolisoma; species Edolisoma coerulescens. Next base: position 2,189,132 of record VWZW01007936.1, on the reverse strand, counting down.
TGCCAGGAGGACACACTGTGATGTATCATGAAATACACACTTCAGAAGTCCATTGTCAAGACTCAATTTTAAGGGTCTGATTTCCAGTGATTTTCTCTGGTAACAATTGGTAATATAAATATGTCAGTATAATAATTTTTGCCAAAAAGTAATTTTATGCAGCTTAAAAATTCTATTTTCTGACAGGCTGTATGTGCACCATTAAGGTATTCTAAATCCACATAACTTCAGCTACTCTTGTGTATTCTCAAACTCCATCTACTATCTCTGCAAGATAATTGACCGCTGAGTGAATGTGAAACTATGAAAATTACTTTTCAGGAATGCTTAGGGATATTAATCTGAAGACATATGGTTGTATAGGACTTGCTGAGTGTGGTCCATAGTGCTGTCTGACGCTATTTTATTTGGGCATAGATTACTGGTGGGCCAAGCTCATAGAGATTTCATCCACTCAGGGAGAGAGGAGTGGATGGTTTCTTCAAGTTATGAAGGGGATACAAAAAATCTAAAATAACAAGCCAAAAACCCACGAGCTACCACTGCCACCAAAATTAACAAAAAACCCGAACAACAACAAAACCAGAAAACCAAACCAACCAACAAACAACCCCCCCAATAAATCCCCCAAAACAAACAGAAAAACCCAACCTCAACCCCCACCCCCCCAAACCCTCTTTCCCCCAAAAGTCCTAAACCAAACCTAAAATTCACTCACCTTTGACTGTATAGGGCACTGATGAATCAGTGCTTTTGAGTGGAGTTTCTGTTTCTCTGTGCTGATCTCTGCTGGGTGATGGATCAAGCTCATTTTTCTACACATGCATAAATGTTTTTAAGGGGAGGTGGAGTGATTAGTTGCAGATCTAGGAAAAGAAATGGTGTATCATCCTCCCTGCTCACCAGGTCCTGCCTGCATTGGTGAGAGCAGCCCTCCCTGATCAATGTAAGTGGATAACAGAATCTGGAGACCTGCCCATAATTCCTATGAGATTATGATTTTTTTTAGGGATAAGCTAGTCAGTTGGGAAATTACTATCTAACTTTTGTCCACATTTTCCTTCTAAACAAGCACTGATGTTGTAGGAAAAGCTGTAAAGATAAAGGCAAGGCTCCTGCAGAGAAAGGGAGCGGGATCTGGAATGGGGCATGGTGGAGCTGAGCTCAAGTGCAGAGAAGGTTATTGGTAGTTCAGACCCTCCCAGTGCAGCAAAAAAGCCAAATATATTAACTTCTGTCCTACTTGTTATCTGTGTTCTCACTTTGCATAGTAATTAACTAGGAGAGCCTTCTCTGTGAGCCTGGAAGTAACAGGGAGCCAAAACAGGTGCACTGCTGTGACCTGACATTCTCATTTGTCATATGGAGGAATACAGAATAAATGCCAGTAGCAAAGGTAACGTTCATGAAGGAAAAATGTCGGTTTTCAATTTGGTGTGAAGACCATCAGATGTGACAATTCTCAGACTGCTATCAAATTAAGTATATTAGCAATGCTGCTACAATTGACATGTAAAAGGGCAGCTGAAGATGGTTGCTCTTACTCCAGTCACCTTCGACAGACAACTCCATTGACAGTTGTCTTTTCTAACTTAGTACTTCTGCACGTGTTTTAGAGGGTTAATGTGTATTTTCTAGAAATGTGTAAACACAATTTAATAAGTACATGCCGTGACTGCAGCAGTTTCTGTTATCTGCCTAAGTGCCTGGCTTTATTTTATGTGCTGCTGGGCCTCTGGACTTCAGTGTTACTCTGTGGTAGTGAGTTCCACAGGTGTGGAACATCCTGTGCATCATGGAAAAACATACCAATTTTCTTGTTCCTGCTATGTGAAGGTGTGACAGATACTATATGATGCTTCCTTGTTTCCTGTGCTTCTAACTTAGCTTTTATTTTGGATAAATCAATAGAAGTCATCTCTTCTGTCTCATAATTTTAGTCCCCACTCCCACCACTCCCTGCCACCCTGTGCTCCTAAGAATCCTTTCTATTTCTGCTGATGCCTTCTTAAATTGAGTGACTATGTACAAACATACTCTGAAGAAAACTGTTCTATGAGTTAATGGGATTATGGTAGGGATATGAGTGTGTGTGTGTACACTGCAGTGGCTGTATGCAGGACCTTTGTCCTGCATGAAAGATTTTTAACACTTCTTCAGGGTGAAAGCCTTCATGTTCTCTTGTACTGACAATGTGAATGGACTAGATTGATAATAATTTATTCAACCAGATGCATAAAAGATGAAGTACCACAAAGATCTAGATGTTTTATTATCAGAAGACCTGAGTACCCAGAAAGACTCTTGTTTGTGAGGGGAAAAACAAAAAGAGGTTGCTGGGTCCCAGGTGGCACGTATTAGAAAACCTGTCAGACTTTTCTTTACAGACCTCCTGTTAGACAAAGGAGCACTGGCATGAGCATGGGCAGAACTGCGTGTAAGGAGCTTTCACCTGGCCTTGTTACGTGAGATGGATCAGAAATACCACAAATGGGTGACACAAGGAGAGGGGGCACTTTTGTTTCCTCTTTTTTTGTCTGAAGCACTTGCTCTCTCTGAGTGGTCATTGATGTATTGCTTCCACAATGGAGAGGCAGCCCCACAGCCGGGTGAAGGCCAAGCACCTGGTGTACCTGAGGGGATGTTGCACGAGTGCAGCAGAAATGGGCGCGTCTCAAATCGCGCTCATGCACGTGTGCACATGCACGCTGAGATGCTATTTCAGTTTGCAATCAAGCAGTACACATTTGGGGTATAATGCAATCCTGGATTGTGTATTCCTTCCTAGAAAATGTCCATAGTAGGTCTGTCCTGCCTTTAGAGCCAAGCTCAGTGTGTGTTAAAACCCATTTATTTTTGTGCTGTACTGGGCTTTGACTCCTTGCAGTCCAGTGCTCCGGGTTATGCACGTGTAGGGGATTAACAGGCAACATGACTGATTTGTACACAGAAGCTACAGGAGTACATACACCCCCACAAACAATGATTCAATGTATAATTTAATGTAGATTCAAAATTTGATAACCCTTTTTAATAATAAGTGTGTTTTATCTGCTAAATCACATTACACTATCCCAGCAGATGCAGAATGAGACTGGCATACATAATCTGTTGCAGGCTTGATATGTATTGCATGTAATCATATTAATTATTTATAACTTGCCTCCACCTACAGATGTATGTGCAATTTCATTGTAGTGAAAGACACTTAATACAGGAAACACGATATTATTATTTAATCCTTCCTGTGACTGACCAAGCTGTGTGTAAGGGCAATCATTAAGGCACATTCTGGGACAGAAAGATTTGCCTTTTTCTGGCTAATTTCAGCTTAAAATTTTGGACAAGGATCTCAGTATCCTTTTCCTTTGTGTGTGAATACTTTTACTGACTTTCAATAGCTCATAGGTGGTGTAAATTGTATGAAACTAGATTAATAAATATTTTAAGGTACGTGCAATATTCCAGTTGGAATGTGCTGTTGAAAGGCAGGCACCTTCAGAGAAAAAATGAGTTCACTTTCAGCCCTATAATCTGTCATGTGAGATTAGGTAGCTTATTCCTTTTCCACTCCCCTAAAGGTGGCTTCTTTTTTAATAAAAATTCTAACTCTCTAAGTGTTCTTTTAGGTCTAGATGAATATTTGAAACTATGGATCTTTCTCTGGCAATCAAAATGTCAGGAGAAGTCAACTTGCATATATAGTGGAAAGGATAAGAAAGCACAAATGATTAATACCTGCATTTTTCTGGTAGATTTACTGGCCTTTACTTAATTACAGGGTGAAATTTAGGTAGTAAAATAGGCAGTATCCTACAATGCACTGGGGTAAAGATGATGCCAGCAGGAGGTTTTTGTGTTAGTGGTGAATTCAGCCATCAGGCAATTTCTTCTTTTTGTTAGAAAAATGTAATTCTAGTGGGTTTTGGACAAATGTTTCAATCTGACATGCAGTTTTAATTGCATTAGTATGCCACATGCATCAGGTACAGGCTTCTGGCAAACTGTGCAAACTTAGGCTGTACAGATTTCTGAGTTCTGGACAAATATATAGGCTGGGTTAAAAGTTCTGATGAGAACTTTCAGTCATTGTAATTAAAAGAGAATCTCAAAGAGCATAACAGATTTCGAATTGGGCAGTACACATGGATGTTTGTAGCCTGTGGTAGCTGGAAAGGAGAAACACCTTGATAGACCTTTGTGGAGGGAGAGGATTCAGAAAATTACATTCTACCTGAGATGAAGATGGTTTGGATAAGCGCTGTTTACCATCCTTTCGACTCCCCTTCTCTCATTGTTTCTGGAGTATTTCCTTCTTGATAATGTTATCACTCAGCTTTTCAAAATGAATGCCCCAATTAAAACTCAGCAGCAGCTATGTGTGCTGAAGTGCAGGAAACGGTGCCTGTCAGTCACTCAGTAATGGCAGGCAGAAATTGCACATAGATGTTTTTTGCAGTGTTTAACTTGTTATCAGCTACTTAATACAACTTGCTGCAAATGTCTACAGAGAATAACATAATTTAGGTAAGGAGAGAAAGTGTTTTCTACCCTTCAACAAAAAAATTATCTACAATCTGCACATAACTTCTGCCACACTTTGATTCATGCAGAAAACCCCAACATAACAGCTTATTCTTTCTTTTTCCATTTATTTAATAATATCAATAGTTGGTGCTATAAAACTGCAAAGTCTTAGCTAATGCTTGTGCCTCATTGTTGTTTCTGATGGAGTAGAACTGCAAATAGTCACATGTCCGCAATCCCTGTGCTGCTAATTATTAGGGAGATCTTTTTTTGTAAGCAGTGTCAGAGAATTGTCCTTTTCAAGACTGTGGGTGTTATTTCCAAACATTTCCCAAATGCTCACAGTGTGTAGTATTGGTGAAACACACACAAATTTAAATGAGGAACTCTTTAGCAGCTGTAATTTTGTTAATACACACTTTTCTCAGAATACTCAGAAAATACTGGGAATCAACTTTCGCAAGGGAGGATAAGAACTGATTATCCCAGAAATAGAGTCTTAAACCAAAAGAGTCCAGAAAAATCAGATGGACAAATTCTGAGATTTGGATTTATTTGGGATTATTTTGTTTCTATAATATGCATCATGTTAAGATCTGACTGTACTTTGCAGTCCAAATATCCGGTTATTAATTTTTCTGGATTTCATAAATGTTTTTTCTATTATTACTGCTTTTGTTTTTCTAAGTTCTCTTGGACATCAGCTTCTTAAGCGTGTATTAGCATTTAGGTAGCTATATGTAATAGAGGTGCATGTGCCATGGTTGTCACTGATCTATGTGAAGCTCTGATACCGGTAATCATGGCTTTTGGGCAGCAATTCAATATCCTTATACAAATTACTTGACATTCTTTGCCTTGTTACACTTGCTTTGTTATCCCTTTGACCTCTGGTCAAATGTTTCCAAGGTATCTGTTGATGGAAATCTCTTCTTTCCATCAATTAAGAGAAGAGTAGAAGATACTTCTGAAGCAGATGTACTCAAACCCACATATTTGTTAATTTGACTGTGTTTTTCATGGCACTTTTCCAGCTCTGCTTTTTGGATGACAGTCATTCTTTGTGCCAGCACTGCTGAACGCTGATATTAGGGCACTTTCTCTGTTATGACATGGAGCAGCAGTTGGCACAGCTTCATTTCAAGACACATGTCCTTTCCAGGAATACTCTGGCTGCCAACATGTGTGTTTGCTAAACGCTTGGCACACAGAGAATGTTGTAATGTACCAGATTTACTCACAGAGGCAGCAAATCAGCCATATGTCACAACACAGACAGTGTGGGTTATGAGGAAAATCTTCATAGTGATTAATAATCCTGTGTGAAACTACTTGGAAATCTTGTTCTCTCCTGCAGCACAGGCTGCTCATCCGACCAGCTTCTACTGAGGCAGAAGTAGGCTGAGATGACCATATGAGCACCTGGATGCTGCACTGAGTTTGCAGCTCAGTGTGATATGATGGGTTTGTTAAAAAACAGCTTTTGTGATAGACAGAGGTCATAGCAGTTCTGTCAGCTGAGCTTTCCTCTGTCCATTTCAGAGCTTGTTTCAGCAAACAGTTGTTCTTTACAGAGTTCAGTCTTGGGGTCCCAGTGGTTCCCAGCACAGCTGTGATTCTAAAAATTCCTTCATCTTTCACCTCATTGGTACTGCCTGCATTTTCCGACCACCTTTAAAAACAGCAGGAAAACCAGCCTTAGATGTCCGCAGTGCTTTAAACAATACGTGCATGCTGCAAATGTGTGGAGTCATCATTGCTCAGGGATCACTATCTGTTGAATACTTTATGAAGTTTTATAATGGCTTCTTTATTTTTTAAAGGAGTACAATAGAAATATTCACTGTAACTTTGGCAGAAAATCCTTTGGGTAAAATAACATCTGTAAGAAGTGCAGACCCTCTAAGACTCATGCAATGATAATACTTGCCTATCTCTGAAACAGGGTTGATTATGAGGGATTCTCCTTCATGAGGCTGGATGTTTGAGTTTTCCAGGGGCAAAGGAGTGGGGTTTGTTTCTTGCAATCTTGGCTTTGTACCCACTGGTGTAGTGAATTAGGAGGCCTTGACCTTTCTGAAACACTGTTGTTTGTGTTGTCATTCAGAATTGCTCCCCTGGAATGCTTCTCCTGAGACAGGAGGGCCAACTTATTCCTGATTATTGTAACTGGGCTGTAAAATCAGGAAAATCTATTTATCTGGACATAACTTTATGCTCTTCAATGTGTAAATGTTGGTCTGCTCTGTGTTTCTTTAAATATTGGAGGCAGAAGATACTACTGTCAGGCTCTTGCCTGCCTGTTATTAAGTTGTGCTGTTTTTATTTGCATTCCCACAAATGCCAACTGCTATCCGTATCTAATTTTCTGGACTCCCCCGTGTTTGCCACGGCAATCAGCGGCTCTGGCAGCGGGTGTGCGCTGGGCGAGAGGAGAGCGTTGAGGCATGAGACGGCTGGATTGGCTGGCAGTGAGGTAATGCAATGCAGTGCAAGTGGAGATGCAGGGATGAGGATGTATCCATTCTGCAAGCCTCACTGGCTTCTGCCTGTAGGAATGGATGGGGCGATGAACGTCTCTGGATAGTAGAGACAGACTTGCAGTTGCCAGAGTGCATCTGTAATAAAGATACTTCTGACTACTTTTCTCTGAAATAAATAAAATTTTAGACCTTCTCCTTCAGTGTTGCATAATTTCTTAGTGTTATTCTCATTTTTACAAGTTAGAACAGCTGAAGAAAAAGGGGCACTTAGCTGGGAATAATCATACAGCAGGGGAAAAGTGGTCAGAGCACAGGCGGGGACTTGTATGTCACATATAGGTTTAAAAGAGGGAACGACTGCTTCACTGCTTTTATCAGGAAAGGATCTAGTTCACTGTAAAGGAAGATGTCAGCAGGTTTTGGGGTTTTATTTGTCACCCAAATGTAGGCAGGAAATGTAGTCCTTGCCTCCCACTGATCTGTAAAGAAGCACTCTTCTGCATAGTGACTTTGAATCCGCTTCCTCGAGTACAGTGTACTTGCTGCAGCCCCTGGCTGCAGGGCTGCCATTTTCCTTTCCCTTCAGCTGCACAAGAGAAATCAGTTTGAGGGAACATCATCCAATTGCCTGAGCTTGCCCAGGGCCCAAGTCGCTGGCGGTGTGGGACTGTGACACGCAGCGAAGCAATTTTCATTCTATCCAAGAGAGGGCACATTAACAAGGTAATTATAGCACATTACTTCAGCAGGGACACATCAATTTTAATCCTTGAAGCATCCTAGTGAAGTAGATAAGTGAGTCCTATTAGGCCTATTTTACAAAAGGAGAGACTAAATTAGCAGCTGAAATGATTTGTCCATGGCAAAAGCTGCAATCTCTCTGAAAGGCAGGGACTAGGGGAGAAGGGTCTGGTTCACAGACCCCATCAGGTAACCATTCCCTTTTGATCTTTGAGATCTCTTCATTAGCTTCAAGCCACACCACTCCATCTGGAGCAGAGGGAATGGGGAAACTGAATGCTTTGTTCGTTACATTTTCCCTCTTCATTTTTCTGCTGACAAATTAATTGTAATGTTATTGACATATGTTAATTTGAAATTATTGATTAATCCTTTTTGGCCAATAAACCTTGGTTTGTAAACAGCTCATCAGAAAACCACAGAATTTATGCTGCTGTTAGAGAACTGGGTATGTTTTTGTATAGAAACAATTGAAAAGTCAAAAAATGGTTCTCTTCTCATGGTGGAAACTTTAATTGTTAAATGAAAAAGCCTCTACAATGCAGAGCTGTGTTTTACCAAAAGGTGAAAGGGAGCCATTGTAAAAGACCAGTTTTCATTGTTGTTGATTAGATGTTCAATTTGAATTGGTCTTCATTAATTTTAAACATTTTCCACCAAAATACTTACTTTATCAACCCTCAGCAGAATATTTCTGAAGAGAAACCTTATATAAGGAGATACTTGGAGCGTAGTTCTTCCGCTTTAGTTTTCTGTATCATCAGGGAAAAGTTTTAATTTTGTGCTACAAGTCAAACAGCCTTGTATCACTAACCAGTTGTCTGATAGAGAAGTCTGAGACCCTGATTTCTCAGCCAGATGATAGCATAATCTTATGGAAAACTGTGCTTGTTACTGGGCTTCATATTTACTTATGTATGGTTGTGTAGCAGGATTAGCCATTGTTATCCCTGTGTTTGCTTCAAATAGGAACTAAACTTACTGTAGCTACAAGGCATCACTAGAGGGTGTACCTTTCCCTGTGCCAGACTAAACACATGCTTCTGCCCACAGTCCTAGACTTACTGCCACATTTGACATTTAAATAGCAGGTTCTCCATGAAATTAGAACTTGTGTGAAACAAGGTGGGGGGGTGTAGATGGGTTCTGAATGACTCAAGCCTTCACCAAAACTTTTGTCTTTGGTGGTCGGGCACTAGTTGTTACTAACACGTGGAGTGCAGACTGACTGTGGGGGTAGGATTCTTTCCCACCCCTTCAGCACACATGGGGGACTATTTGAGGACTCACGATCATTTACTGTCCTGACAACACCTTTCCTAGAGCCGCAGAGAAATTTCAGCTCCCAGAAGGGCCATTGAGACCCTTGTTCTCTTGTACTGGGTGACTTGCAAAGGCTCTGGATGTGTTTGCTGCAGCTACAGGAACAGAGTGAAGTGTCAGCCAGTGGGCAGTGCCCTGAGGAGGAGACTTGGCCCCTTCCACCACACATGCATCTGTAGAGAGTGCTTAGCTCTGCGTGGTGGTGTAGGACATCATCTGTGAAGTCCTACATACCCTCCACCCCAAATTTGTGTCTATAAGGTCAGCAGGGGCTCCTCATGCTGAATGTGAGATGCCCTTTACTATTAGGTATTTGTCTATTTCTTTTTTTCCGAGGAACTCTTTTTCCTCCTTATTTCTTTGATGCTTTCTTGAGTAGTTTAAAGGACTCCATTTTTTTTTTTTTTTTGTAATTAACTTGGGTGAGGCTCATTTACTCAGAGTAAAGACTGGAATGGGAGAGGGGTACTGAAGACTGATTGCTCTGGCTACGTGTGACACTTGCTCTTCTTTCTGGAATTAAGACGTCAACAAGTGCGTGTGTGCTTTTTGAAGAGTTTTTGTTTAATACTAGACAAAACTTGTTGCATGCTGGTCTTGCTTGGCAGCTGCAACCTTGGGAGCGCAGCGGGGGCTTCTTAGGGCAGGGCAGAGATTCTCTGCCCTCCCATAGTCCATCCTGGACGGCCCCGCATTTCTGCTCCGGCTGCCAGCTTGCAACTCAGTGATGACAAAGGAGGTGAGAAGGCTCCCTGCATGGACTGCAAAGGTCTTTATTCCATGCTGTCTCTCCTGAGCCTAGAAGCCAGCACATGTGCTGGCCCCCAAAGGCAGAGAAGAGGAGCTGTAGACAGGCAGGTCCCAGAGGCAGAGAAAAGGGCACGTGCCCTGGAGCCTCAGGTTATCCGGGTACGAGGGGGTGGGGAGAGCACACGGACAAATGGTCTCAGGGTATAGGGGCGGCACATGGGCGGAGTTGGGGTAATAGGAGCAATGAGAGAAACCCGAGGGAGTGGTTAGGACTAGGGGCGGGGAAAGGCGGGAGACCATGTGGACTTCTCTGAGAGGAGGAAGAAATACAGCACCATATCTGGTGCCACAAAAAGTAAGTGGCAATATTATTGCTTTGCAATGCTATGGGCAATTTATCTCACAACGCTTTTAAATGGCTCGATATCAGAGTCTTAATTTGAAGAAAAAGATGATCAAGTGATTCAACCATGTCTGTACAGCGGGTTCATGCCAGATTTAAGATGAGACTTGACAGACATCTTGTGAAAACTCAGATGTCTGAGATTTGAATTCATGACTCAGGCCTTCAGAGCTCTGCTCTCAGCAACAGGCTGGTCTGTCTTCAGCAACTGCATATCAGATTGAAAGTGTCTTGCCCAGTTTTTCTTTGAGCATTTAATTTGGGTATGCCTACTTTTTGTTCCAATACATTGGAATCTCTGAGGACTCCAAGGGTAATGCTTTTTACAATTTGCAAATATATTTGCTTTATGTACTGTAAATAAATTGTGGGTTTTTAAAATCTATTTTAATCCATGCCTATTTTTTCTCTTTCATGATAAGCATATAGAAGACTCATCTTGTTAGAATTTGCAAGTACTGAAATAATGAATACTGAGAATATTTTATTTTCCAGGTCTTTGGTTTCAGTGCAGCCCCTGCTGTGCTATTAATATAGCTCTTTTGCCAACTATAAAAATCAAAACAAATGCATATGAAACCATGTAAGATTCTGTTCCTCTTCTCTCTCTAATCGAAATTAAAATACCTGCAGCAAAACAGAATCACACCTGAGAGTCTAAGTTTGAATTAAACCCCAGAGCCTTTGGCTGCTCTAATATCCCAGTTATGTAAAATGCAGTTTAAATGGAGAGAAGTGCTTTTCCATGTGTTGTGGTGACAGTCCTGGACCTGATCTGAATCTGCAACTGCCGATGGTTGTGGGAGAGGATGAAGTTAATTGACAAGTCAGCTTGAAAACAAATGTTCTTTTAAGATTTAGAGGAGTTAAAGGACAGAAGGAGAGAGGTAAAATGGTTCAGTTATCCCTGGGCTGTAATGAATGTAACTAGTGCATATTAGAAGGGTATTTTAAAGCTGCTAGCTGGAATAGCTGCATCATTTCCTGTTTGTTGGGACAGCAGGTTTTGATTTGCTGTGGATCTTACCATTTGGCATCTAAAGATCTTTTGCTGTGTCAGATCACCGTGGGAGCTGACAGCTTGCTGGGGAGTGCAAGCCATTGGATTGACTGGGCAGGGTCCTTGTCAGCCGGGGCATGTCCCACTGGCTCCAGAGAGGAAGCTACACAGACTAGGGAGAGAGCAGGGAGGGAGGGGGCAGTCCCCAGCCCAGTGCATTGGTGTACTCAGGAACCTGACTTGTCTGTGTTAGAAATTCTTTTCTTACCAAGACAGACTCCCTTCCCTGAGTCTCCTGCATGTTTTCCTAAGTCAGTAATGTCCAAGATAGGCCACTGTCTAAAAGGAGATGCTTTTGTGAAGGCCACTGTCTTTATAATGATTGAATTGGATTCCTCTATCCATAGGCCCCCACAGAATGGTACTTTTTGCAAGTCCTCATGGCAAGCCTGTCCTGTCTCGCCACAACAGAAGAAATGCTTTTGTGCTCCAGTCTCTGCAGCACCCTCCAGATCATCCTCTGACTGGTTTTGGACCACAAGGGCTCAGTGTTGCTTGATGTGTGCTTCAGATCTGTGAGGCAGGTTAGGAAGTGATGCTTCATGATAAAGCACTAAATGCTTTCTCTTCTGTGTTTGTACTAAACATGGTGGAAATGGAAAACATGCATCTAAATGATGGGTTCTTTTCACAGTGTGCAGTTCTGGAATATATTGTAATACTTCCCTATCCCTCTGCTTAGTTGCATCTTGCCTTTTCTTTTAGACTGTCTTCTAGTGGGGTTCCAAATTTTGCCTTTGTTTTATGCTGCCACTCACAAGTGTGTATAAGGTCCCACTCAAGGAAACTAAGGTTAGGATATCACAAGTAGAAGATTCCTGGGCACACTAGAAATGGCCATTTTTTTCCCTGTAGAATACTTTCCCTTGTACTTGTTTCCCAATGGCAGATGAAAGAAAAAAGATTTTGTAGCAATTGGGAAGGGGAGGGGAATGGAGAATTGACTAATCTTGTCTCTTTATCACTCTGCCTGTTAAACATAATTATTCTTGCTCTTATGGGGCTTCTAAACAGTCACAATTAGGAATTATGTTAATAAAGTCTGTTGTGACATGGAAATACACTTCATTGCTTATACGTCCTCATGACTGTGTTTTAGTACTCTGCAAAACATAGTATCCCCTCCTGGGGCATTATGGAGTAGGAAAGAATAGGAAAGTGCCAAAAGGTTGCATCTGGAGGACTCAACCTTCTTTCCCAGCTCTGCAGTAGAATGACTTGACCTACAAACAGGCAAGGCATGAGGAGTACTCAGCACCAGTGATGCTGAGGTTTGAAACCTGTTCCTGAATAGCCAAAACTGAGGCCACATTTTTATAGAAAGCTGTCTGTAATACTGGGCTCTGACCTTCTCACATTTCTGCCCCTTGGACCTGCATTCTTATGAATTGAGCTGTCCCACCTTCTGTTGGAGTATTGAAATACTCAAAGTTGGATCCTGTTCTGATGCACAGAAAAGCAGACCTGCTGTTGGAAGAGTGATGTACACCATTCCTTCACTGGTTGCAGGAATCAGATTTAGGAGTACCATCACCAGGAGCACTAGCCCCTTAATGCCAGAGCTAAAGGGGCAGCTTTGTGGCAGCTTTTGTGCCACTGAGGATTTGATCCTCAGCTATGTTGCCTTGTGCTACTGAATGCAAATAAGTAGAGCCAAACATGACACAACCTATTTTTCACTGGCTGAATTGAGACAGTAGGCTGTAGGAAGGAAACTGATGGGTATTGTTCTTTGGAAAGAGAGAGTGGGGAAAACAAAGATGCAGAGACATCCAAAGATAGATATATCTTTCTTTCTTTCCCTGAAATTTAAGTGCTAGTTTTGTCTGCCAGAAAGCTTTCCACAAAGAATCCCTGAGTTAGAAATCAATACTTTTGATTAAAAACTGTTACTGAATAAATATGATCTGTCTGTAGCATCTAGCAGTTAGGTTTCTTTTACATCTTTGTTGCCTTGTTTTGTTTCTCAGCCCAATGGAGTTGTTGGGTGTGGGGAATGTGGTCAGAGGAATTAATTGCAAATTCCCTTGCTCTTCTGAATGTATTCTCTAACTCAAATGGGACAGTTTAGGCAGGTTCTGGAACCAGTTTATCTGTGCTGTAGAAACTAATACTAATCGCAGTTGGTACAATTCTAGAAACTCCTTGAAATGACCACAGAGCTGTTTGTGAGAGCTCTGCAGGATAATTTGCCCCTTGCTTTCCCATTTGTCTCAAAAACTGCTCTGTCAATGCTCTTGTCATACTCTTTGCTGACCAGAGATACATTGAAACAAAATCTCTTAATATTAGAGCGTATTTCTTTCTTCCCTTCAGCTTCCCCAACTCATTGAACCCAGAACTAGTGTCATTGACCTAACAGATTAAACAGCTCATTAGCATTCATATTTTCAATTGTGTATATCAGCTGTTTGTTTCCACTACTGTGTGCAAAAGTCCCTTGGACTACAAAGATGACTTTGATCAGACACTCTGAACTGAGGCATCCCCGGAGAAAAAAAGATCCTGCAAATCCAGTGTCAGTCTGGTACTCAGTGGGGTGCTTAAGATAGTTCCATATTCAAAAGCAAAAGGTTATGAAAGTGGATAGAAGCTAAAGGAAGGAATAGCATGTAAGCAATTCAGGCAGAACTTTTTTCCTCAATGTGGGACAATCAGAAATTTTAAAGAAACCAGTAGTCAGTAAGATAAGATACATAAAGAGCTGTTACAAGCAACTGCCATAGAGAAAGGTAGCAGATGTCATTGTGGGAAAGATCAACAGCATTGTGCCAATTAAATTACTTGAGGAGTTTCTTTAGAATCTGCTTTTAAAAGTTTTGTCAAGTTTCAGAAGGCCCAAAGTGGAAAAACATCAGAGTAAGAGGCTCTGATGAGAAAATGACAAGGTATGGGTACATTCCAACTAGGAGATGAGGACTTACCTATTAAGACAATGAAGCACTTGGATCCTTTGTTTTTACTGTCTCTTAGCAAGGAGCAGGAAGAGCTAGGCAGGTCTTGAGAAACAGTGACTTTTAAATGGCTTCTAAAAAGCAAATATATCGAATAAAGAAAGAAGACTGCTTCACAGTCAGGCACTGAAATTGTCTGTACTAGCAGGTCACTGGAAGACAATGCAGTGGATCACTGGAAGGTACTGCAGTTTACAATTATTAAAACAGTAGTTTCCTACTTGAGTGTTTGAGTGTTGAGAAGTTTATTTGTTAGGTGATGCTAGACAACATGAACAAATAAAAGATTTAAAGAAAAGCATGGTGAAAGCAGGGGGTATGGAAAAGAGGGTGCTCTAAGCAAAAAAGAACCAGCAAATTAGAATTTTAAAAGTTAAGAATACTCAGTGTTGCTGTGTTTCTTGGTGTTACTTTTGTATCAGTATATTTTACTTCAGTTTCATATGCATTGAGATTAAACAGCAAGAGATGACACAATCCACTGCAAACCAGAGTTGGGCCTGGGCACCCTTTCATCTTCTGCTCACAACTTCCTAGCAAAGATGTTTGACTTTGTTGCTTTGCAATCTGGGGTTTTGGGGCAAAAGGACAGGACAGAGGTTTAAGGGAGGTATAAAGTTTGTACTTTGAGAAACGTGATCTGAGGATGGACTGGAAAGCTGTAAATCAGAATTCAAGGCAAATGTAGAGATCACCTAAAGAGCAAGCTGCTTTGTGAAAAGCTGAATGCTCTCAGTGTCTGACAACATATCTGCATCATGAATTCACCTTTGAGGAGTAAAAGGTGAATTTTACTCTGGGCATCTTTAGCCTTAATCATAAACATTACACGCCAAACAATTCTTTTTGATATTGTGACGGTTGATGTAGAGGTGAGGCTTTCTGCAAGTTCAGAGTGTAGCAGCAGAATATTCCCATTTAGTGCTAGGGAATTTTGAGACCCCAGAAGTGCTCTTGGCGTGTATCCTGAGGCTGTGATTTTCTTCTCGAGCATCCCATTATCCTTGTCAGCTTGAGTGGGATTATTAGTCTTCTTTTCCTATTTATCTGTTTGGGAGGATATATCTCAGCAGACCTATGGCTCAAGTATTCAGTGGCTTACAGAGAAGCTGTGACTCCATTGTTCTGTGTGCACATCCAAGCTGCGTGATAAGCAGAATTGTGCAAGTCAGCCCTTTGACAGAGAGTTAGAGTGGACAGAGCTAGGATATGTCAGCAAGACCTTTATCCTTGCAGTTTGGGACTGCACAAACTATTGTCCTGGCTGTCTCCAAGCTGGATTGCCTGGTTGTCTCTACTAATCAGCTGAGCATGTTTGGAAATGTTTCCTGGCACTGAGGCTGGCCATTGCAGGATGATCTGTCTGTTCTCATAAACATGCAGAACAACATGGTTGTATGAAAATTGGGCATTGGGAATGGTCATGGGCGTATCCTGACCCCTAAGTTGTGCTCAGAATAATTTGGAGGACTGCTAGTTAAATGAGGAAATTATATCGGAGACAGTTTTAATAGTTTAGAACTGCAAACCACCGCATTCCAAAGTCTAGGAGTATACCCTGGCTCCATTTCATTTGTTAATGTAGGTATATAGTCTATGAGTTTGACTTTCACCATGTCAGTCTCTGCAGTATTTCTAAGACCCTTCACAAGCCATTTAGAGAAACAAGGCCCTCAAGCAGAGATAAATAGCTTATAGTAATGTAAGTAAACTGAAAATGCTGTTTGAACTGGACTGCTTAGTTCTGGTCCCCTGTGTGGTCAACACTTCAAGCAGAAGTTTCTCAAACTGGTGATTGAGATGCCACTGGAGAACAGGAGATGGGCTCTCCCAACCACTGCAGGTATGCTGATTGTGGGCCTAAAGCCAACAGTGTTAGAGATCAAATCTGGATGCAGGGTTTGAAGCTGCCACCATTAAGTAAATGGTGCAGGGAGACCCTGGTGCGTCTTTCCTCTAAAGAAGCTTTGTGTTAAGAAATTAAGAAAAAGAAATGAGATCTCTTTCATGTGATTCCAGTTCGCTGTGTAGATGTCTCCCATCCACTTCCCTGTAGGGAACATCCTTACGTTTGAAGCAGGAAAATGGTGAATGAAGTTTTCTAGATTTCAGCACTCATGTGTGGCAGCAGCTTGCTGCATAAATCTTGTTTGGAAAGAGGGGCAAACCCAATCTCATTGAGCTAATATTTTAGCAATATTAATGCTCATCAACCTGCTACATGTTCTTTGAGAGGCGTAGTTGATCATTACTTCTAATGGTCTTAGAGATGTTGCCGCAGAGATACTAGAGAGAAGGGGAGGATTGCTATTGTTATGGGACAGAGGGTGTAGGGAAAGGAGAAAGGCAGAGGGATGAAGGAGGAATTGCTGGAATCTGTGAAAGTCAGAGCAATGTCTGTAAGCTTGGCTGTCGGCCCCTCTGCATATTAACAGGGTGCTTGAAATGGCCGTCTCTGTGGTGCTTGGGTGCGAGGGACCTGCCCTCCCCTTGCTTGTGTCCCTCCACTGTTTGTCTTGGTCCTTTGCTCCCGCTGCTCTGCGGCTCTCCTGCCGCCCCCTCGTGCGCATGCACCCCTCTGCTCGCAGCCAGGTTCATCAGAAAACAAGCGTGTCTCCATGGTAACAGAGAGACAGCTGAAAAATGGCAGCTAAATGCAGCTGCCCCTCATTTAATATCGACTCTGGCACTGACAGAACAGATAATGGGCAATAACACACCATTATGCTGCGGGGAAATGAAATGCTTCAGCAGACGCCTGTCATGCTGCAGGGATTTATTTGTTACTGTACTAGCAGAGATTTCTCTCCCCTTCTGTCTATCCCTTTCTCTCATTCCCTCTACTTTTTCTCCTTCTTTCCTTTTTTTGCCCGTTTTCTCAACTTGTCCCTTTTGCTTTCCACTATTTCTTTGTTTTCCTTCTTTCTTATTTTTCTCCTTTCCCCACCCCTTTTCCCTCTTGCTTTCTCTGTCATGTTCTCTGACTTTTAGTTACCTTGGATTTATTGTTCCTGGTGTTGAAAAGTGCTGTGTCTGAAGCCCAAGAGTTCTGTGAAGCTCCAAGCTTTTTGCACCTTTCAGACTTCCCATGTTCTTCCTAGTTCTCCCTTTTGTCTGTGTGCACATGTCAGTATAACTTTAGTAAGGATGAAGTTTTCTGGATGAGCCTTCTACCAACATATTTCTGTGGGCTGTGTTTTGATTTGGCAAATAGAACACAATGTAATGGAAGTTTTTGATGGAAATGTAGAGGAAAGGAATGTACTTCTTGTGGTGCTAGAGTTTGTGACCACAGCTGACCATAGAGTGCACAGAGGTTGGGCAATTTGTATCTAGGTTGTGGATCATGTTGATTTCTAAAGGGTGCCTAATGTTGTGACTCTTTCACATCTTAATTATCCAGGGTTGGTTTCACTTGTCTGGATTTAGTTTCTGTAAATGTCCGGCTTGTGCAGATCTGAGATGAGAACAAGGGGCACTGGTGATAGCAAGTGATCCTCTCTCAGGATTTTGAGACCTGTCCCTCTTCAGATAAAGCTTTGAACTAAACAATAAACTTCCAGGTACCTATCTTTTAACTGGAAGAAATTGAGACCTTTGAAACTCATTACTTGGACTCAAAGGCTGCTTTGACATCAGCAAAAGGGCTGTTTGTGGATTCAGTTGATGCAGGCAAACACATGCTCTTTTCAGTACAGACTATCTCCTCCACGTTTTCTTGCAAAGAACCATGAAATCCTCATGGACATACAGTCATGTGGGTGTGGCTGCATCCATGGGAGTGACCTTCGCCGATCATCAGGGTCTAAACATGCATTTGATGGGTAGAGTAGAGGAGCTATCATCTTCTCCACAAAATGTACACCATCTGTGCAGTATGAGTTCCTAATCATGTGATGTGGCAGAGCTCTGGCAGCTGCCCAGTCCCGGCTTACTGCAGCTAACATGGTAGCTTTGTCCAGGATCACATCACATCAATCCCTGTCTGATGTTGGTGTCCTGGAAAACGTGCCTGATGGAGAACTTGTTTGACTAGACTTGCTTGTACCTATGACTTTATTAACCTAGGTGTGCAAAGAACTTGTTTGAATACAGATATACTTTTAAAATTCTTTTGTTAGTATGCCTGGGCCCTTATGAAAAAAAAACCATACTAGTAAAGTTGTATTTTCTGCCAGTGTAACGACATCTTCACTCAGGATTTTGTCATTGTTGATATGATGATTACAGGGGATATGTTGGATGGATTTTTTTTTTATACACCCAGTTGGTGTCTGTGCCATAAAATCTTAAGGTAGGAGTAGGCCTAAATTCTCTAAGTGATGTATTATACACATTGTGCCATATGGACCTAGAATAGGATCATTCATTTTCCCTAAGTGTGATGGAGTGAGCAAATCTAGCTAAGCAGATTTTTAGAAAGCAGATTTTGCAAGGGCTCATTGCAATACAGTTTTAAGCAGTACCAATCTTATGGACTCCCTTGTTATTCTAGCACAGCCTTGTTGTTCTAACTCAGTCTTTGATAAAATACATTGATCATATCTTGCAAATCATCTATATTTTTGGTACTTGGATAATTTTTGATTTAAAATTCCAGGGCTGTGGAGTAAGTGCCCATTGCTAGAATCCTAGAAGTTCCCAGAAATATTTATATCTCTGAGTAAAATCTGTACAATGACTCCTAAGTTTTCCAAGCTCGTCAGCCCGAACTGTGATTCGTGACAAATCAGGGCGGGAGGAATCTTTAATACAATAGCAAGATAATAAGTGCTAGGGGAAAGCAGATAATGAGAAAGAAGGAAAGATCCTTTTGGCTTGTGTCCTGGCACACCCTCATATCTCTGCAGAGGAGCTTATTTAAGCAGAATATTTCCAAAATATCAGCATACATCCTAAGTACCTGATTTTATTTACTGCTTCACTGCAAATGTAGAGCATGTTCCTCAGAAGTCCTTTTAGGACTCATGCATCAAATAGGCAACTTTGAGACACCGCAGCTTGATGTGCAGTTGAGTGGTGAAATAACATTCATCCTCACTGATACTTTGGTTATGTTCCAGTAGACTTTGGGAGCAGCTCTTAGCCAGCTATGGGTATCCCAGTTTTTCACTATTTTTTCCAGGGTCTTTAAAATAAAGATATTAAAACAGTAGGCAACTGATTTCCGCTTTAGGTTTCAAAGAAAGCAAGTTGGAGTCCAAAAGTCCTTAATTGATGTAATTCCACCCACTTGTCTGAACTAGGAGACTTTTATATATAAAGGCTATTCAGAGCTCTCTCTCTCCACAGTTGAAATGACAGTGAACTGACCCCCATTTCAATTGCATGCCCTGCCAGCTTCTTGAGCCAGGGTGTTTATTAATGAAATAAGCAAACATGGAAATGTCTTGAGGTTTTTTTTTCCTTTTTTTTTCTTTTTATTTTTTCCCTTACTCTCCCAACAAACCTGCAGTCACTAAGTGCCATCAGGAGAGAGGAATCAGCTTGTTAAAAAGAAAAGCTCTGATTTTTAAAAATTTTTCATTTATGAAGAATCCCATCAGGAGCAGGCTGTGATTAATACACATAATTGAAACAAATTGCATCTAACTGCAGAAAAGTGTCTCCCAGCTGCTGACAGAGGAAATTGCTGACAGCCTTTTCCCATTCAATGAAGAAAAGCAAGAGAGGGAGAAGGGAACCCTGCCCAGCCCATGCAAGTACATGGCCACTGTGTGCGTGTGCACGTTCAGAAGCACTTGTGCAACCAGAACACATGTATGTCATTGTGCATGAATCTGCATATGCAGACATGCCACACGTCCAGGTGCAAACCCAGCTTTGCATGCCTTTGTGAGGACTGTGCCTGTGTGCACGCAGGATCCTGTGTGTCTGGGTGCCAGCTTTGCTGAACACGCTGCGTGCCCATGTGCAGTGCGACAGTAATGCCAGTTTAGTGAGAGCTGCTCCAGAGGCACCTGTGCTCCACTACAGAGAGGAGGCTCCAGCTGTGTGTGTGCTTGCACACGTGAAGTTGTGTGTTCACATGTGAAACAACAGAGACTCTGTCTTCTACAGGGAGCCCTTCCTCTGGCTTTATATTTAGGAGGATAAAGCAAGCTCACTTCTGGCTTTTAAAATTTCTTCCATCACTACCTGGTTCTTCTGTCCCTTTCGCCTGTTGTTTTTTATGCTCCCTATCTGCCATTAACAGCCTAAACAGAAAACACTTGGACTCTGGAGATGAGTCTGAAGCTAAGAGAGCCATCTTTGACTGAAATGCCATACAGATGGCTAATGGGTGTACATCAGAGCTTTGTCTGGTTCAAAAAGTTGCTCTGGAGAAGAATTTAATATCCATAGTTCATTGTGTTGCTGACTTCTGCTAAGACAATCAGTGACTGGGTTACGCAGGTTGTTTTGCAATATGCGTTTATCACGTATGGGCCATTTATAACTTGCCCATCCAGTGATGTGCTCCCACACAGCCATGTGGCTGCTTCAAAGTAAGCAACCCAGTGCACTGAGTGGGCCACAGAAACACTAGTCAGCAGAAGGCTGGCTAAAAGTTAGAGACCTCTAGGACGTTGTTAGTACTGACCTAAGATCTAACAAACTGGCTGGCAAAATCTGCAATGAGATCGATGTCCTAATACTAACTGGACATATTTTCTTGTGGTCATCTGTTGATTTTATAATCTGAGCTTTTATTCATCACTGTATAAGGGCATTTTTACTGTTTTAGAAGGAAGCAGGAACATCAAGTATGAGTTATTTCCAATGTATCTGCCTTTAAAGCTGATTGCTACAGTGTGATGCCAGTTGGTAAAAATATTCTTATCATTGTAATTTTTCCCATTGAAATAAAGCCATGAAGTCTGTTTGTAACCACATGCATATTATAAATGTTATAAAAATAACCTGCTTGAACTGGTCCCTAATCTCTTATTCCCTCTCCCTCTGTGCTAGTGTTCAGTGTAAACACATCAATATGAAGCAGTTAGCAAACAAACATTCCTTTATCAGAGGTGTATGTTGATCCCAGTGGAAGCTTAACACCTCAGGCAGGCAGATGCAGCAGGAGGAAAATAACTGATAAACTCAGATGTTACAGGTTATGGATTGTGTTTATGAGTTAGTGATTCATAGAAGATGCAACTAGGGAGGTGAAGGAGGGCTGGAGCCATTGACATTTGACGTTCAACTCAGGAAATGGTGCCTTTGTCTCTAGCACTATTCAGGGAGCTTGGGAAGAGTCTGAGAAGAGTTCAATGAAGAACCCAAATGCTCAAAGAATTTAAAATAATACCAGGTGGGTGGTGCTGGAAGGGAGATAGCTGACTTAGATTATTACCATAATAACAAATCACTCAGAAGCAAGCTAGACTGTGAATTTGCCTATTAAAAAACAAACACATGTACACATTTAATTCTAAGGGAAAGCAAGCTAAGCTAGTGCATTCACACGGAGGCATGAGCTGCCTTGTGTTTATTGAAGGATGTTTACTGATGCTTGTGGGCAGCTGCCATGAAGGAGTTGATGTGATGTATTCCACATGCTTGCCTGGAGCACAGAGACACAAGTCCCCAGCCTCTCAGTCAGGGTTACTCCTTGATGCGCAGAAGCCAAATTTCCCATGCTGTAATGTCCTTCTGCCCCTTTTAAACTCCCCTTGCAGCTAAGAAAGATCATGTCCCAACTGTGTTTTAGTCCTCAGTGGTTATGGAATGTTGATGCAGAGCTGGACATACAAGGTATGTTCTGCTCTAGAAAGAGTAATTGTTACAACCAATAGCCAGAGCTCTATTTTATAGAGGTGAAAAAGCAGGCACAGGTGGAGTCTGGAGGTTTATAAGCCTGCAGGGCTGTAACCACTTGAAGAATCAACAGGACTGACCACAGCCTGTTCTGGCTGGTGCTTGCATGACTATCAGAAATTGTAGCTGGTTGTCAATTACAGTTCCTGTCAAGGATTGTTTCTGTCTTTTGGGGCTGAACAGCCTCAGGTCTGCCAGATGAAGCAATTTTAGCACATATATATAAACCACCCACAACTAAAGGAACTTTATGGAGTTGCTACAGTTCTTGTAAGAGCTTGAAAATGAGTTCTTAATTTACTCCCACTGAGAAACAGAATCTTTGGGGCCTACAATCTTGTTTTACTAGATGCTATGAAATATTGAGGTCAGCACTAACATTTGTCTGCTGGTATCTCTGCAGCTTGAGAACTTTTTTTAACTAGCATTCATTGTGAAGACATTGCCAGGTGAGGAGGGCGCAAGTATGTCTTACAATTTATACATCGTGGTATGGTCAAGCCAAGCAGATCACAGAGGTTCAAAATCTAGTAACTCATCTGTGGGACAAAGAAACAGGGAAGTGGTGCTCCGAGAAAGGGTATAGGCAACAGCAGGAACAATTGTGATCCTCTGTGGGCTGCAGATGGTAAAGCTTGAGGTTGCAAATTGTCAGGTAACTGTAAAAAAGCTTTCAGTATTGGTATGTACTAAGCGCAGTGAGTTCCCTTCCTCCTTTGTCTTCCCAGACTAGTTAAGTTATACAGTTTCCTTTTGTTCAGTCCCTTTGTCGGATTGATGTATAGTGGCAAGCAAGAAAAAATTGCATAAAATAGGGAAAAAAATATTTAGTGAAGTTTCTTTACTTTTTTGTGTCAAGTTATCTGTGTGTAATGATAAAACTGCATATATATGTATATCTAGATAGATCAACTATATAAATTAATATAATGTTATATGATTTCATCCCTCTTATTTTTTTAGCTCTGCAGAGCCAACAGAGTTGTGAGAAAATAAGTTATACCTTGTTCTGACATAGGCCTTAACAGAAAAGCTCCTAAAATTACAATGTGAAGGCCAAATTTTGCCAACAGTCCTTTGTCAGCAGCCCCATAATAGATCATGGCGTTATGAAGGTATGGGTAGAACTTGTTTTGACAAAATTCTGTTGCTAGAGACAGCATGATAAAAGATTTCAGCTTCTCTGTGATTCTACAAAGTAGTGGCAGACATAGAAGTTACAGGGATAAAAAAACCACCAGCACTTATTTTTTTGTTGGAACTGAGCACATTTGACCAGAGAGCTGTCAAGAGACAATTAATCTGGAGGCTCTTGAGGTTACAAACTAGCAGAGTCCACTTTCAGAATTGTCTTATATTTTAAACACAGTTATGTTTTTCACATAGCAAGGGCTTCAACGATCCTTCATGCTGGCCATATGCAAGGATACACAAGGGTTTGCTCTATGGGTCGTGACCAACACTGCCATCCTAACTTCTGAAAATCTCTGACCAGCTTTCAGTTCTAAAATGACAAGACCACAGTGTCAGTGGGTTAATGGAGTTGTTAATGTGTGGGAAAAAGGGGGACAACACTTCAGTAAAACAGCATTTGGAAAATATTTATAAAATATACAAATACCCCTGGTGTTTAGATTAGAATGAGAGTCTTTGCTATTAAAAAAGAAACCAAGTCCAAACTCCAAACCCATAGAAATCAAGACCCTCCAGGGCCAACTCATCTCCAGGAAAATAATGGCAGCACCTTTCTGAACGGAAAGAGAAACGCACGTTTTTCAACGGTAGTTGTAGTACAAGGGCAGTGTCGCATCTCCTGCAGAGAGATTTGAAAAGTAATTTTTATAGCAGTTGGGCTTTGCTTGTAAGAGTAGGAATTACATCGGTTCTGACCTTCTAGCAACAGGCTTAGGAAAAATAACACGAACACAGATAGCAGCATGATCGCTGTCTTACATCCAGCAGTATACCCTCACTGATTGCCATAAAATTGCTCCTTATTTTTATCAAGGCCAGTTCAGAGTTTGGCTTATAGTACTGAAGAGAAGCACTGGTTTGGCTGTTGTTTTTTATTGTTTTTAGTTGATACACAATCTTGATAATGTGTACAAGGGTTTAATAAGATTGTGCTACCCAGTAGCTTGAACTAATGAAAGCAGCTGGGCTCATTTTTGGTGCTGTCACATCAAGATATGAAAGTCATTTCATTGATGCTATGAAGTTACTAATTTTGAATGAGCTGATAGAATAGCTGTTATCTATTATTCCAAATAGCATAGATAATTTCAGAAATTTATGAAAACAGATGAGCTGATAAGTATTTAAAGATAATTACAGTATATACTAAGTCTCAATTTTTATTGCATTGAAATAAATGGATATAATATGTATGTGTGAAAAGACCACATGGGAATAGCTAAGAAAGAATTACAAACATGACATAATTTTTTCACTTGAATACAAAAACCCTCTACTATAATGAAATATTTATTCTTAAAATCTTTTTTGATTTGTTGAGGTTTGAAGAGTTCTTATATACTTCCAGTGATTAACTGGAATACTTCTGCCTGAATACCTTTGCTGTTCATCAGCATCACTACCAGCCAGAGATGCTAAACTGACACATTTATTGCACTGCTGTTGAGCTTTCCCCACTCTCGGATCTTAAATGACTTTCTGTACCTTTTTAACCCACTCCTGTGTCAGTCTTGTCTGGGTTGCATGCAAAATCTTCACAAGCATGCTTGGTTTTCCACAGGTGTCTGGATGAATTAGATGCTGCATCCAGATGACTTCTGTGGAGCTTCTGGCAAACTTTTTTTCTGTGAACTTTCTTCAGTGTCATCTAGCTCCTATTTTGAACATGTAAGGAGTTGTTAAGATGGAAGAAAATGTTTCTTTTGGCGGTTATGCTATTGCAATTAAATAATAGTAAAAAACCAAACCATGTGATAATGGTAGGCTGTGCTCTTTTGCACATACAGGGAGACTACTGCACAAAAGATAGATGTCTCCTTTTTCGAATTAGGTTGTGAATTCTCTGTGCCTAGGGTCTGCTCCTGAAATCTGAGATACATTAGTCCT
This sequence comes from Edolisoma coerulescens, assembly GCA_013397115.1. NCBI lineage: Eukaryota > Metazoa > Chordata > Aves > Passeriformes > Campephagidae > Edolisoma > Edolisoma coerulescens. The sequence continues at coordinate 2,164,010 of VWZW01007936.1, read as the reverse complement.
GATCTTCAAGTACGTTGGTGGCATGTACCTAATGGCGGAACATTCTGTAAGTGAAGAGAGATTTCAGAAATGCAATGTGTATGGCTTGCCCAAGTCTCATGCTGTGCTGGCAGCAGAACTGAAAACATGCAGATTTTCTCTGACCCTTTCTTGAGCAACAAATCCCTTGAAAACTGGCTAGACAGTCCACTTTATATTTAGGTGTTTGTGCCTCCCAAAAGAAGCAACCTCCTGCTTACCTGGAACTGGAGTTGCACTCTTCATAGGATGAGCCTCCTTGTCATTATTAGAAGAGATGATTTGATAGTTTTTGGTTTTTTTTTTAATGTTTTTAACTCAGGCAATACTCAGTTTAGGTTTTTTAGTAAGTGTATTAATGTGTGTTTTCCTAGGGACCAGTCCCATAACAGCAGAGGTATAGGAGGACAGGCTGATACTTGTCTTCACCTCCTCGGCTCTGTATGCTTTTGTTTTCCACTGAGGAACTTTGCTCTTTGTATCAGTTTTGGATATATTTATTCAGACATATATTTATTTGTGCATGGGCTTCATGTCATATACATCACAAAAATGTTCCCTGTTCTCTACGCTTTTCATTCCTGTTTTACATGACCCTTGTTTTTGCACATAACTTTGCTACAGCCAAGCTGTAAAGACGGTAATAAAGTGTGTGCGTGGCAAAATAAGGTGGAATGAAACCCTTATATAGATGCTTTCTGTCATTTTTATGTGGATCACTCTCTTCCTTCTGATGTAGTGCTGTCTGTAGTGATCTAGAGTCTTCCCTTCCTTCAGCTTTGTGTTTTCAGCATTGTGTTAATTGTTTGTGGTGCGTGGGTTTTTCAGCGGCGTGCAGTGAGAAAGGTCAGCTGTCAGAAACAGGCCTGTCCACAACTGATAAGGCATTCGAGAGATTGGATTTGACTCATTAGGCACCTTCCCTGTAGACATGGAGTGTGCTCTGCCGCAGAAAAAAAACTAAATCAGGAAGGAAAAAAGCCCAGGATGAAGTTGGAGCATGCGCCAGAAGCACCGGCACACCCTCTCTCTCACCCCCATGCACAGTGCCAGAGTTACATACACTTCCACCACACTTGCATCCTCATGAACCGCGGACATCTATGCTTATGCCCTGAGATTGTGTACATTCACTCCAGTGTTTACACTTGGGCAAGACACACATTCATTTTTTCTGTGTACATACATGTGTGTGTGTGAGTCCTCATGTGTTTGTGCCCTGAAGTTACATGGGGAAGATGCATTTAATTCCTGCCCTCAGACGTGTACTGTAAGTTGTATAAGGATGCTGATTATCCCACATTTTGCACGTATGCAAATGCATCCACTCCAACCTGATTTTTCGTGTTTCTTGCTCTTGTAAAAATCTCTTCACACTAAGGTCGCTTCCTTTCATGCTGTAACAAAGGGCACACCCCCTCTTTATGTCTATCAATTGTGTTTGTTCAGCTGCACTTTGTCTGCCTTTCCACAGAAATATGCTGTGTAGGCAACTGTCCTGCCTGTACTGCATATACGTGTCCACTGCCCTGGTAAACACACATGGAACTTGGTGCTGTGCACACATTACAGAAGCCTAGCATGTTTCTCATTGCATACAAATGCACACATTTTTGCCCCTAAATAATTACTGGTCAAAGCTGCTCTGCCAGCTTGTAACAGTCTCTTGCCTGTGGCTTTGTTTGAGAAGAATCGTTCTGCCTCAAATTGCGTTTGGATACTGCTACTTCCACAAATGGTCTTTAATGATGTCTCACAACGAGCATAAATGAAGGGCAGCAGTAGTGTTTGGCAGTGTATTTTGATACCCTGGCAGTACTGGGGTTCCACGTGTACCCACTCTCCAGTAATACAGAAGCTGTGGGGAGCTGACATTGCCGCAGTCTCTGTGATACCACTCGCGCTGCTCTCGTCTCTCTTCCGCTTCACTTTTGCTTTTCCCCTTCCTTCCCATTTCCCCTTTCCCATGGGCATGGCTTTCAATACTGCTCGCTGGTATTGAGAAGGACAATTTTGTGGATCATTATTGTGTTATTACAGTGATTAGCAGTAACTATTTTTCTACTCCCACTGGAAGGACACCCAAGGGGCTCCCTGCTCAGCAGCAAGCGCGACGCTTGCTGGAAGGCTGCTGCCAGCACAGACCTCTCACCTCTGGCAGTGCTGCCTCTCTCCCTTCTGCGTCTTTCTTTGTGAGCTTCCAGCAGTTCTCTGAAATAGTGCTGTTCAACAGAAGCAGGAATTTCACCTCCTCTTGGGCTCCTTACATGTGCTTTTGTCCTGAATGCACTTTTCAATTTTCTCTCAGTATTGGTGTAAATCATTTTGATCATTCCTGAGTCAGTCTTGGAAGACTCCCTCTGACAGCCTTCATGTTTTTTCCCCCAAGCAGGACTAATCATACCACACATATAGGGAAGACTGATAGCTACCTGATGTCCTTCCCTCTAATGGTATGACTTTTTGCTAAGGTCAGGAAATTTTGGAGAGACCTTGTCTTCAGTGTGGTAAGGAACAAAAATGCCAAGTGCACCCTGTTTTAATAGCTGAATATTAGTGAATCTGCAGCCAGTAAGAAACAGGTCTAAATGCTTAGAATCAAGCTCAATATATATTTGGTGTTTGACTTCTGATTTTTTATAGGCTTGAAGAGTAAGGGTAATGTTAAATTGGGAATTGCAACTGGGATACAGATTGCTGCTGAAGAATAGTAAATCTCTCTTAGGGAGTGAATATAGTGTTGCTNTTTTTTTTTTTTTTTTTTTTTTTATGGTCTGTATAAAGAAACAGCACTTTTGGTCAAGAACGCTGATGAAAAGCTGGTGAATTAAGAGCTTAGCTGTATGCTTGCACACTCTTAGCCTGCTCTACACAGAAGGGTGGATGGGCCAGGTAGCAACCCAGCAGTAGAGACGCCTCTGTGAGAGCAGGGCTGGTGAATATGTTAGACCTTGAACTTTATGGTCGTGGTACTGTGATGTTCTCTCTCGTCAGTTTGCACTTTGCTGAACATTCAGGCTCCAGGGGAACATTTCTACTGGGTCATGTGTTCAGTGACTGGCATCCTTATGTTTTAGAGTGACGCTCCAGGAAAATAAGAAAACTATAAAAATTGCAGAGTGAAATTAAAACATAAGAAAAAGTAAATATAGCAGCAGTGGGAATTGTCCTCACCCATGCTTAGCATTGAAGAATCTAGAGGAGGTCTTATGCTCAGCAAATCATCATCATATCTCTTGACAAAACTTGTAGCAATACCTTGCTTTTTCTCTACCTTCTGGAACTGGGACTGAGAGTGGCAAAATTGTTCAGAGAAATGAAAAGAAAAAGTATACTTTGTTCAACCAAAACAAATTGTGAATTTATATGACTAGATCAAATTCTTTCAGGCAAATTATTTTTAAAATTGATTTATTCACCATCATTCATTTCAAAATAAACATGTTTCATGCTTTCATTTTAAAATGGAACTCTAGGGTTTTTTTTTACGAAATGTATTTTTAAGGATGTGTAAACCAAAATTTTTAAATTTCATTTTGGATTAAGGAAGACTTTGTCACAGAATTGCTTTTTTAGTCCCCATGGTCAGCTGATCAGAACACAAAGAACAAGCACAGCTCTAAGGACATAGTGCCCTGGTCTGGCCGATACCTGGAGTTTTTTGTTTCTTTGACAGAGAATGCAACAGCACACACTGATACCAGTACATTTGTTTTTATTTAGCAAACAATGGAAAATAGGTGGAGAAGAGGATGCTCAGGACACTTTGTACACTGCATATACACTGGATTGGTACAGGACTTCTCGTCACAGATGTGGAACATTTCTTGGTTTTCAGAGTTTTATTAAACTCATGGAGTGTTCTTTTCCCACAGGTCTCAAGGACTTAACCTATATTTTTGTTATCTTTATAGTACAGATGGAGACAGCCGAGGTTAATTAAGTGCCTCAGGTTGCACAGTGAATCAGTGACAGAGTTGAGGATAAAATGCTGGGGTTCTGACTTACACACCTCTATTTTCATTCAGATCAATTTTGATGACCAATTAAAAAAATTATGTTACTGGACATATGCTATAATCTTTTGGAGACATATGTCATTTATTCATTTTCATTATTGTAGTATTAATACTTTTGTCACCAAAAAATTTTAGCAAAAAAGTCTTTATGGCTGTGTTTTTCAGCTATTTTGTGTGCAGTATTGGAGGAAATTCTTCCGATACTTCTGTTTTCTGCTTCTCTTCAGAAAAAGACAGTCCATGGTTTAGAGAGTGAGTAGGGAACCTGTGGATCATACAATTGGCAAAACTAGGTTTAAATAATCTCTCTCTATGCTCAATATGTGGACTAACTAGGAGATTTTGTGTGGTATAACTGATACACGTTTTTCCCTCTCAGAAGAGATTTTGTTAAATGACTGCAATATAGTGTTGAGTGAAAAGGAGATTCCCAGCATTGACAAGCAAAATAGCTTCTCATTTGTGTGAATATTTATTTACTTAGATGATAGGATCTTTAACTGTATATTTAATAGGCGCATACTCCAGAAATATAAGGCAGTTGTGCTTCCAACAGGCTACTAGCTCTGCCACTGTTATGTGACAGTGATACATGGAAACTGCACTGTACATTTAGTACATGTCAACTATTTTGAGGATGAGGAGCCTAGGGAAAATACCTCCTTTCTTTGGGCTAAAGATTCCGGCACTATCATCCCTCTTCCTTCCCTTTGCTCTCAGTCTTTGCTGGGCAGTGGTCCAAATACATCAGGTGAAATAAGTCACTCTGCAGGGCTGGTGTTGAACCTCTTAGGCATGGTTTGCAGTCCCACAGGTCAGCGCCGCCTGTGTGTTGTAGCCAGCCCAAAGAGCATCATCCAAGGACACAGGGAGACAAAAGCAGAGGTGGAACCTGCAGCTCCAGAGTTCTCAAGCAGTGTCTTCAGATAAAGCAGTTCTTCCTCTTGTTTTTATTAAGAGCTTAGCTGCACAGGGAAATAATAGATTAGTCAGGTTTGACAAAAAAACCGGAACATTCATTGTGTTGCCAAGTCTCCTTGATCTCTTCTGGGCTTCAATTTGAGGACCTTTTAACAAGCATTCTGCTTTAGACTTGAAGGGTAATGAGTAAAGTAGCAGATGAGAGAGGAGAGGGCATGATTCATGCTAGGAACATTAATGCTTCCTTTGCTCTTACTGGTGAGGTGAAAGCTTTTTGCATAAAATTAGAGCTGCTGCACTTCGTGCAAAATTTGAGTTTGGCATTGAAAGAGCACTGGCTGTTGAGTGCATCTCACCTTTGCTGTGGACTCCTGGGCTAACATTGCTCTTCGCATCTCTTAAACGTGATGGGAATTGTTGTCTGGCGTTGATTCTTCCCAACGCTGTTTCTGATGTTGTTATGCTGATTCCTCTCTGCTTCCAAGTTACAAGTCATGTAGATGCAGTAAGTGAGCATGAGGGGCCTAGGGAAACAAGAAATGTCACTGTTTCTGAAAAATGTAACATTTCCCAGAATGGTTTAAAGTTATCAGTATTTAAGAGACTACTCTTTTTGCTGTAGGACTCCAGCTCAGCACTTAATTTTCTCCATTATAACATCATTCTGTGACTTTACGGACAATTTTTTTACAACAGCAAAAATTCTTTTTCTTCTGAAAAATGATTCCTATAATTTCCTTGGGGTTAGAAGTCATATTCTTTTTCTGAGGTTTAATCAATGCAATCACTTCAGTCATCTCATTATGACATTAATATGACTAATATGTTCTTAATTTACAGTTTGTGGAATATAAATGCAGGCTATGATATGGCTCTCACAGCTTCCACATATCAGTATCACTGTTGGTGGTGCTTGGAAGATGCTTCATGCACTGAAGAATGTATTGTACACTATTGCTAATTTATTTAAATAATTAAATAAGCTCTGTAAGACTTTTAAAACCAGTATTTGCTTTTGACTATTGAGACCAAAAAAGTGTGCTTGTGAGGGAGAAAGCATGGGACCTTATGAGAGAGTTTGATGAGTGGTGTTACTGATCCAATCAGGTGGTGTGAAGAATGGTTGGACTAGGAAAAACCAATTATTTGGGTATATTATTTTTCCTGTTCAAAGGCTAGAAAGGAGAAATGCAGCAAAAAGATAAATGGACAATGCAGTAATCTGCTGTTTAGCTACTACTGGAGCCTGTCACCATCTCTTTAAAATAAAAGCCTGATTGTTTACTAAACTACTAAACCTGGAGGTTTGTTTTAATGACATGAATCTGGGCAAGCTGCTTTGACTGCTTCTGTAGGCTTTCATTAAGGTTTTAGCATTCAGTCACTGGGCAACTTTTTTGGAAGGTGAAGAAAATTGTTGACTTTTTTTTGTCCTTCAGAAGTGTTGGCTGACTTATTTTCTGTTACATTTGACGTACAGTTTCTCCTCCCCTAACCTCTGAGGGAATACCAGAAAGTGACTTGAAATGTAATTTATTAGTTGTTCTGTAAAGTCGAGGATAATAGCTATTATAGATGACTCCCAGGACCCTTCTGCCCAGAACAGAATTACCTCCTGGTAGAGTTTGATGGGGGTTTGTCCAGCCTGGAGTTCTGCCCCATCATGCCTTGATCTTTTGCAGCTCATTGTCTAGAACAGCTTCTGAGTCTATTTTCTCCTTAGTTCATATGGTTCATAGGTAGAATCGATTCTTTCCAGACTTGTTATGATTTGGTTCAAAAAATTTCCTACAGCTCAGTTAGAATTTTAAAACTTTAGGCCTGTTATTTATGGTATAAGAATTAGTGTAGAAAGGAGGCAAAGACATATGTTCTGGCACAAGGATGTCTAGTCATGTCCATTTCCAGCTATATAGTTACCAAGCAGGAATAGCTTTAATTTCAGCAGTACAGGAAGATTGGCACAACATTTCTTCCCAGAAGCACCCAGTTCAATTGTACTTGCTAGGATTGTGATGTCAGCCAGTCATACCATCAGAAATAAGTTTCCTTGTGTTAAATGTCATGCTGCTGAAAGCACAGCTGGTGCCCCAGTGCAGCAAACTGAAAGTCACAGCAAGTGCACAGCTCTGTTGTAATACTCTACTGATTCTACGAGCACATCCTGAGGTGAGGAGGGCCATCATTCAAGCAGCAGGACTAGTGCCAACTTCTGGCTTTCTTTTTTTCTCTGTGCAGTTAGACCTTCTGCATAGATGTATCTCACAACCAATGTTTTATCTTTTAATGCACTAACTTAATTATCCACAATACCTTTTGAGTACATTGGTACTTTCCTGTAGATGTTCAGGATTTGTGGTGAAGTTGATTTTTTTTGGTTGTTTTTGTTTTCTTTTCCTTCTGCCATGGTCAGTGGTAGTCCTCTTTTAGGATAAAAATTTTGTGGTTACTGGCTAACTTTGGAAGCAGCTTTTTCTTAAGACAAGTTGCAGAACTGTAGGATTCTCCAAGATTAGAGACCTGTTAAATGGTAGGGAGAAGAGGTTCCTGTAAGAATGATTTTCTTTGTTGACTGCTGTTTGGCAGGTCAAGGGAGTACCTGGCTGTTCTGCTGCCTCCATTGCTAACGCACTCGGCAGAAGCCTGATGCATGACAGTGTTAGACACTTTCTAGATTATCAGACAGCACCAGCTCTTCTCTGCAAAGCAAAGCAAACCAAACCACTCAGGTAAGGTAAATCTCACCAAACAATGGAGTGGTTATTAATTTTGAAGCCATGCAGAGAGTTTGCTTTTTTCACTAACAGAAGACATGCTCTGATGTTGACTGTAAACCAAACCCCAGTAAGATAGGGACTGCTTCACAGAACACCTGTAACGCACTGAAGGTGAGAGGGGTGAGCAGCTGACCCTTGGTTTTAGGAGAGCTACTTGAGGTTTCCTTCAGGAGACTTCAGGAAAGTTACTGCCCATTTTATATTTTTCTAAATACTTCTTAATTGTGTCTGGGGCCAAAATTCCTGTTACATGAGATGCTGCTCTTTTGGGTATTAAACTTCATGCCCCTGAGCGAAATGAGTGCTTCTAGAGTTTGCAGTTTTCAGCTTTGCAGTCGTCAAGTATTTATTTTCAAGCATCATCCAAAACTTTGGAGGCTGCTTGCTCCACACCTTAGCTGGGGTGACTTCCTAGCAGGACTAGAGAAAAATGGGGGGTTGGTTTCCCTCCACAAATGTATGAGAACCTCTGGAATGATCCCAGGACGGAGAGACAGGAGCTCCTGAACTGAAATGCTTTCTCTATTATTGATTTTCCTGGTGGCTCTTAGTAAACCCATTTTAATGTCTGTGCACTGGTTTCCTCATACATAAATCAAAATGCCAAAGTTTTCTACCTCTTAGTGATGCTGGGAATTCTGAATATTCTCCTATGTAGAAAGAGCTTTGACAGGAACAGCAACAGCGTTGCACATAGAAACTGAAGCTAAAATTGCCATCTGGCTTTCCTGAACAGGCAGTATAGGTATATACTGCATGGAAAGATCCTGGGGTTTTTACCTCTCCAGGGGGACCTGAGACTCAGCAAGCTCTAGGGTTTCTTCAGAGATGAGCAGAGCCAGGAACTTGGCTTAGGTACTTACTTGCTGTGCTTTTGTTTCTGTTCCTTCACTCAGCCTTTGATATGTGCTGATGGCAGGTTTAGGTTTTAAACAGGTATAAGTCTGAGACTTGGAAAACTGGCTTTGCAGTGTGGTGGTGATGGTAACTGCTTAATGTGCTGGGTGTATCTGCTAGGGATTGGTCAGAAAAGGGTAAAATTTGCTCTTTTAAAGTGATGAACGACTCCATTCATTCAAGGAAAATGTCTGTGTTAGTTTGAAGATTCTGAGTTTTGCTTCTATTCAGGTGATTTGTGTGCATCTTGAATATGTTAAGGTTTAAGTTCAAATGTGGAATTTTGTTCAAGTCTTGGATCTTTGAAAATCCCAGCTACTGCAGAGAATTTAGTTATGTGAATGACTTAGGAAGCAAATAATGGGTTTAGATTAATACAAATAAGAGAAATGGAAGATTTGATTGCTTATATGTACTAGCCTGCTTTCAGATTCTGATTTTTGTAAATCTATTTAATATTATCTGAGTTAAAAATTAAATCTTGCAAATCATATAAAAATCAATAGGTTTCAAACATATCCCAGATATATTTTAAGTAAATGTTATTTTATGCAGTTGCATTGCCACCCTTGAATAACTAGATCATCAATTCAGTTAAATATCACTGGCTATATACAGGGTTTCACATCCCAGAAAAATCAGGGTGGGATCTATTGCTTCATGTAACATAAACCAAGGATCCCTGTTGGCTTCGAGTTGGATCTTAAGGTTACCTGTGTTGCTGTGCAGAAGTTCCTTGGTACACTACTACTGCTTAAGGAATACAAAAGATATAAATATCACAGTGCAATTTCTGGAACCTCCAAAACTGTACAGCACAAGGGTCATGAGCTAACAAATAACAAGTGGTTCACCGCTCTGTGGTCTTCCAGGTGTCACCACACTGCGTCTGAAGGCATAAAGAAATACTGTGAGACCTGCAGCCTCCTTAGAGCTTTTTTTCCTCCTTCACTGTGGAAAGAGCCTATATCCCTTTTCCCCCCTCCATGCTCCCTGGTAATTTTCAGGTGCTTTTTGGTCACAGCTATGGTGTATGTCAGAGCATCCTAACAGCTGGGACAGTGTGGAGAGGCCATGCTTGGTAAGAAGCCTTTCATGTGGCCTGCCAGAAGCTGCTGTGCTGTAGCTTGGGGGATACACAGCCAAGCTCTTTAGTGCACATGTAAGGCTCCGACTGCTGAAGCCTTTCATGAGACTGCTAAACCACATGGTCACTGGTAACCTGTTGAGGAATCAGCAATTTGGAGAATACAGTCTTGGAGAGTTTGTTGACCTTGGGAGTTGTGCTTATGAGACATGGCATGGACAGGCATGAATTTTAATTTCACAGTGAAACCCAGAGAGATTTTAGTGTGTGGTGATCTGCAAATTTGAATGTCTGTCCAGAGCAGCCACAGAAGGAAGAAAAACCCCACAACAACAAATGACACAGAAATAGCTGACATTCTCCCCAGAACAGGAAGGATACAAAGGTGGATGAAGTACAGAATCCCATCTCTGACAAGGGTCAGCAGCAGATGAGTGGAGGAAGCAGGCAGATGACATAGTTGAATGCAGAGGTGGGTTGACAGCACCCTATATTAAAACCAGTGGTACAAGTAGGAGTCATATCTCTTTGAATTTGCTCTGCTCTTTTGATAAGTCTGCAGTGGTTGTCTTAAATTACTGCTTACGCCTCTAATCTACTCTTTGCCTCATCCTTTGTACTGAGTAGACGAGTGAGATTTCATGTAAGTGGTTGAGAAAGTGTAAGTGAGCCCTATTAGTATGTTTTGTACTGAGTGAACAATCCGCCCACCTGTCCCTGTTCACAAATGTGTGTTCAGTGCTTTGCACATCTTCAGCTGTAGGGAAAAGGCTCACTCACAGTGACTGTGTTTGACTCCTGCCCTCAGACACTGGCTATTTGATGGGAATTACCTGCAGGTACATGGAGCATGTATCTAACTTGCTTGTAACACATTCTCTTCTGATGGATCAGGAGTGAATAGGCAGGACAATTCTCAGTTTGGGGAGAGGGTTGTTAAGTGCTTGGCTCTGACTTCCAGAACTGCAGTCGATAGCAGCCCTCTGTGCTTAGGCTGGTTTGACACTGACACAAGCATAAACACTTGATGGTGGTACTTAAATGTATTCAGAATAAGATCAAAGAACCAAATAATTTGGAAGGGACTTCCAGAGGCTGTGTAATCCAACCACTAACTCAGAGAAGGCCCAGTTAGTGCAGGCAGCTCAGGACTGTGCCTAATCAAGTTTTTAGTATTTCTAGGGATGGAGATTTCCATCTCTCTGGGCCCTTCCTAGTGTTTGACCATCCTCAGGACGAAACATTTTTTTGTATAGAATGAGGATTTTTTGTATTCAGCTGTATCTGTAGCCTCTCATCCTTCTGCAGAATTCTGAGAAGAATTTGGCCCTGTCTTGTCTATGTTCTTCCATTAAGTCAATAAAGAGATCAGTAAGATTTCCCTTGAGTTGTCTCTCCTTGAGGCAGAATGAACCCAGTTCCCTCAGCCTCTCCACCTACCCCAGTACCCTGAGTATGGTGGTAGCTCTTTGCTGGACTCACTCCAGTACGTTGAAGTCATTTTTATATGAGGGAGCTCGATACTGGATAGAGCACTCCTGATGTGATCTCACAAGTGTTCCTTAGGGGAAGAATCACTTCCCTCGGCCTGCTGGCTGCTTTCGTGCTACTACAGCCAAGGATGCAGCTGGCCTTTGCTGAAAGGGCAGGCACTGCTGACTTGTGCTCAGCTTGTCCACTGGGACCACAGGTCTTCTGAAAGGCTGCTTTTGAGCCAGCTGGCTCCCAACATGTACTGCTGCATGGTGTGTAATTCGGGTGGCTGTTTGCTTGCAGGAGTAGAGGGACACGTGGTTCGCTTACTGAAGTACAAACACACATTGCTTCTGCAAGAGTCTCTGCTTAAAGCAGACCTTTCACTTGAGAATGTCCTATGTGCAAGTTGCAATACTGTGCTGTTTTGTCACCATTATTTTATGCTGTGAGGACACAGATTTTACCATGTAGTTATTTTCCAAGAATGGCTATGACAACAAGTATTTTCCCTTCAGTCTTTTACAAATAAATTCTGGCTCATCTTTACCAGGATTACTTAATAAGACAAAATGAAGCAGAAAAGTGCTATTAATGTCAATGGAAATAGCACCAGGATTTGCCTCATGCAGTGATTTGTAAGCAATGATAGCTTGACTGCTTGTACTATCTACTGCTCAGCCTTGCTTTCACAGCTGGGAGTCAGAAAGGTGCTGCAATATGGAGTGGGGGGTGGGACCTGTACAGACTCCATTGCAAGTACCATTTTCCCCCAGATGGCACTAGCTAGCCCTCTTGCAAGCTTTCCTATCACTGTCCTGTATTTCTTCCACTGGATAAAATCAGGGTGTGCAGCTGGCTCAAGTCACATCAGCACAATACAGCAGCAGAACTGGCTTTGAGTGATTGGAACCCCAGGTACTGGGAAGCAGACCTCAAGCTCACACAAAGGATTTTCATGGTACTCAAATGCTGCTTCCAGTTGCTAAGAAATTAGTGCAGTGGCTTTCTTGTTGTACATAAGAGATTTCTTTTCTTTGTGAGGAAATATTAAATGTCATGTGCTGTGAATAATTCTCCTATGTTTATTTTTGCTATTTGAAAAAGATGTGCTTATGTTGTACAGATTTCCTGGATAAGGTGATCAGACAGGCAAAGTTCTCAGATGTGTTTACCAGCAACATTACTTATGTCTGTGGACAAAATGTTTTATGTGGACTTCCCTCATGCTCTCAGAGAACAAATCTGTAGGACACTTCATGTGGCTCTCTTGTTTGCGTGGTTTCTCATTCAGTTGAAAGAAAGGGGCGGCTCTGTTAGGATTATGCTCTGGTCTCTCTTTTAAATTTCCTGTCAGATAGGCTAAGATAAGTTCAGATTGCAGTAGTGCTGAATCTAAATACTGATCTTTGTGAAATGCTGGGGTTTTTTTAATCGACACATATGCGGTGGTTGTGTTGTGAATAGTAGAGCTTTCCATCCTTCTCCTAAAAAGGGTGTGAAATGTCTTATAACAGTCCTTAAATGTGCTTTTCCTAGACTTCACTGCATACTGTTGAGTGGTCCCTATGGTGACAGTGCTGCAGTGAAACTAAAAACACAGCACTGAAATTCATCACTACCGAGGACCCTGCAGTTAATTCTCTTGGTAGCCATATTACAAAAGGAGCTCTACAGTGATTAGCATGCCTTGATATTTGGCTCTATAGTTAACAGTGCCGTGGGATGCCTAATTTTCATGACAACCTTAAATCTCTTCTTGGCTGGCTGCTGAATAGTTCTTTTGTCTCCCTTCCTTTCCAGCGCGAGATGAGAACGTGGCCACTTTTCGTGGTTCCGAATACCTCTGCTATGACCTGTCACAAAACCCCATCCAGAGCAGCAGCGACGAGATCACTCTCTCCTTCAAGACGTGGCAGCGCAACGGGCTCATTCTGCACACTGGCAAGTCAGCCGACTACGTCAACCTGGCCCTGAAAGACGGTGCGGTCTCCTTGGTCATTAACCTGGGGTCCGGGGCCTTTGAGGCCATCGTGGAGCCGGTCAATGGCAAGTTCAATGACAACGCGTGGCACGACGTTAAGGTGACACGCAACCTGCGGCAGGTAATGGTGAAGGGGAGAAAACGCTGGGGAGAATTTTGTTTTGTTTTATTGGGACAGGCAGATGGGAGAGAGCAATGGAGGAATGGGGAAGCTCAGTGGTATTGCTAGAGTTTCTCCACCTATTCTGGATCTTGGTGCCTAAAGGACGGTGAAAAAACAGTAGTTGGGAATTTATCCCTCCTGCAATATCTTCATTTCCACTTTATTAATTTTCTATTTTTTTCCCAGTTTGATTTAATAATAAAAACTTGTGACATAACTTTACTTTCATCTCCCTTTTCCTTTTTTCTTTTTCTGTTCTCCCTTTTAAATTTTATTATTTCCTTAATTATGATTCAATCTTATCAGTAATATTCTTGTTGCATTTAATTACTGTGGGAACAGAGCCTATTTCCAACAGCCAACGCTCTACACCTCTCTCCTTTTTCTTTCAGTTTTGTTAATTGGTTTAACCATTGCCATGATACTACAATTCTAATTCTGAAAGTCTTTTGTTTTTCTTCTCCTTTTCTTTTGTGTGTGCATATGAGTGTGCAGGTGTGCAGGCTGGTGGGTATGTGTGTAATTATTTTAACTTTATATCTTTGGAATTAATTGGCTGGAGTCTCTCTGAGTCTTCTTGATTCTCTGTTCTTCTTTTCTTCTTTTTGATTTTTTCCCCTTCTTTCTATAATGACATTCTACTTTATTTCTTGTCTCTGCCTTGAGACGCTTCTGTTGGCTGTGAGGACTGGAAAAGTGGAAGGATCAAAAAACCCCAAGCAAACTCAGATCAATCCAGCACCCTACAATAACACTTTGGAAAAGTTTTTCTGATTTTACCAGTGTAATTTTGTACATCTACATGCTGCTTTTCCTAGCAGACAACTGTGTCAGGTGACGTATTTGGTAGTAGGCTAGTCTTAAAATCCTGAAGTTTTTCTCATGAAATATAGATTCAGACATAAATAGATAAGATAAAATTAAATGACTTTGCTCTGAAAGCTGGTAAATATATCAAGTCACTAAGGCTCATCTGCTGCATGATAAATGAGGTTTACACGGTGAATAGGAGCTCTTTGGTGTCTTGCTGATTGGTAGAGGAGCAGAAATAGCTTGTAAACTAAGATTTAAAAATCAATGTGTGAATACAATGTGACCTGTTTATTTTCTCATTAATGTCAATATTAGCACAACCTTTAATAGCTTTACATAAGTTTATGCAATATAATTTGTGGTAACGTGTTACAGTAGCTAAGATCAAATGTGTCTGTGAGTATAGGATAAACAGTGCCAGGGATCAGAAACAGTTTCTACTAGTAGATGTCAGTGGATAATTTTTCTGTTATCAGGATTTCATGTCTTTCTTTTCAATATTTGGGTGTGGGGCTGAAGATTTTTTTGTCTTTCCCATGTAAATCCCTGTATTTCTACATGCTTAGGAAGTCTGGGTCTGACAAAAAATCTGTCATCAAACTTTCATGAGGCTATGGAATTCTTACCTAGGGAAAAAATCAATTTGTTTTCAATAGTTTATATGCAGATGCAAATTTCATTTCTTATGCAGTGGATGGGTCTTCATGCTCCTATTTTGTTCAAGCTTTCCCATCAATAGAGGGAGATGCACCAACTGGTCTAGGTTTGTCAGTCTGGAAAGGTCAGAATATACGGCTTTACTTGATGTGGGGTTTTTTTTTTATTTTTAGGTAGTTTCAGAACAGCTGGTCCTTGAATATCTCAGTAGCACTTATTGGCCATTTTATTTAATCATACTTTTTATTTTTCATTGGAAATCAGTTTCAGTGGGCAAATGTGCCTGAAGCAAAATGAATCCCTGCTTCATGCCAGGATTGGTTTGGATCTTGAGGAAGCAGGAAGGGAAGGGTCACAAACAAAACTGTGGATGGGAAGCTGTCACATTCTTTTCTTAATGTTTTAGCTAGTGAGTTTTTAATTGGTCCACAGAAGTGGGCCAAGAAAATGGAAATCTGTCTATGCCTTTTCATAGTTGATGAGACCAGGGCAGTACTTCGGCGATTGTTAGAAAGCAGGTAGTACCTTGCCAATCAAGCAGCACCGTAAATTTTTAATCCTCCTGATCTATTCACTGTGAATGTTTTTAAGTGATCCTGAATTCTTAAATGGTCCAACTTGACTGGGCAAGGGAGAGGATATTTTATTGAGATGGATGGGCTCTTTACAAAGAAAGGCCAGTCTTCAAATCAAATTACTTTTAATTAGCAGAGGTGATTTGGGGTCCAGTTCTATAGGTAAATATGACAGAATACAGTTCAACCAATAAATATCAATAAAGCTGGATTTTTTTTTAGTCATCTTTTCCGTGGATACTTGCATTTTAACTTTTGATCTGTCTCAGAATTAAGACATTGACCCAGAACCTAAAGCTGCCCAGATATTGGAATTGATGAGGCCTTGAGGCAAAGCAATCATGATAGTCCTAAAAGTTGTCATCCAATATAATTTCGTATAACCTAAATAATTTTGTATGTATAAGATAATCGGCTCTATGTCTTTCCTGACGTAAATTCACCTGTAATGTTGCAGTATAATATAGTTCACTTGAAAGTCTTGTTTCCAGCTGTGCTCATGTTTCCTCAAAAAAACCCATTCTAAAACTAAACAAAAAACCCCAATGAAATGTATTGCCTCTGAATGTTGAAGGTTTATGAGAAAATCAGTAGCCTCCTTGTAATTGGTTGAAAATATTGCACTGGAGATAAGTATGTTTCTCTTTAAAATGAACTTTAAAAGCAATAATTTAGAAATTCCAAGAATATTATCTAAATCTAAGCAATTCCAGCTAAATGGACTATCAGCAGCTTCAGGATGCCATCTAATCTTTTCCTCTGCTTTTTTGGGGGCTAAGAAAAAGGGGAGGAGGATTTGCATAATTATTTGGCTGTTTCTAGAATTAGAGTGGAACTTTAAATAGTTGGACTTTTGCCCAGTACTTTTTGGAATTGTTAAATGTTTTGTAGCTAAGCTGAGAGAGTACTAAGGGCTGCTTTTTTTTAGATCAAATGACTATCACAGCAGTTAATCTCCTTAGAGACAAACCAAGTGAATCCACAGATTCCCTTGAGTAGTGATTGTTAATGTCAAAGCAAATCTCCTTGTTTATTTATCTTATTATTTCAGTTAAAACTAAGCCCTCTTTCTGCCTTGTGAGAAACCTTTACTTAGAAATAGGATCACAGCTGCATTTTACCGGGGCTTTCAGAGCATGTTTGGGGCAGTCTGGTGGGAGGAGGAGCAGAGGAGACTGAAGGTCAGACTTCCTGTGTCTCTCTTCACGTCTGCTGCTGACACTCTGTCTCACTTTTAGCATGCTCTTCTCCCTGTCCCATACATCAACTCCCTTGTTTGTAAAAATAAATTTACTAGCACGACAATTTGCTGTGAGTAAGACTTCCTTGGTGAAGAATTCCAGAGTTTGCGCTCATTATACCCAAGTACAGAGTGTTATTATTTCATTCCAATTGGCAAATAACCTTGGGACTTTACGCTCAATGCCACAAAGTCTTCACAAACTTACTTGCCTAGTCAGTGCACTAATCTGAAGCCTGCAAGCAGATGGTTTTTACATGAGGCAGTGTAGATCTCGCTTGTGTAATTTAGGATAGTTCTTGCCAACTTCAGTCACACTGGAACAAGGACTTGGAGCTTCCACAGGCTGCCCTTCCCTATTAACACTGAAGCTAGTAACAATGGAAAATCTACTCTAAAGATCTTTAGTTCCTCAACTGCTAAAAAGCAGACAAGAAGCAATGTGTAGGTTTGAACAGTTGGCATCTGCATGCCTTGGGACAGGTTAAAAAAGTTCTACTAAACCAAAATGACTGGTAAATTCTCCTAGCTCCTGTGTTATAGAGATGCAGTGTAACAGAAGGGATACTAAATCTTGTCAATCTTGTTTCTTCAACCTGGACACAAGCGACACAATTCTTTCTTTACAATTCCTCGACATGTTGCTCCCTACAGTAGGAGAGGTTCAATTCCTTTATCTTGGATGACAGAAGTGAGCTACAGGCAAACAGCCAAGCACAGGCACTGTTATGTGCTCCTCCTGAAAGTCACAAACTCAGCTGCTGTAAAGAAACCTGCAGACTGGGAAACTTGGAAGGAAGACACAGAGTCTTGGACTCATCTTCATCTGTATCCTCCAGCCAAAGGAAGTACTGGCCTGCTTGTGATACTCTGCAACACTTGAGGGTAGTGAAGCTTGGAAGAGGAGCTGGCATGTTGGTGGGTGGTGGTGGGTGGAAGAAGGTGGGTTTGTGCTGAAGAGGCAAACTGTGTACTCTGTGTATGTCTCTGAGAGTAAGGTTCTTGTTTGAGAGAAGCACCTTGATGAGCATTTGAAGAGTAAGTATTGCACTGTTTTAACTTTGCTTCAGGTCTGGATAGTGTGTATGAGGGTTGAAGTTAATGACTAATACCAGGGTGGGAAGAGTAGGCAGCCCCCTCTTTCTTTGCAGTCTAGATGGCATGGTTCCCCATAGAGTCCTGGTCATATTGTCCTCTTTCTCACTTTGTGTGTCTCAGGTGCCCCATGCCTTTTTTTGAAAAACTAACACTAGACCATTCATGCAATGTGTCATTTTTACTAACCAACTAATGTACTAACACCCTAACGACTCATCTTTGCTTTTAGTTATTTTAATTAACAATCGTTCTGTTCACGATTTTTTAATTTCCTTTCTTCCCCCTTTTCCGCAAAGCACTCAGGCATTGGACACGCTATGGTAAACAAACTACATTGTCTGGTAGATATCATTCTTATTGTCTCTTTTTTTGGGTTTGCCGTGTGTTACCTGCCTTTTCCTCCCCCTACCCGCTCTTTTTCCCCCCTCCTTTATACTTACTGCTTCCTTTGATTTTATTCTATTTTCATTGAAAACACTTTTTTTTCCCCCTTCCTTTTTTTTTTCTTTTTTTTTTTTTTTTTTTTTTTTTTTTTCTTCTTTTGAATAGAAAAATGAGCATCAAAAGCAACTAACACAGCTCTTCTGGAACTGGGGTTTGGACATTTCTTTAATTGTTTTCTTCACCTCTGTCTTTAGTTCTTCTTTTCCTTTCTGGTGATAAATTGTTGGGGTTTTTTGTCCCTTGTTTTTGAGTTTAGATTTCTTTCTTTTGCTTCTGTTTTCATTTGGCTTTTTTTCTTGGCTTTTGGTTTTTTTTTACTCTGAAGGTTTCTAGATCAGAACCATTGCAGGGCCTCTATTCCGTGGTGGTGAAGGCTCTCTTTTTGTCTCACTCTTTTGTTGTGGCAATGGCTATTACAGGCAAACTGGCCAGAGTTGTCCTCTTTCTCCTGATTTTCCCCCACTTCCCTCCCTCTGCTTTCTCTCCTCCTTCTCCCTCTTGCTCTCTCACTTTCTCTCTCTCTCTCTGACCTCTACTTGCGTGGCCAACAGGAGCTCAGCCGGTTGTTTGTTTCAGTACACACTCTGCATGGCATGTCCACGTTTGGTGACTCGCCCCTCTCCTCCTGGCCTCGATCTATTTGCCTCCATCTTCCCTTGAAACCACGAACAACATCTAAGCAAAACACATAAAATTCACTTCCTCCTCTCCCACCCACTCCTTCTGTCACCCTTCACCCTCCATGTGTTTGTGGTTAGAGATTTTGGGGACATTTTTGTTTGGTTTTGAGGTTTTTTTTATGGAGTTTGTTTGGTATTTTTATTTTTGATTGCATGCGAGTGTGAAATGGTTTTCTCTCCCTTTTTCTTCTCCTCTTTTTTTTTTGCTTTTTTCCTGTCATCTTTCTGGACCTCAGATATATTGGCATGACATGTCGATGTGCAGTGTGTGCACGCTTTGTATCTTCTTTCTTTCTTTCTCATATCTGCTTCTATCACATTTGTTGGTGTGTGGTTGATTTATTTTATTTTGATTTATTTTCTTCTTACATTTTGGTTATGGGTTAGTTTGTAAATATTTTTCTTTTTTTTTTCCTTTTTTTTTTTGTTTTGTTTTGTTTTGTTTGTTTGTTTCTTTGTGGGTGGTGGGTGTGTGTCTCTCCAGGTACATGGCATGCACATCCATAATGTATTGAAAGTGAGTTCCCTCTCCCCCTATCCCCGAATGCATGATCGTCAGTGTGCCGTGAGCAAACGAAACTTGAAAAATAAAAAATACCAACCTCGTCTTCATTAGTGTTTTTTTTTTTTTTTTTACTAACAACCATAACTAACTGTAATCATTAAAGTAAATTCTAATTAATCATAAAATCAGCTAATATGAGAAATGTCTTTCAAGGACAGTTATATTTTCTGGCCTGAATAGATGGAAAGCATCTGGATGGATAGGCTGCTGGGTAAGCCTGAGAGTGCTGATGCACCAGAAAGGGGAGAAGCAGATGCTGAAGCATTTCTCTGTGGGAAAATCAGACCAGAAAATAGAGCTTGGCTGAACTAAAAAAAAAAGGCATACCAAATCTCAACAAAATCCTTAATAAAACGGCATAAAATCATAGGGGAGGTAAGTTGTTCTGTTCAGGATTGTAAGGTCATTGCTGGGATTTTTTTTGTCCATTGTGTTCCTCAAACAGGTGACAATCTCTGTGGATGGCATCCTTACCACCACGGGCTACACACAGGAGGACTACACCATGCTGGGCTCAGATGACTTCTTTTACGTGGGAGGGAGCCCCAGTACTGCGGATTTACCTGGGTCTCCAGTAAGCAATAACTTCATGGGCTGCCTCAAAGAGGTAACTATTTAAAATTAATTCTTTTCTCTGTCCTTTTGATTTGTTAAAGTCATCACTTTTTCCTGCCTTACACAATCAATTCTTTCCCTGATGCTTAATTTTATACTGATAACTGCAACAGCTCTGTAAAGATAAACTTGTCATTCATCTGGACAGAAGGCTGAAAAACTCATGAGCTTAAGTGCAGAATCATACTTGTAGTGCTTGGACTACAGAAAAAATGCTCATGGTAGTAGGAGAGGTGTTTTCTCTAAGCTGTTAGCCCTTCAGAAGAAAGCATTGCTCGCTTCTAGGCACTTAGGCAATAGCCATTAAAAAAGACAAATGGCCTTTGATTACTAAGTAGGATTTTGAGATGAAAAAATCATAATCAGAAGCTTGTTTAGGATACTTTTTAAGGTCCTGGATTTCATCTGGGAGTATAGTTAGATCTAAATTTTCCAGGAAGATACAGAAACGGAATAAAACAAAAATGAAAGTTGAAGGTAGCATAAAAAGTGTAAATTTTGCAAGGAGAATGCAGCATGAGGGTGTAATGGAGGCATGGCAATCATGTGGCATGTGGACCTGAAGTGTACCATGTGTTAGGATATGATTATTGAGAGATGCCTCTCCCCGAATTAAAGTGCAAACAAAACCATATGCTGAAGTCAATAGTATGGATTTTATTGAACAATAAAATGTGAGGTAGACAGATAGAAAGAAGTAGAAGAGAAAAGAGAGAGATAGATTAAGAAGAAGATAGTCACCACCCATGCATCCAGTGCCATCCCGTTGGTCCTTTTTCACCCTGGGCTTCTCAGTGGTGGGGGGCCTGAGGTCACTCAAAACTTTTCACTATGTATCTTTGCAGACAAAGGAGTTAATGCTCATTGGTTACACACTTCTTTTATTATATTGGTTAAATGATTCCCTCGCTTCTAATGCTAATTAGTCCCATGCTCAGTCTTTCTGTTTTTTGGTGGTGGGTTTGTTGAGTTGGTGAGTTGTGAGCTGGTGGTCGCAATCTCCCCCGATGGCCTTACCTTTTACCTAGTCCAAGCTGATTCATCACACTTGCTTTCCTTGTGGCCCATAAATTCTGCATTCTTGATGTCCATTATGAGTTATACATTCTCCTCTCACAGCTTCTTTTATCTCCCCCTCGGCTTGAGATAACACTTTGACAATAGAATCACCTCTATCTTTTCTAAAGTTCTGGGTCATGGTGGCTTAATTTACAGTCCAAGTTCCTGGTATCCACAGAGGCATATCTGGGGAAGGGATTGGGAGGTGGGGCATTCACTCAGTGATCACAGATGCCATCTTTCCCATAACTTGGGGTGATCTTTGTTTGACATATACATATATGATATGTATAGGAGAAGTTGCTTCTTTACAAAGTTTGCCACAGCGGGAAGTTTTGTCTGGATGCATTACCCAGGATGTGCTGACCAGATCTCACCTCTGCCTGAAGTTGGCGCCATCCTGTCACTCCGTTCTGTGCTCATCTCATGGCAAAGTCATTATGTGGCCTTAACAGTGTTTGAGGCAGGCAACTGTGATCTTTAAGTCCTTATGCTGCGTTGCTAAGTCTGTGCACTTGAGCGGCTGCATTGGTCAGGAAGAGCTAGCTGGTTCTGAAAACCATGTTGTCTTACTCTGACTGGCAGCACTTGTCATATAGTTAATCTACAGCTTTGAGGAAATTCACACATGGGTAATAGAGATTGGACTGCCTGCTAGCAGCAGGAACCAGAATAGTGATCCTTGGGAAAAAAAAACCAAAACAAAACAATTGAAAAAAAGATGAGTTCAGTCCAAATTCCAAACTTGGTACAGTTTAGTTTTGGTGATGCCTAGCAGTCATCTTTTGTCTTCTTTCTTCTCTCTTCTAATGTAATTTGTGATTATCACTGTGATTAATGGGGATACATATATTGATGTCTCCACAAAGTATTATAAAAAGCTTACTGAAAAACAAGCATAAGTTTTCTGTCAGTCAGCTTCCTAGCTAGCCTGGAATAAGAGTTTCTTGCAAGAGTTTTCACCTTAAGGTTGTGATCTGCAGTAATGCTGTTTATCATAGGGTGTGGCTGGGTGGATATAATTTTATTTGCAACCCAGAGGGTTGTCACAATCTCCTCTTTGTATGAATATTTAATGTTAGAGGGAAGGTGGAGCTGAGATTTCATACAGGAGTCACGGAAGCAGCAATGCTGAGCAAGATGTTGTTCTGTGGCTGTAACTGCCTTGACAAGTCATCATCCTACTGATGCTTGGCTTGTGGTGTCAGGGTTTGTATGTTATATGCCAGGCCTCTGATGTGAGGAAAAGTTGTCAGATCTGAAGCTGCTCTCCTGCCTGACCTCTGGATTAAAGGGATGTACATATGCTAGAGAAGAGTGTGTGAGCATCATTCCTATGAAATGAAACTTCACTGCTTAAATACAGTCATACAGAGATCAAATCCTTCTGGTTACATCTATAGAGCCTTGAGCCTGATTTTCCTAGGCACTGAGCATCCCAGTTTGATTAAAATCAGGAGGAGATACAGCTTCTTAGTGTCTCTTTAAATCAGGATCTTAATTTTATTTATGGATGCTATAAACATAACACTTAGCAGAGGCCATTTTTATGTGTGCTCTAAGTCAAGCCAATGGAGCAAAGAAAGCAGTGACAAGAAAATCTTCAGCATCTTTATTATTTATATAATCATTTGTATTCTATTAGCTTGCACAATGTGCTAAGAGCCACCAACATAGTTGTCCCAAGCTCATAATGCTCTGTGAGAAGAAAAACCAAGCAACCACTTAAGAATGAGAGGAAAAAACCAGACAGTCAGAATGTGCTTTGTAATCTTCACTTGACTAGGCAACGGCAGATGTGTATGAATAGATGAGTTGACTTGTTGGCTGCTTTAGAGCTATAGTCTGCTTAAAAGCAACCCACTTATAGTAGTGGTCCAGTAATGCTTTCAGCCAGCTTTGATCCTGGAGGAGGCAGAACTGGGTTAGTGCAGTGCTTGTGTGCTTATAGTGTGTCTGGTTCCAGAACCAGCTCTGGAGAATTTTACTTGGCTTTCTGCATAGCTTGTCAGCATATTTCATAAATCAGTCCCTCTAGCTTATGTTTTAAGCTTACATTTTTTCCTCTGTGGCCAAAAAGGATGCCCCATCTCTCATTAGCCAGTACTGGAGGAGCTTGGGTTTTTAACTAAAATATTCTAAGCTAAGAAAGTTAGGTGAAGGGGCAGGATAGACTAATAGCAAATATTGTTCCTTTCAGTTTATGCTTTCTAGCAGAGCAAAGCTCTTCTTTCATAGTAAAGTCCTAGCTATGTAATTGCCTGTTACCAGAGACACAGCACACCCCTGAGTGGATTGCACCATTTGTAACAGTGGAGAGCATCCTGCCAAGCCCTGTACTGATCTCTTGAAGGTGTTAAAGCAGAATGATCTATTCCTGCTCCTCTGCATTCATTCAAGACTGCCTCTAGGGATGTGTCACTTTCCTAGGAAGGCAAAGGGATTTACGCAGACTTTGAGGTGGAACTTTCAGCCTTTCCCCTGTAATCTCTTGTATTTCATCTAGACTGCATCAGTCTGAGAGTACACCAACCAATGTGCTCATGTCGGGGCTAAGAGGGCTCCTTGAGTGGAGCATTGCTTTCCCACTTCCTCTGAGATGACATGCAGGTGCTGAAGTGCCAGGGGGCAGAGTGCCTAATGACCATCTCTGCCCCTTCGCAGCAGGAAGGGACCTCTCCACTCAGCAGGGGCTGGTGGGAGGAGCAGGGGCAGCTCTGGCAGGGTAGATACTTCATGTGAGCAGAGTGCAAGCCTTGGCTAGAAGGAATTGGAGCGTATAAGAATATGTTCCTGACAAGGACCTATAGTCTCAGGGCTCCTCTGCTGTGGTATCTATATAATATTTCCTAAAAGTAATCTGAATCTCTAATTATCTAGATAATATTTTCTTTAGGTCAGACAATTTCTGACCTAATGGTACCTCCTTTCACCATCCTCATGAACAGATCCTCATGTCTCTTCTTTCCCTTGTGGCTACAGGTTTTGACTGAACAGGTTCCTCTAAGTTGCTAGCAGTAATATACCTAAATCATAAATACAAGTATTTAATGTGTAGTTCAGGTTGGGATTTTTCCTCTATTTTCATCGGAATGAAAGATTTCCCTATGTGTGGTAAACCATGTTTGTTTTGCATTTCACCATAGCCATCCTGGCAGTGTTGCAGCATACCTGACACTCTAATGAGGAAACAAGACTGGAAAACAGTCATACAGAATGTGCAAATAGGGTAGTAAACAGACATGAAATACGGAGATTGCATTGTAGTTGCATAGAATCTAAGGCTTTTCGGACCTTCATTCTTAAGAAGAATCATTCTAGAGATGATCTGGGGGGAAGCTGGTGTATTTCCTATCATGGATGAAACCAGATATAGAGATGGGGATAGAAGAAGATACAGGAACACATCTTGAGACAATTGAGCAGAAATAATTTTAATAGGCATTAGGGAAGGTGTGACAGTGCTTTAACAGATAGTGATTGTTAAACAGGGAGAAGCACTGACGGAAGGTGGAAAGGGAAAAGGATTCATTAATGGGTTTAATGACACTTCTATGGCCAGAAAGAGGACAAGAAAGGTAACAAGAAACAGCTGTACTTTGCATGTAATGAAGGGCTTCAGGGAGGAGTTTTCAGTAATCAAGGATGGAGACAGAAAGTGGCAGGGTGGCAAATTTAGCTGTGTGGGCAAAGAGGGGGAAAATATTTCAATATCCAATTGCTAGGGAAGGGAGAGAATCAGAATATTTCCTGGGATTAGGGAACCAGCCATTCAGATTTGATTTACTTGGAGCAGGACTTAAATGGTACAGATAGAGGTGCTTTAGAAGAGCCTAAGGTGGTCCCTAAAGAATGGATATTCATGAGAGAATTTATGAAATCTTCACATTTTTCTATCGATGCTTTATTAAAATCTCAATTCTTAAAAATGTTGATTGGTACTAACAGCTTGATGGAAGCAGTGAGGCTTGCATATGGGTGGAATATGGCAGAAATTATTACAGGGGTCAGGCACCATCTGGCTGTGATGGGAGAAAGCTGTGAAAGCTTACATCATTTCTGTCTGCAATTTAACTTCTAGGAGCCAAATTTCAAAATGGCTCATGAGTGTGCCCAGTTGCTGTATGTAAATCTCAGATGCTATCTGCAAGCCAGGTCTTTTTCAGGACTATTTGATGTGTAGTGATGATGTGGTTTCTGTTTGGGGATGAGTTTTCCTGACTGGAGTGTCACACTTGGGAGGAGGCTAAAGGTGCAGATGGAAGGCAGCCTAAAACTGGAGGCAGAGAAAAACAGGAAAATGGACAGAGAAAGTTGTAGTTGTAAGAGCCCCTCCCTGAGCCCAAAAGCTTTTGGGTGCCCAGTATCCCCTTCCACAGCAGTGATTTAACAGAGCCCCAAGAATGCATAAGAGGAGAATCAGGAAACAACAGTGTGGGAATTGCACTGAGGAACTGCAGGAAGTTACCACATGAATGGCAGTAATGCCCACACATGTTAATCCAATACTGCTGCTCCAACTGTCCTATTGTGTTTGGTCCTGTCTGCTTCCTATCTGTGTTATTTAATGAATTTAACATTTGAAAAAGAAAGGGAGAGGCTAGTGGCACTATGTAGAAGCAGACAAAGCACAGCCAAGGGTTGAATATAATTCCGCTCCTCAAAATGTAACTTGTTCTTAATCTTGGTCTCTCATTGCTATTCTCTGCCAGAGCATTCCAGATAGACCAGATGATGATGATTATGGCCCTGATTCCTAAGATTCCATATCCAGAGGTCTGTAAGCTTTTTGGTTGCCTCTCACTCTTAAACTTCCAATTGCATTGCTGCCACTGTGGTGGATCAGTCTCCTGTTGCAGCTGTACACTGTGTGACTTGAGAGTCAAGAATGTCAGTCATTTTCTCTATGCATCTGCAGAGCATCCCACACAAGGCCTTCAGCAGGTTTTTGAGTGCCACGGTTGTAGCAACATAAAACAGTGGAGACACAGACCAGCATTTTGAGTAGCTGCTGATGACATTCTTAAGCTAATAAGAAAAAAACCTCACTTATTTCTGGAAAGATTTAATTTGGAGGTGGGAATGGAGGCATTTGGAAATTGAGAGCAATATGATAGGTGGCAAGATGCTGAGAGAATTCTGAGTAGACCAATACATGGGGAGGGAAATATGATAGTGTTTTCTCATTGGGTAAGGCTTATAAACTTAGGTCCTGGGCTGGTTTGCATTTGGTATTTCTGTATTAGCTCAGAGTCAGAAGGGATATGTGGTTGGCCAGTTGAACATTTCCCAGGTTACCGTCTTGCTGCCAACATATATTGGATGCTTGGGCAAAAATCCTGAAAGACTTTGTGGTACACAGTGAAGAATAGCTTTTGCTTTCATGTCTGAGTATGGGAAATGACATGAAGCCAAAGTGAGCAGGAGGCACTATGAACCAAGCAGCTGAAAGCTGAAACACCTGTCTCTGGACTTTGACAGCACTGAAAAAGAAGCAACATTGTGAGAAGGATTATTTAAAACCAAACTTTTCAATCTTGCTAGCAGAACTTATGTTGCCCTGCCAGGCCTCTACCGTGCTTCCAGAAGGAGTGACATTGTGCTTCCCTTGTTTTGCGTGCCTATAGGTTTACATATGCACACCATCCTATATCCATAACAGATTGGATGTGCTAGCCTCTTTTCACAGGAGTAACTACTAGAGTGAAATAGGAGAAAATGTATAAGACTATTTCTGTCAAACCAGGCCTAAGTTAAGTAAGTCTTCTATGGTTCATGGTCTCAATGCTAACATTTAGCAGAGTGATGAATTTCAGCCTCTCTGGAGAAGGCACTTGATTCAGCTGATTTTTCTAGTAACATTTTTAGGGAATCATTTAGCAAGGATGGGAGAAAAGAAGAATGTGTTTGTCAGTCTTTCCAACACAGAAAGTCTGTGCTCATACTGTGAGCCAGAAAGAAAGGAAGAGGATACAGATTTCTAGGCAGTATCCGTGAGTCATGGGAGATGAAAGGTCAGAGGTAAGCATGCACAGAGGAAAGCATCCCATGGTACAGTAACACAATGTCAACTTTTGGCTGTTAATTCATCTGAAGGAGTCAAGGCATTGAGGAACAAACGTAGCCATCCCTGTAGTCTTTAAGCTTTTTCCTATTTAATACTTTAATAATATTAGCTGATAGGACCCTTCAGACAAGGAGTTCAGTAGGTAATTTTATCAAAGCGACCTCAGAGATTTTGTCTTCTTTCAAACCATCAGTTAAAATACAGTACCAAAGGGAGTAAATGTCATTGTCCTCTTCCTTCAAATGCAGCTGAGGCACAGGTATGATGTGTCTTGGTCAACATTGTAGAGCCTGCCATTGGCAGACCAATAGATAAGAGGGAAATCCTGCCTATCGCTCTTTTTGTTCCTCTTCCACCTGGCAGGGATAGCCCATGTCTTCCATACAGTCACAACTCATTGATGTTCTTACTGGGGAATACTAGAAGTCATTACATCAAAAGTGTATCTTAACTTGGCAGCTGAATGGGTAAGGAATGCCTGTCTACTTGCTCTTAAGAGTCAACTCAGGTAAGGAAATGAAGTCCAGAACAGACCCTTCTTCCAAGCAATCTAAGTTGAGGCTGGGTAATGTTCAAATGAAGAGCAGTCCTGACAAACAGTTGGTGTTGCAGCTCATTTTTGAAAGTGAGCAGGATCTGATGGGCATTCCTCTGCTTTGTGTTGTTTCTGTTGGATTTTGGTTCAAGAAATTAGGAATTGCATCGTAAGGGCAGCGTATCTTGGGAGATTTCTTCCAAATGTGACCAGAATGGAAAATGATCTTCCAGTTACATATTCAGTTAAAGCTTAAACTTGAACTGGATTTGGAGAGACTCTTTAATGAAGTACATGTTCCTCTGGAGGTTTCAGAGGTTAATATTTCACTTTCTTGTGTTCTCACATTTTTATTAAGGATTAATGGCCTGGCCCACAGGAACTACAGTCCATAGTCCTGTCCAGTGTATTTGTGTGCTGCCAGTGCTGCAGCTTTGCTTTAGCTAGGGGGTTATTCAAAGCCTCTGTTCCTTATGTAGCTTCGCCCTTGCCTACTCTACCAGAGTGAGGTTTCTGACAGCATTATTGCCTTGCTTCAAGCATGACACAGAAAAGAACTTCGTCACTTTGGATTATATGCATCCATAACAAGAGTTTTGCTGGCACAGTGATATTGGATGAGTGTTTGTTGCAAAATAGCGTAAGCTAACCTCAGTTATTGATCAGTCTCTTCCATCAAATGTTTCTGGAGACAAAGAAAAGTGGAAGAGTAATGTCCTCATGACATGTCTGTAGAAAGTTTACTCATGACCCGATATATCCATGAAAAGTATTCCTGTTAAGCAGGAAAACAATTTTAAATTGCCTCATGAAATAATTCTTTAGTGAATGGAGTATGAAAATGAAGTGCTAGAATTATTTTTCAATTAGTAAAACATGGGAAATGCAAAGACAGGAACTGATTTTTTAGCTTTGGGATGGGAGATGGAGGAGATGTTATTTTATCAACTGTGTACTGAAGAAAACTCTAGGCTCCTAAAATTCTTTCTTTAATGCAATTCATATCGAAAAGGCTGTAGAATCCTACAGCCATAATGAATCTAGAAGTAAAAACGGGTTGGTGATTTTTTTTTGTTTGTTTGTTTGTTTTGTTTTTTTTTGTTTTCATAGTTCTATTCACAAATTAAAAATATATAGGTTCTTGTTAAGGTCACATTTATTACATTGTAATATTTTGTTCTCTGGAACTCTTATCAGTTGGCAGACAGCATCTTGTAAGCATTCTAGGTCAGCCTGAGCACACATATTTTCTTGGGGATTAATTTAAAGGATAATTCACATGTCAACAGTTCAGTGGCATTGAACTCCTAAACTTACAGCACTACTTGAAATTTTACAAAAGTAATTAAGAGCCAAAGTCTGAATAATAGAGTATGTATGCAGATTGAGCATACCTTCTAAAGCAAGCAGTGATGTGCAAACATAGAGATTGGATCTTTCTATGCATGAGGTGTAAGAGGTTTCTTTTTGCAGGGCTGTTTGACCTGTGCACTTCCACCATACTTATGAGCTAAAGAGAATCTATGAAGCTAAAACAAAGTGGGGCCTTACCCAGTTCAACTCTCTTCAACTGCCACTGGAACAGGTACCTAGGGAGGAAACTAGCAGCAGAGGTTGGTGTCACCACTGGGCAGTGCAGCCAGTGGGCTGATATGTCACAACAGTAGGGAGCCCTCCACTGAATCCCAGCTGAGCTGTCCACAAGTGACTCTCATTCCTGGTGTTGTGGCCATCTGTTCTTGCTTTGCAGTAGGATCCTCAGGATCAGGCTTTTCTTTCTTGCATAATGAACCTAACTCCTGCTGAGCTTCTGTGGCTGCAAGGGATGTGCCATGTGCTGTGGTCCAGAAAATGAGAGTGTTTACAGGTGTAGAACTATATTTATATCAACAAATTCAGAAAATATAATGGGGATTGGAGCAATATAGCCTGTGTTTGGTGTATATAATAAACTTAGTTGGTAACTATTAAATATTAAAGCAAAAATCCTTACAAAAAGATGTGGTCTAATCCCTATCCATTCAAGACTGAGCAAACTAAGACAGGATATATTGATAGACAAACATAGCTGAGTCCAAAGTCATCAGCAGCGCAGTGGTGATTACTCTGGCAAGGATTTCTGGCTGTCTTTTTCACATGCTTTTAGCCACATGTGGGCCCATCCTAATAGATACTATGAACTTAACTTCCGCTGTCCAAAGTCTGATGTGCTCGTCTTAAACTGAAAGTAAATGAGCTTCCTTTGCTTTACTTAGCTTTGTAGTTCACTGAGATCAGGAAACTCTTGGTTTGGATGAATACTGAAAAGAAATAGGAGATATGTTTTTATTTGTTGCTCCTTATGTTGCAGTAAAGAGATTGCTAAGGATCCATACTGTCAGACAGAAATACAGATGAGAGTAGTTTTGGAGAGTCAGGACCTGCCATATGCTAATATAAATAAAATTACATTAGAGAAGTTGCAAGACTGTTCTCTTTTATATGCATGTATAAAACAGGCACTTTCAGCTACTTGACAAGTGTTGCCTCTTTGGGAGCAGCAGACTGACCCTGAAAGTTGGAGCATTGCTGTGAAATGTGCATATGTATTGTGGGTAGTGGGGAAACCCTGAGCTGGTGTTACCCACCACAAAAATCCAGGCTGCTCAGCTGTGCCAGCAAGGGAGGCAGGAAAGGATGGTGAAGTTTTAATGTTGAGTGAGTGGGCTGGAAAACTCCTCCCAGGTCCGCCACTCCTCTGTAGCAGTGAGCCAGCTGTCAAGTGTGTGGGGCCCAGGAGTGGGCAGGCAGCTAATGGGCAGCATTTGTTATTTGAACTGCATGGAAAAGGCAGTGGGCTTGATATAATACAAGGTTTTGTATGGTCTCTGATACTCTCTCTGTTCTAATTCTTTGTCATTTCTGCTCTCTGGCTTTGGTCTACTTCTGTTGATGTTGTCTGTTGCACTGAATATTTGTGCTTTGGGATTGTTTTATCTCCCTCATTCCTTCAAACTGCACAGGCAGAATTCATTTAGTTGGAATTAACAGTGTACATATCTAGATTCTTAAGCAAATCAATGGGATTAATAGAGATATGTAGAAAGATGCAATTTTAGCTCTGAATTGCTACTTACAAGGTTTAATACTCTTTGAGTTACAGTTCCACAAGAGGAAGTGTTAGAAATGGTAACATCAGAGCTCAAAGATGAGTTAGGGTCAGCCCCCCACCCCTGCTTCCCATAGGTCTGTAGACATAGATGTAGTAAATGGGAGTTATTTGAATAGGCCTTAGGGGAATATCAGGAGGATTGTTATATTGCATACGGTGGCTACTGGTGACTTCACATTGCCAGAAGGGCGGAAACTCAAATGCTCGTATTTTCTAAGCACAAATCTTAGCACTTGAACACTTAATTCATCAGGGTGAGCATCAGGTATCTGTGAGCTGCATGGGGCTGATGACACACAACTGAACAGCAGCAACTGCATCCAGGAAAGCAGCAATGCGTAGTATGCGAGTCACTAACCTCCTCTGTCCACAATGGAGAGGCTGAGAGATGGCGTCTCATTTCTAGCACCCTGAGAGGTAATTGTGAGTGATGCTTGCAAAGCTTTCTTACTGTATCAGTGTTAGCAAGCAGAGCAAACACAGAGGTTTGGGAACGGTGGCAGAGATGAAAAATGGCATTTGGAAATGGGGCTTGAGAATGGCATAATCATTCCTGTTAAATCTGTGCCTTTCTTTCTGATTATTAGCCATTTTAAGTGAAATGGGTTTTGCATCTAGAACAAGTCTCTGAACAGATGATTAATGGTTTTATCTGTAATAACTTTACATTTTATAGAACCCTGCTAGGAGTCCGCATCTGGTGTGCCAAGCTATTTAAAGCTGTGTTAATTCTGTTAATTGCTCTACGTTTATTTGGATTGCTGGCACCTGCGGGCTTTAGGATAATGGGGGTGGGGGTGTGTGTGTACACGCTCGCTCCCTTTCTAGCTGAGAAAAATTGAGAGGACTATTTCCTCAGCTAGGAACAGCAACTTTGGCAGAACATCCTGGCTGGATTGGTTGTCCTTGAGATTTCCCTTTTTTACTACAGCTGAATGCAGTGAGATGCCAGCCAGAGGCAAGATGTTCCTCTGATTGGGGCAGGAGGTAGGCGGACAATCTGCTTTTGAATGCACTTGCCCACATGAGGCAGCAGCAGCAACAGGGAAGGAAGCCAGTGATTTTTCAGAAGGCTAGTCAAGTCCATACCATTCTGATCCTGCTTCTCAGCTGCCTTCCAGTGTTCCTTTTCCAGTTTGGTTTTGTTCATGAAATGTTCCAGTGGGTTGCAAGCCCTGAACACATGTGAAGATAAGTATGCTGATGCTTTCTGAACTTATGTCAGAGAAAAGAGCTGGCTGTGGAATTCAAGATATTTGAGGTGACTAAAACATTGCTGTGAAATGCTAGGAGGAGGGCAGAATGGTTGTTTTCGTATCAGCAGCTGGATTGGTCAAACCACTGGAACAATCTGGACCAGGCTGTGATGATAAAATTTTTCCCAATCTCTGGCAAGATTACCACATGGGCAGCAAAATGGGGAAGCAAAGGGTTTCCCTTATACTGTTAACCACTGACTTAAAAGTGCAGCAGAGCCCTAGAGGTTTGGTACTTGGAGGTTTTTAGCTAATATGATCTCAATGTAATTATTATCTGAGTGGGTAGAGGAGGTGGTTATTCTGGTGATGTAGGGGCCAGTTCTCTCATGTCTCTGATGTGGATTTCAAGCCTGTGTTTCAACTTCAGTGATGCTGGGACAACTTCCCCACAAATAGATAATTAACTAAGAAGATCAGTTCACACACTGTTACTTGTTTTATGGCTGTCTTCAAAACCGCAGTTTTTCTTGAGAAGACCAGTGAGATGCTAAAGTGAAATCTGTTCTCCTGCTGCTGCTGATGTGAGCATGTGTGTATTTCTGCAGCTGCCCTATATAACCCCTTACGGTGACTGACTAAATGGAATGTTGGTTGTAGCCCCCCAAAGGAGGGGGACTGCCATATCACCATTCTCAAAGATGTAAAGAACTGTAAAGAAAACCACTTATAGCAAAGGGAAAAGCTTTCTCAAGAGTTTGATAAACCAGGATCCTTATGGTGACTTGCCACTTCTAAAGGACAAGGCTGTTGTTTGTTATCTCTCTCAAGCAGAAGCTGTTACTGGGGATGCCCACTTTATTTATTCTGTCCAGATAATGGTTAAACAGTCAATCACAATATTAAAATTGGTTACAAAGCAAAGCTCTAAAGAAGTATAGGATGTTTTCATATTTAGAATGGGTTCTTCCTCTCCAGCTTCAGTATTCAGCTAACAAGGTAAACTCGCAGCTGAGCACTTTCCTCCATTTCCCTGGTTTATATTCCAGGGCTGATTTGTCCTAAAGTAGCCTCATCTAAGATAATGAGAACACTGAATGCCTCCATTCCCCTTTAGTTTGGTGTGCTTGCTTCTCCCTCCTGGTCTGAGCTTGGTTCCTGTTATTCATAATTGACACTAGTACACCACGTAGATATGCAGTGCTGTCACTTCCTCTCTCTTCTCAGTTTTTTCTTACTGTGTATTTCTCATATGTTGTCTAATTAGCATATACTTAGCTCTTCTGGCTTCAGGCTAGTTTTCATGTTTACAACCTCTGTGACACATTTTGTTAGAACTTCACAAATCATATATCATAGGAGAAATTAATTATGCATGTTACTTATTAGGTTAATAACTTTCATCTTATTGTGAGCTTTACGTAAAGTTATGCATTAATAATTCAAAGGACAGCTTTGACATTGAGTGCATTTTCTAAAGCACTTCTATCCCTTCTTAGGAGTTTTGGGTCTGTGTGAAAAACACAGATGGTTTTTAAAAACTTGATTCCAGCTGTTTCCACATTTCTCCTGGAGGCTGGATTTGCATGTGCATCCAGCAGAGGAAGGCAATTAAATGTTAGTATCCTCTTTGGTTTTGCAACTGGAGTTTAAGGGAAAAACTTGGTATGTATGAGGACGCCTTTTGGTAAGAATCATTGAATGGTTTGGACTGGAAGAGACCTTTAAAGGTCACCTAATCTAACCCCTCTGCAATGAGCAGAGACATCTTTTTTACTAGATAAAACTCTTCAGAGCCCCATCCAGCCTGACTCTGAATGTTTACAGGGATCTTACCACCTCTCTGGAAGGCCTGTGCCAGTGCCTCACCACCCTCATCATCAAATATGTCCTTCTTATATCTAGTCTAAATTTGCCCTCTTCTAGTTTAAAACCATTAGCCCTTGTCCTCTTGCAACAGGCCCTGCAAAAAAGTTTGTCCCTGTCTTTCTTAAAATCTCTCCTTAAGTACTGAAAAGCTGCAATGAAGTTTACGCAGAGCCTTCTCTTCTTCAGGCTGAACAACTCGAACTCTCTCAGCCCATCCTCATAGGAGAGGGGCTTTTGCCCTCTGCTCATCTTTGTGGCCTTCCTCTGCACCTGCTCTAGTGCCTTTCCATTGACCTTGTTAAGCATCATGAGGTTCCCATGAGCCCACTTCCTGAGCTTCTGCAGGTCCTTCTGGGTGGCATCCCATTCCTCAGGGTATGTCAGCAGCAACACTCAGCTTGGTGTCATCTCCAAACTTGCTGAAGGTGCACTTGATGACACTGTCTATGTCATTGATGAAGATTCTGAATAGTCACAGTCCTACATGTCACTGATCTCCATTTGGGCATTAAGGCATTGACCACAGCCCTTTGGATGCAACCCATTCCTTGTCCACTGAACAGTCCATCCATCAAATCCATATTTCTCTAATTTAGAGAGAAGAATGTTGTGAAGAGCTGTGTCAAAGGCCTAGATCTGAAAACTGCCTCCTCAAATACCCAGGCAAGTCTAACAGATCAGTTGTGTGGCAATACTCCCCTAAAACCATTCCACAAACTCCACTTCTTTGGAGTGCAGCAGACAAGCTTTGATGGTGGTGCCAAGGACTTAAGAATAGTACTGGCATTGTATTTGAACTGTCGCAGCCAGGAGCTTCCTTGGTTTTATTGGGGCCTCAATAAGTGTATGGACAGGAGAGTTTTGGTAAATGTAGTCTAGCTTTCAAAAGTCTTTCAGTGATGTGTCCCACCAGAAGGCTCTTCAGGAACTGAAAAGGCAATGGCAGAGAAAGAAGGTCTGGGCACAGAGGAAGAACTGGTTGAAAGATAAAAAACAGAATGCAATAAACAGAATGCACTAAATAGGTCCCATGGGAGGGCACCACTAGAAAGACTTCTGGGATCCATGCTGAAGTCAGAGGATTCATTAGTGGAATTATGAGTGGAAAGGAATGTGGATGGAGACAGCATACATTTTAATGAGAATATGACAATTTTCAGGTGAGGATTGTCTGCAGAACTGCAGAAGATGACCTAGTAATGCTGAATGTCTGGACAAATGACTAGCAGATTAAATTCGTGTAAACACAAATTGAGGTGTTTATATTGGGTGGAGGAGAGAAAAGAATTGCTATTATGTATAAGCAATGATGGACTTTGAGTTGCTGCTGATATTTTACTAAATAATTAAAAATATTTGCTCAGGGGTCAATATTGGGCAAGTAAGCACATCTAATATTATGCATTTCAGGGAAGGGAATAAGAATGAAACAGAAAATATTGTGATGTCATTAAATACAACCACACTGGACACTGTCATCCTGTTGTTTTAATCTCAGAAAGGGGAGAAGGGCAACAAAGATCATCAAAGGTCATTAGAGAGATTTCTGTACAAGAACTGTCATTACAGTCTGGGGCTCTTTGTAACAGAACTGATGGAAAAAGGGTATGACAGTGGGGAATTATAGTGTATTTTCTGTTTCTTTTCGAATATAGAGACTAAGTGGCATCAAAAGACAAAGGCAGGGCAAGCTTCAGAACAATCAAAAAGAAATATGATGGCAATTAAAGTCATGGAAGTCCTTACCATAGGATGTTACTGTGCCTGGAGAAACTCACAGAAGAAAAATTATTGATGGTATATGAAATACAAAGACATCAGTTTCTGCATGCAAACTCTCAGTCCCAGATAAGTGGAGTCTGTGAAATGGTTTTATGGGTGGGTATTGCTACAGAGATGCTCTGTTAGACTGGCTTGGGTATTTGAGGAGGTGGTTTTCAGATATAGGATACTGATCCAATGTAATAAGGAGAATTTTATGTTTAAATATTTCCTGATACAGCTACACTATTTCTAGGTTCCCTGCAGTATTTTGAAGTTGATATTCCATTTGCTTTGCCTTATATTAACTACAGTGTCTCACAACCCATCAGAGGCCATAGTACACATAATCCCTTCATTCCAAGTATTGCATAGCAAGGTCATGTTCCTGAAGGCTTGTACACAGACGAGGGGGAAGGCAGCAGAGAATCAGTTTGGTGTGAAGTTTGACGTACAGGTTTGTGCAGCAATGTGCAGATGTGGAAGTGAGATGTGTTAGGAAGAGCCTGGAAGAACAGCCCCAGAAGGGGTGAGAAAAGGCTGGAGTGCCTAATGTTGGCAGGAGGTGTAATAATGCCCCTTTGAATGAAAACAAGTGTTCATATGTGAAGGCAGCCTACATTTGAGGAAGTTGCTTTAAGTGAAAAGAAAAACAAGGAGGGCTAGATGAATCCCAGATATTTGCAGGGAAGTGCAAAACAGCTTGACTTCTTTCATCCTTTTTAACTGTTAAGGCCCCCAAAACAAGCGATCAGAAATGAGTATATTAGAAGCAGTTTTACAACTCTGCTTGTTGAGCTGCATTGTAAAAGGATTTTTCTTTCAGTAAAGATGATCTTTCCATGTATGGAATTGGGAATTCTGTAAAGGTTTGGAGGGAGATTTCCAATAGGAAAGTCTCCCCAGATCACTATGGGCTGTGGTAGCCATAGACAGCTCTCAGCCTTAATTTGGATTTGGGGATTTTTCCAACCATGACTAATTGTCAGACAGTGAACATTTGTATTTTTTTCCCTGTGGTTGTAACTGTGGAAGTAACTGTTAAGAAGGCTTATTACTGCCCAACTGGACCCCTGTTCTGAGCACTGAATCCATCTGGAGTTGTCTTTTACAGGAAGGAGACTTAAAACCCAAGGAGCATTTTTCAGTTGCTCAGAAAGGTGGATGGCTGCTGTGTAAAAAAGGGATGAAAAGTGTTTACCCTACTGGGACAAACACCAGAGAATAACAGATATTAGAAATAGTAAACATCTGTCAGGTCACCTTGTCCGTCTTCTCCTGCCAGGAGTGCCATTGTTCCCTTCAGTGTATTAACCTGGAAACATTTCTACAAAGAGTTATTCTCCATGGGACTGTGACTGTCATTTTCTGTGTTCTGTTTGCTGCTGCTAAAGATGTCTTAAGGACAAATAAGACTTCTCTTTGCACCTTGGTTTCTTTGCATTTTGGGTACTGGAGACTTAACAGCAAACATACAAAAATGAAAAGCAGCTAAACTGAAAAGAATTATTATTTGAAGAATTACATGTATTAGCACTACTGAGTTAATGAAAGACTTTCTCAGCTAAGAAATCATGTGAAAAAATGGCCAAAGTTATTCAGCAGACAAGTGGCAGGATCAGGAAAAAAACCAGGAAACATAACAACTGATCCATTGCTTAACTCAGCAGAATACAAATGCCTGCTGCACAAATTGAGTCCGTAGTCATATGTCCTCTTCCTAACTGAGTGATTTGTGGCATTGTAAGGGTTTCAAAATGTCAGAGAATTTTAAGGCCCAAAACCCCCTCCATACCCAGCTAGCTCAGCCTTCAGGATAATTATCTAATTATCCCCACTTATACACGGATTCAGAGTGTTCATAAACAACAAACATCAAGCCTCACTTTCTACTGTATCCCCACATTACATCTAATAATGTGGTCCTCTTTTTAAGTTGTTTTGTTGGTTAACCACCTCCTACTGCAAAAGCCTTTAATCTGTTTGGAACTTGTCTGACAGTGGGCCCTAAATGTGGATTCTTTTGATGCAGTTTTCTACTGGAACAAAGATGCTTCAGAAATCTGATGATTTTCCTTTATCTGCTGTAATCAAGTCTTTTCTTTATTTGTCTTTTGAAAAACTAAAACAATGGAGCTCCTTGTCATTTACTCTAAGGCATTTATTCTAGTTTTCAAATCCTGTTGAAGCTGCTTGATAGATTCTTTGCAATTATTATGAGTCCTTTCTTTAAGAGTTACAGTGCATATGGTATCAGTGCTGCATATTGCTTATTCTAGTCACTTGTCCTGAGACTGTACAGCCCTTTTGCCCATAGTGTTTTACTGGAAGCTCACATTTTCTCCTCCGATGTTTTCTAAATTGTTTTCAAAGGTGCATCTCCCTTGCAGCTTCCCCTTCTTGCTTCTGTAGTTCATGGCCTGTCTTCCACGTTTTTAAGCTTATATATTTGAGTATTCAGATGTTTTAAAATCTGCTTGGAATGAAAGGGCCTGGACTTCCATGCTCTATGAATCACTCTGTATGACTGATCTGTCATTAAGGTTGTTCAGTGGTCTGCCAAATTTGGTGTTACTTTCAAGTACCAGCTTCAGTGCTTTTTATATTTACTTCTAGGTAATTGATAAAATATTTAATACTATTGCATCAAACATAGATTCTTATGGTGCATTAGAAATGCCCTTTATCAGTAATGCTACCCCACTGACAAATACTTTGTGAGACTTGTCAGCTGAGCACTGATGATCGTTCTGTCTATCTATCTGTCTATCTATCTATCTATCTATCTAATATTACGTCCTCTTTTGTTCTTGTATGCTGTTTATTTGAGTAGAATTTTCTTCTGTTGTTCAGCCAAATACCTTAAAAAATGTTTCATCTGTGCTTTTACCACTGTCATTCAAATTATATCAGGTTTATTTGACAGAAGCTCCTTTTACACAGGAAGGTCTAATGACATTAAGAATTGTATTCCTCTCCTTTAATGTTTTTATTAAGCACTTCAGATAGAAGCTGTTGTGCTGTTTCCTCCAGGGTTGATGTTTCCTCCAGGCTAAACTGTTCTACAGTTATACATCTTGTCCTGTTTGGCTTTTTAAAACATTCACACAACATTATCATTCTTTTATTCTTCTGTTATCTTTCTGTTATTCCAAGATTAAAAATAAACCCCAGTGGATCATAAATCTCCTCATTCAGCTCTTTTAAGAAATCGAAGCAAGTGACCCAAGTCTGTGAAATTAAAAATAAAGCATATTTATTCCTGGTAGCTGATCAACATCCTCTTTTATTCTCATGGATTGCGAAATACTTTGTCATCTTGTGATATAAACACTTAGGTTCTTCATGTATTTATATCCAAAAGAGAAAAAATACTGCATACTTAATAAATTTCATGAACTGAAACTTTTAAACAAAAAATTGCCATCTTGGTGTTATGATGGACTCTTTTATCAAGGCACAACTCTTTTTTAACCACTAGTGCACCCTATAGTGATTTAAAGACTTCATTTTTTCATTGGATCACTAGGAAACATTGCACATTACTTCCAACCTGAACAGCTGTGATTTGGCTTTATCACTATGCTTTTATCTCCTAAACTAAAGCAGATCTCCTCTCTCAGATGGAGATTCTGTAGCATGTAGACTTGGATCAGCTTGTAACCTACCTTTGGGTGAAATAGATGGAATTTGTTTGATAGCTCACCGAGTGTAGTATAAGATTAAGGTTTTTTGTGTTCTTTGATGTTTTTTAACATATTTTTAAAAACATAGGCAAGATAACAGGCCATGGTATTATTAAATGGTTTCACTAATACTATATATGTAGTCAGTGGCTTTTGTCTGTACTTTCTTGATAGTTTCCTACTTTGACACTGAAGAATCACAGTTAGCCCCCTTCAGAACTGCTTTTCATAGGCATTTCATGTTCAATTGGTTATGCACCAAGACATGCATGCTCTTTTCATAGTCACTATTTGGAAGGCTTAGATACGGTTCTCATTGTGTGAGAGTTGCTTACAGTCTTTGATCCTAAATCTATAATCTGGTAACGGCCTGAACTGAAATAATGTGTCTGAGTACATATTATTATATGCATGTCAAAGTGATAAGTAATCTGAATTTTAGCTATCTTATTGTTCTTTTCCAAAAAAGCACCTTAGGTGTCATGACTACTTTGTAGTATCTGGAAGTTGCTCTGTGGTTGTAGTTCAGTCGAGGTAGGACTGAAAGTTTCTGGGCAGTGTCTTTTTCCCCAGTGTGCTGCCTCCGTCTGTCTCTCTCTGGCACCTGGAAGGCTTTATTAATAATGCTTCTTCAATAAAATTAGAAGAAACCTCAAAGAAAAACATACCTGTTTGTGTATTTCTTCTTCTTGCCCTTAATTTTTTTGATGTAAGGGATCCTAGAACATTGAAATAAGCCTGCAGTCCCAAATTTTTTGGTAATTGATGGTACAGGATGATCCTTATGTTTCTCTGTGCTAGTGGAAACTATCATTTGCAGTTTGCTACCTGCCACTTGCTACCTCCACACTTCCCTGTCCACACCAGTGTCTTCCACATGTAATAATCAATAGTAATTGTAGTAATAGTAGTAATAATGTAATAGTAATGTTCCTTTAGTGGCATAGATTTTATGTTCAGTCTAGCAAAATGAAACTTGGTTTTAGAAGGCAGTGACTATGCATCTTATACTTCTTACAGGAACATGCAAGCCAACTTCGCAGGATGTGATTAACATGAGGGGGTTTATTTTCTTGCTTCAAGCTGATTTTAGGGTTTAACTTTCAGGGTCTAATACTTCTGCATAAGCAAGGAAGAAAATGGCAAGAGGCTGATGATCTGCCTTTATGAGGCATGTTAGCCTGTGTAGGACAAAACAAAGTTGTAGCATGGTGCAGAAACAGCAGTTGAGAACTTTTGTATTCTCTAGCTTCTGAACTTCTTTGGCTTTGTGAGGGACTAATGGGATCTGGGACAGATGTCTGCAACCCGTCTTTCCTTTTAGAAGATCTTGGGAAATAATTCTTACCCTTAGTAATACCCGTTGAGAGACCTGCATGCAAATGATGGGTTTGCAGTGAGAGGTGTCACTTATCTGTGGATGCCAGAACAGTATGAGAAACTTGTGCTTTGAAGGGCAAAGAAATTGTGTTATAAAACCATACAGACCTTATGACAGAGTGACCAAGGAGTTAGAGAAATAACTTGCCTGTTTTGTTTACTATTTATATTGCTCCCAAAGCAAAATGGGGAAGCATAGGGTAGCTGAAAAATGCAACCCTTTCAAAGTGTATTGCCCTAGTGAAAGAAAGAGGAAAAAAAAAAAAGGATCCTCTCCTTTTGAGTTCCTTATATGTGAAGGACCCGACAATGACTGCCTGGGAATGGCAGGACACAGTGGTGCTGGGAAGCATCATGGGCTGAACATATATTCTCTAGCAATGTACTTTTCAGCATTTTCCTCTTAATATTCTGCAGATGGGGCTTTTTAATGGGGTTGTTGTGGTTTTTTTTCTTTTTCTTAATTGCATATTTGAAATAGTAAAATAATCAGAGTTGACATTGAGTTATTTGGACTTGGAACAGGACTGTAGGCAATAATGTGCCCAATCCAATATAGTTTACATTAGAAATACTCAAAAGCCCCTGTTGTCATTTTCTTTGTTTCCTCCCTCGTCTGTGTTTCTTTCAGGTTTGACCATGCCAATGTGAAAAAAAAAGAAATGTATGAAGGAGCATGCTTAGGTTCTGCAAAGTCCCATTGCTGTCCCATGTACAGCAAAGTTAGTTGCATCTTCTGAACTGATATCTTACTTCTGGATATACTGGAGGGTGTGGAAAGGCTGAATTTTCAGTCAAAAGGATTCTGGTGTAATCTCACCTCCACCAGTCTTTTCTCTAGGAAATGGTAACTCCATCCTGTCGTGATTTAACCCCAGCCAGCAGCCAAGCACCGCACAGCCACCAGCAGGGTGGGGGAGACAATCAGAAGGGCAATGAGAACACTTGTGGGTTGAGATAAAGACAATTTAATAGAAAAAGCAAAAGCCATGCAGGTAAGCAAAGCAAAACAAGAAATCAATTCACTGCTTCCCATGGCAGGCAGGCAGGCTTTCAACCATCTCCAGGAGAGCAGGGCCCCGTCACATGTAACAGTGACTTGGGAAGACAAACACCATCACTCTGAACATCCCTCCCCTGCTCCTCCTTCCCCCTGCTTTCTATACTGAGCGTGATGGTCTGGAATATCCCTTTGGGCACTTGGGGTTGGCTGCCCTGGCTGAGTCTCCTCCCAACTTCCTTGCTAGAGTGGCAATATGGAAAGCAGAAAAGGCCTTGGCTCTGTGTAAGCCGTGGTCAGCAATTACAAAAACATCTCTCTATTATCAACCCTGTGTTTAGCACAAATTCAAAACACAGCCCCATACCAGCCACTGTGAAGAAAATTAACTCTACCTCAGCCCAAACCAGCACAGTGTTTCAATAAAAAGATATGCTCTTGCTTTGTGAGCTACTTTCAGGGGAAGAGAAAGATAGCAGTTACTAGAATGCCAAGCAATTTGTTGGCCACAGAGCTGCATAAGAACAGAATGTGGGGATCTGCGTGCAGATGATGTACATTCTTCTAATGCTACTTTTACTGTCCTGGATAAACATGGGCTGGGCATCAGTTAGGGGGTGGTGAGGAATTGTATGGTGCATCACTTGTCTGTCTTGGGTTTTATTCCTCTCTCCTTTGTTGTCTCCTTTTTCTTAATCTTTATTATTACTATTATTATTATTAGTAGTAGTAGTAGTAGTAGCATTGAACTGTTCTTATCTCAGCCTACAGGTTTAACCTTTTATTTAATTTATGATTCTTCTCTCCATCCCATGAGGTGCTTTGTTGCTGGCTAGGGTGAAATCACACCAGCACAGCCTAAAAATCACAAGTGAAGAGATGAGCACACATGTATGCACATGTAGTAGAGTGCATGCAGGTGCTGTTTACAAATGTGTACAAACCCACATACATACCTTTAGTAGCTACCGGTGCGGATCTACACGTGAGTACATAAATACAGGTGCTTTCTTATGCATCTGTGCAGTATATAGATATGTAAATATATGTCAGTACATCTAGGCAAACAAATATAACATGTAGGTTGATTACATGTCCAAACATCCAACCAGTCCTGCAC
This sequence comes from Edolisoma coerulescens, assembly GCA_013397115.1. NCBI lineage: Eukaryota > Metazoa > Chordata > Aves > Passeriformes > Campephagidae > Edolisoma > Edolisoma coerulescens. Next base: position 2,121,160 of record VWZW01007936.1, on the reverse strand, counting down.
TGCACTGAGGAATATATACGTGTTTTTGCTTCCAGGAATTTTTTCAAGTTTTGTGACTGTGTCAGCCATTTTCTCATATTCCCTTCTTTTTCCCTTCAGCTGCCAGTAAAACACACAGACAAGTTTTCTTGATATATTAGAAAAAGAATGGTTGACTGATTTCTACGTATTTTGCTATTTTTGACAGTGTTTGCTCAGTGCAAGGAGAATAAAACTGCTGTAGAGGAGAAACAGTAGGTTCTTTGAGTGCCACATAGGCCAATCATTTCTATATTCTGGTCAATGTGGTCTGGGTAATAACAAGAGCAGAGCCCTCTTCTCAAACCCCTCCTCCAAAGTAGGCAACTCCAGAAATGGAAGTTCACCATGTGCTGAGACTGCTGCTGTCACAGTAGTACCTCAGTGCTCCGTAAAGGTTGGAAAAGGTTTTTGGGACTTAAACCTCTAAAGTGCATGGGAAGTCACTTAATCAGAAAGGCTTAGGCAAATTCTCACCAGAGTGGTTAAGGCAGATTTTTTTTTATGCCTGTTAGTGTTTGATGAATGTAAGCTCTATTGCTCTGCTTAAGATCTGGTATAGATCATTCTTAAGCAGTAAGACAGTCCTGAGCTAAACAGAAAATATGAGTAAATTAGTCTTGTATCAAAGAAGCTTTCTTAGGTGTGAGATCAGTCTTCCTTGGGCTCCACACAGTGGAGATGGGAACCTCATGCCTGGGTGCATTAAAATGGCATTGTAGCAAAAGTAAACAAAATGACGGAAAGGTTTACGATTGTTCAGTATTTACATTATAGAATTCCAAAACTGAAAGAGATTAGTAGATTAGTTGCACTGATCTCTGTTACCAAAATATTTTCTCCAGCTATGCCTTAGGCACAGGGCAGTAACTGGGAAGATGGAATATTCTTTTTTGCCATCTATTGACTTGTATGAATTCAGTTCCCTCTTTCACTTTCTCAAAATCAGGGATAGTGGCCCTTAATGAGGGAGTGGAAGATAATACAATATTAAATAAACTAAAGCCAAGACACTAATATTCACGGAGTAACTTAAACTGCTCTGTGGGAATTTCTTGTAGAAAGTATTTCTACAACGGTGTGATCTTTTTTTTTCTAGCTCCCTTTGTGCTGGGAACCAGCTAATCAGGTGTCTCTTTTGTCTGGTGCTTAGTGCTGACTCCAGTCCTAAACTCTCTCCTTTCTGAAGAGCTCTCTCTCCTCCTGATTGCAGCAGCCCACCTACTTTGAGAAGGAAGTGTAATCTGGTGCTGAATTGGGTGCTGAGGTCCTCATCTGTCTCCCATTCCTGCTTCTCATTTCAGTGCTTCCACTGGAAAATGTCACCCGTGTTTGCTTTTGTTTCTGCTTCCATGTGCTTTCCTTAAAATTCTCTCACCATGGCAGCAGTTCTGGCTGTGCTGAATGCTTCCATATCCCCTCTTGTCCCCCAGGAGCCGCTGGATTTACGCTCCATGCACACAGCTTCCAGATCAAAGCAAGGGATGAAGGTGAAGTTTTGCCAGCAGCCTTGGTGAACCCTGGTAGTGCCACTGTGTTCCTTGCATGTATGAATACTCTTCCCCAAGAAACCTGTAAAGGTGGTGGGGGCAGGGGAGAATTTTGTTAGTAAGAGTTTTTCTGGAGGCAAGATGAAACCATATGAACAGCTGAGTGGGGGCTGTCCCATTCCAAGCCTCCCTTTATTGGTATTAGTGTTGCACTGTGCACTAATGCTGTGGCTGGTGCAGCTGGGTGGCTTCTGGATGAATATATGAACTAGGCTTTTTGGCATTGTGGCAACTGGGGCTCAGACCCAAATAGAAGATAGGTATTGAATTTTTATAAAAATTTTTCCCCCCTCTTCCTTTTATTAGTACTGCAAGCTTAGGGATGAAGGTCACAGATGAGAGAGTTTTTAGATACGCATGAGAGAAAGATATAAAAGTGCTTATAGTTCTTTTTCTCACATCAGATTGGGGGTTATAAGATGACATATTTTTCTCTTGATGCCTCTTGCAGGTAGGGAATTAACTGCATTCCCTGCCCTCTACAGCAAATACTCAAGCAAATAGTTAGCTCATCACATCCCTGTTTTCACACAACATAAGGCCAAGTGCAGTTGGGGAATCCTATCTGTGGAGGATTTGAACTATATTCTATGCCATAGAATTTGAAGAGAGATGAGCAGAGAGATCCTGTAGAGGTGTGAGTGTTGGCAAGTTTTGGCACAGGGCAAAAAGAGAGGCATTAAAAGAGAAGTTTAGAATGCCATAGTATTTTGGGCTAGACATATGGAGACAGTCCTTCTCCTCCTCACCAGTCCATCTGGACCTGTGACAGATGGTGTCAGCTGTGGGATAGTGTCACCCTGCCAATGGGAGTTCTTCAGCAGACCCAGAGGGTCTTTGGTCCCTCACAGGAGGAGAACCTAGCTGAAAGCATGCCTCTTTCTTTGGCCAGCACTGCAAATGGAGGGACATGTCCGTGCCCCTGAGACCTTTGTGCTAAGGCTGAGGGAGGGAGACATGCTGGGATGCAGCATCCTGGGCTTCTAGAGCTACAAGCAGTGACACCATCCTGCTGCAGTGACACCACTTTTAGTCTGTACAATACTAAATCCACTAAATGCTTCCTCTGTTGCTGTAATCTCATTGTTACTTGAGCGGTGCTCACTTTTGAGCATGTGCTCTCCCATATGTAATGGTAAATATTTTCAATTTGTTTTTTGCTGGGCAAGTGACAAAAACATAGAAGACACTGCTGTGGTTGGCACAATTTGCTTAGCATTTGCTTTGCTTGCATTGGAAATCTCAGCAGTGAGACTAATGCTTTGCTGGCATATGGAGACTGAATGACCTTCTTGTACCTACCAGGGATGTTCTAGTGAGGCAGGCAGGCCCAAGGCATATTGGCTAGGGAAGGTAGGTCCAAAGGAGTTTCCTCCAGCTGACATTTGTTTTCGTTGCTGCTGGTAAGATAAATCTTTTTAAAATGTAAATCCATGAAATCTTCAAAACTGAATTGGTGTGTAACATTCTGATATTTTCTGAATCAAATTATTTCATGTTGTTTTATTGAGCTGACCCCAAATAATCTGGAGCCAGTTTAACACAAACTGTGTTTTCCTGTCCAGTGCAGTTCATGTGTCCTGTAGGGCCCTTGTTTCTCTTTTCCCAGAGGGACCAGAGTATTTGGTTAAGCTGCTTTGTGGGAAAACCAGTCATATGTCTCTGCTGATGTCAGGTGGGACACTGACATTGTGTCATGTGAAAGTATTTACTGAGGGAATGGAGACCAGAGGTAAAAATAGGGACCACTATTGAAAGTAAATGCAATGCCTGAAAAATACTGGTTTATGTTATGGTTAAGTTCATGCAAAAGTTTTTCTGTTAAGTTTGATAAAAGGAAACTTGCTGTTTTGGGTTGTTACAGATTGAAGTGAAGCATTTCATTGCTAATTCTCTGTGAAGGAAATGGAATTCTGTGCTAGAAAGAATGCTTCTGATGGAAGCTTTCACCCAGCCATACTAAACAGATCTATTTCCTGAGATAGGTCTTTTGTACTTGCACAACCTTATGTGGATTTGAAATACAGTGAAATCACTAAACGGAGTGTTATTTGCTAAGTCATTGTCTGATAGACTTTTCAGTGTAATAAGGTTCAAGCCTTAAATGATCAATGGGGCCATCCTAAAATAATTCCTCTCAGCCTTTCAGATGAAATTCTTAAGACACTTGACAGTAATCATTTCCTCACTTAATCATCACTGAACCAAGCTCGACAGATTTAGCTTGTGCTTGCTAGACAAATCTGAGATTTCAGGATGCATTTGGGAGGAGCAGAGTATTCTGTAACTGGTGAATGTCTGTATAAGCTCACTACAGAACTGCATGTAATGAAAGTCAACTCCTGCTGCTGTGATAATGATTTTTTAAACCTTTTTTTTTTTAATAATTTTTTATTTTTTATTTTAGCTCTCAAGCCTTCATTCACTGGGAAGGTAATTTGTAAATTTAAGCTCTTCAAATTTGTGAGGTGTCAGTATTGTGTTAATACAAGGTTTATGCTTCCTTTCTGTGCTTGAACACTAGGTAAGTCTTTAGATACACAGTAATTTGCTCTTTCACGTGTTCCTCTACCCTCCCGGCACCCCCAACACAGAATCACAGAAAATAAGACTAGAATGGACCATGAGAGGTTATCTAATCCTTTACATTTCCACAGTCCCAAAACAAAATCAATGACATCTGTGTGAGTCTTGACAGCAATTTTTTTGGCTTGAAATTAAAGGCCTCCAGTGATCATTGCTCTTCAGACAATCTCTTCCAGTGCTTCACTGTTAAATTAAAAAAACCCTTTTTCTAACACTTTCTTGCTGTAATTTTTTGCCAATTATTTCTTATCCTTTTCAGCATGGGTACAAAGAAGAGATTGTTCCTTTCTGCTTTGTAGCAGCTCTTTTCTATTTGAACACTTTATAGTGTCTCCTTTCAAACTTTCTTCTATTTTCTAGACCCCTGGTTATTGTCATTGCTCTTGTCAGGACTCTTTCCAGTAGTCCCACTCCTTTCTTGAAGTACAATTCTCCAAACTGGAGATGATCTCCAGCAGAGTACAGCACTATCTCTTTGTATGTCTCCATACATTCCAGCATGCATCTTTCAACCCACACATCAAATGATTTTCTATGTGTAGCTAAGTGTTTATTTCTTCTATTTTGTGTTACCTCTGCACTAGGCTCAGTGTAGAACAGAGAATTTCCTCATTATTGTATATGGATGAATATTTTAAAAGTACAGACATATCTTCTCTATGTCCTTATATCCAGAAATACATCTAAGGTACAAATTGATTTTCAGGGCTAGCATGAGGTATATCTGTGTCTCTGGCATAGGTGAGGAACATCACATCTGGCTGACTTGGCTTCCCTGTCCTGCAGCTTTTTTTTTTCTCTGTTACTAGGCCAAATGGAGGTTGAATAGAACATAAACAAGAGGAAAGTTCAGTTTGTGCACCCGCATCCACAGTGAAATGCCTTAAACACTTTGCTGTGGCACAAAGGTAGACTATGTTACTGTCAAATACTAAAAAGTTAGTTTTTTACCTTTGTATTAACAAGAATCAGCTAGGTTTTTTGGAAACAGAATGAGAAATCTAAATCTAATTTCTCAGAGTATTTTTTAGCTTTAGCTGTAAAGATAAAGTATCTCCTTTTATTCACTTACAGATTTTGGCTAATGAGCACTTCTGCAAAACCAACTCCACAGTCTCAAGTTCGCTGCTGTGATATGAGGAATATACTTTAGAAAATACTGAGTTTAGGTGCTTTCTTACCATTGCTTAGAAAAATCTGTAGGAAAGTAGTATATTAAGAAATATAGAAATGATAACTTATTTCCTGTGACCCCTTTCTTCACTTACTGCAGAACTTGAAGTTTGTGTAGCAAGGAAAGGACTTGGTGCTTCCATCACAAAAGAGCATTCATCCTCAAATCATAGTTCATGCTAAAACCAATTCTGCTTAATCTTACTGCTGCCTTTTTCATAGATGAGGAAACTGCTTTAGTCTTTGAGGCTATAGAATCCTTCAGCAGCATTTATCTTTCAACTATAAAAAGGTTTCTCCCCAATCTAGACAGTGTCATGACTTTTCTTCACAAATAAATATATATAATTTCTAATGTTCCCCTCATGTTTATCTCAGGATGCAGTTGTGGAGTCTGCAGTGACATCACGAAGGCCGCATGCCTGTGCCCGGTGTTATGCAGACTCCACAGCTACTGGCATGTCACTGATGGCCATGTGACCATTGTGATGTCCCTTTTGGGATCAGAGGACCCCGGTGAAGTCCTGGGCCCTCTGTCTTCTCTATCTGTTGAGCAAACCTTTTCAGAAAACCAGTTAAAGAAATTCCACCCTGCCTTTTTCACTCCTGTTTTATTGGCACCTTGAATGCCTTTCTCTTTATATCTGACTTTAGGGAGTGTTTCTCTGTATCTTCCTACAAGTCTTTTGAAATGAAATCAATCTCTTTTCTCTTCTGGAATTTTCCACAAAACTTGAAGTTATTCAGAAATCATAATTGATTTGTAAGGTGGAAAAAAATTTTGTAGGGAGGCTTGAAATACTTCTGCCTTATTGTTTAGGTGTTCTATTCACCATACTCCTATTTTTACCTTGGAGTGAAGGAAACTTTCCTGTCTGACCATCCAGGAGCCAGCCACTCTGGCAGTCACATATGCAGCACCTAAGCTAGGTAGAGACCCCTTTGCAGCTACAGGTACCACTCTCACATGGTCAGGCAAGGTTTCCTTACCAGCTCAACTCTGGGTTTCCTATAGCAGAATCTCAAATCTCTGGATCCTAAAACAGTTTAATCTTGGTTCAATAACTAAATAACAGCTTGAGTTTGGTGCCTCTGAGGAGGGACCCTGAACAGAGGAATCCCTGGGCTTTTATACCCCACAGTCTAAGTGCCCCAAAGTCTGGAGTCATTGGCTCCTGTGGTTTCTCTGAGTGGGTGATCACCTGGCTGGGCCACAGGTCCCCGTGCTCTGTTATCCAAAGGGCTGGCAGTTCATGGCCTCTTTCCTTGGGCTCCTCCCACCCAGAGCTCAACCTGCAGCTCACACTGCAGCTGCAAGCTGAGCTACCTGCACTGAGTGGATTCTTCAACACTGGGTCAACACATATTCTTTGTTAAACATAATTCAGATGAAATCTAGACTTACATTGCTCTAGTCAACACTGCACAAATCATATTTGAGTCTTTATTGTTTGGTTTCAATTACTTTTCAGCAATGTTCAATGTATTGTTTTACACAATAGGTAAATTAACTCTTTCAGTGTGGGGAATGGTGATGGTGTTTATTACCTGAATACAGTTGTCATCTCAGTAAAATATCAAATATGTTTAGACTGGGTATCCACAGTCCACATAGAGTTATGTAAGTAAGTGTAGGAGCTTTAGTTACCCATCACTCAAGACTTGGATTGCTTCATACATAGTCTGCCCCAAACACAAAGTAAAGTGCTGCTAACCTGGTGTGTTTGTTTCTCTACTTGCTTGTCAGGGCAGGCTAGAAAAACACCGGTCTAATAAACCAATGGATAAACTGTAATCTTTTTTTGCTGTAGGAACTTGTTTGGTTACGTGCAGGTGCCTTTAAAGAAGTCTTAGGCTCTAGCCTGAATATCTAGCAGTTAGCCTTTGTGAGAATTGGTATGGGCAGCTGGTGAAGGGGTGCAGCCTGTGACAGAGAAAAGCAATATCCAGGGTGCAGGAGGTGAACAGTTTGGCTGGCCTTCAGAGGTGCTCTTCCTAGCTAGCTAAACATATGCAGCCTTCAGGTTATTGCTGTTTTTCATGGTAGTTCATGATGGTTCTAATTTGCCAGGCTATCAACGGCCATTCCCCTTTGGAGCATGCCTATGTCCAGCTTGTACCAAAAATTGTGTTTCTTGCTTAATAACACCAACTTGGAGAGGAATTTTTATATTGGCTACTGGCCAAACTTAGCACATAATTTTTCCTTCCTTTTTGTTGCTCCTTCGCTATCTGCAACTTCACTTGATTGCAGAGAGATGCTTTTCATCATTGTGAAAAGCCATCTGATTAGAGTTGTCATTAACCCATGAGTGAAACTTATAAGAAGTTTAGCTGGAGAAATTCCTTGAATGCTTCAGAATTGCAAAGTTGCCATTTTAAAGAAACCTCAGAACTAGATTGCGCATTTGTTTTAGCTCTGCCTAAAACAAGCTCTTCTTTCTCAGCAGATTTATAGCAAACATGATTTAATGTATATATCTTTTTCCCTCAGAATGTTTGAGATGTCATGAAATTCTACTGCTGATTATCAGGACCGTGTGTATCTGGTCTATCCCCTTCCTGACCATCCATTTGTGCTGGCCTAATTTATTAAACAAAGGCATCAAATGGTTAATATTCCTTTGTTAAAGTGTATTTAGAAACACTCCTCATGGAAAAGGAAAAAACAATTGTTTTCATTATTCTTGTTTCATTTTTGCAATATAAAGCGATTTTAAGATGGGAGGAATAGAAGTTACTTTTCAAAAGCTCTTTGCATAGCTTTTGCTAATAATTTTCTTCCCCTTTCTCTTTTCCACCTTCCTTCCCAAAATAAAGGAGATATGTATGTCTGTATCAGGAATCATGTCCTTGACTCCCTTAGACCTTCTCTGATATACATATCAAACCTGGGGTGAGCTCAAGCTTGTCTCTGTTTAAACAGGCGAGATTGGCATTGTTCAGCCAGCACCTGACATAAATGGACAAGTGTACGGGCACTGCTTTTATTCCTTTGCTTACTGCTCAGTTGCTGTGGAAGCCGTGTGTGGCAGTAGAAAACTGCCCCAGAGAGGAACAGCATTCTGAGACAGTCATGGCCTCATTTGAATTCAGAGGAGTGGGTTTCAATAGGTATTTTGGCATATACTGAAGAGCCTTCAAGTTAGTTCAGAGGTTGCTCGTAAAATGAGATTGTGAGGTAGGAAGTGCTATGCAGATGGTAGATTCTACTGCTGACAGAAATCTTCCTCAGTGAAACATGAAAATCGTTCTTTGGCTTGCAGAAGGTGACTCTAAGAAACTATTTCTTGAAGCTTATATATTTGAACTATAGAATCAAGTTTTTTTGTCCAGGTCTTTTTGCTTGCCTTCCTTTTTTAGTCATATGTTTTAAGGTAGGATCACAAACATGTAAAAACATAAAAAAAGCTTCACTGAAATCACTGATGACAGGTCAGACCAGAACTGACAATAGCATCTTCTCCTTTACCAGGCAGTATTAGTAGTTGGGAAGGATGTGCTTCATCTGTCCTGGAAACTGCACTGAAGCATCTGTTGATTTCATTAAAACACAAAGATTCATAGGTTATGAGGCCAGAAAGAGCCATTATGATAATCTAGGCTGATTTGCTGTATAATTAATTCCTGTCTCACTATGTCTTTTAGAGAAAACAGGTTACTATTTTAATTTAAAATTTGCCAGCAGCAGAGAACACACCATAACCTGTAGTAAATTATTTCAGTAGGAAATTACCCTCATGTAAAAATAAGTCATAATATTTTAAAATGTGAATTTCTCTAACTTCAATCTCTAGCCCCCAGATCTCATTGTCCCTTTGTCACATGCATTGTGACATGCTATTGCCAATTTCCATTTTCTGCACAGGTACTTGTAGATTGCAATCGAATCACATTTTAACCTCTACCTATTAAACAGACTGAATTTGAATGTTCTCCAGTGTGGGACATGCATTCCAGTCATTTAATTATATTCCCTCTTCTCAATCTTGAACCTTTGGTTCAACAGTTGAACTGTCATTATCAGAAGCTGCCTTAGCATTTCTCCGTTCCTGCTGAGGATTCACATTGGTTTTACACCCAAGGATTATTTCTATCCTTTTCTTTTATTGTTATGGTGAGAGTTCTGGTGTACTTGATTATACATCAAGATTTTGATGTCCAAATGTGTCTGTCAATAATACCTCAAGTCAGCTGTGGAAACACTTGCACTTTTTCCATAAAGATAGGTGCTTTTTAGATTTCTCAAGCTAGGTGTTTTGTTTTGGAGTTTTTAAAAAGAAAATAATTTAGAACAACACTTGAATAACAGAGATTCAGATTGGGGTGGATATGTTTCTTTGAAAAGATTGAATTCAGAACTCTTCTATCTATTCAATACCCTTTCTCCACTCTTCCTGAGGTCTTCCTTTGTGCTTGCTTTCTTGGTCTCTTCTTTTCAATCTTAGCCTCAGATTCTTCACTGTTAGTGACTTTCTTGATTACAACTAAATTTATGTAATTTTTTTCTAGTTCCTTTGAAAGCATTCTGTCTCAAGGATTCTCCAGCTGTGGTAGTTGTATGACTAATGAAACACAAAGCAGTTAGCATCAAACCTCAAATAAACCCGGAGGCAAACCCTCTGCATTTCCCCAGAAAAGATGGGACCTCTTACTCAAGTATCAAATACATCAAAGGGGGAGATGTAACCTGTATGTGGCTCAGCTGTATTTGGGAGCTGCTTATGTGTATATGATATTCCCTCTACCAGCAACCTGCAGAGATCGCTGAAAACAGATCACTGAGTCATGGCTAGATACAACCCAGCACCACCCATCAGTCATTTGTAGGTTACTGTACTACCTGTCTGCTCCCCTCATGTATGGAAAGACTGGGTCAGGGTACAACTGAGAGGAGTGTTGGTTTGAGCAATTGTTAGTGGTGTAGCTGTCCTATAAGGGCAGCTCTCCCATCTTAGGATCATTAAAGCCACAGCTCATTCAGGCCTGGCGTTCTCTTGCCCATCAAAGCAACTCCATACTGTGGTGAAACCAAAAACGCAATGTTGCGCCAAAGTTGTAAGCCCTCTTGGACCTGAATATCGGTCAATCCATGCACCCAGGACGATGTCTCCAATAGTGGAGGGTGCAAGTGCTATTTAGGGAGAACACATGAGCATGGCTACCATCAGTGGTGAATTCCCTTACACTCCCACAGCACCCACTGCTGTTGGTTTACAATTGCTGGAAGGTGCACTCCTTCCTTTTTCCTTTAGTATCAGTTTGTGGATTTGCTGTCCATTTTTATTTCTGGTTCTTTTTGCATCTTCTATTTTACCCTACTTCCATGACCTCCCCTGGTAGCAAGCTCCAGAAGTTCACTACCCTCTATGTAAATAAGTACTTCTAAAAATCCATTTTATGCTGATGTCATACAAATTTCAGCAAGTGCCTCTAACTCTGTTATTGCTGGGTTTGGCAAAGAGCAGTTCCACATTAACCTTCTCCATCTTCTGTAAACTTCAATCATATTTTTCTCAGTCCTCTCCAAATACGAGGTTGGCCTTTTCAGGCTATCCTCATAAAGCATCCTGTTCCATCCTTTCTGTTGCTCTATTTATTTCCTCTTTCTCCTTGAGAAGCAGAGACAGGACTTCATGCAGTGCTCAGAACTAAAGTCTGACTGAGGTGCACCTCATTGACTGGCAAGAGAGGAGGCTCTAATGTACCCCCTTGCTGTGTCAGTGGAAGGGGGTGTGTGGTCTCTCTAATGAGAGCATTTGACACGATTAATCTGTAGAATAAAACTACTACAGTCTCATAAATTGAAAATGTATTTTATCCCTGTTGTAGATATTAATAGACTTGATGTTTCTGATGCCTGTGTGAGAGCAGAGCATGTTGTTAGGAATTGGAGCAAAACAAGCTACTGTGGGTCCATACCGTCCTCTGCTGGGAGAAACTAGAGCTTTGTGCCATTTCTCCGAGTGGGATTTAACAGCTGGCTTCTCCTTTCACTCTGTGTTTTGCCTTTGCAACAGGAAAACCTGATGCTGTGCTGACTGCACTGGGGAAATTCTCCTTTAATGCTTAGAGAAAACTGGAAATTCTTTGCTAGTTAGGAATGTACTGAATTGCGATTTCATTTATTTATTCATCCTGAAGTCACCTAATTTATAAGCTTATCCTTCATTCTTTCCCTTGTTTGCCTTTTAATATTTACCGCATACACATTTCTCTTTCCTGTCCTAATTGTAGAAATAACAATGCATATCTCCTTTCCCTTCTATTTTCGTAAAAAATTGCTGACACCTCATCCTGATAGGATTTTGAAAGCAGAAATCAAATGTGTGTATGTATATGCTTTATGTGACAGACACAAAGTATTTTAGAATAATAACTCCTTAGAAGAAATTAGAGTCTTCGGTAGTATCACTGAACAAGAATTCAATAAAAATTTGCTAGTTGCAGAAGTGGTTTTGCTTGCTGTATGTGCCAGCTCTGCATTTAGCAAGCATGGAAGGTGGTTGAGAGGAAGTACAGTTTACAAGTATTTCGATTTTGTCTGTTCTGTGAGAATGGCACGGGGCAGAGAAAAATGTGCTTTCCAGGAATTAATTCTGTACCTGAGAGTAAGAGAAGAGTAGCAGGTCTGGACTCCTGAGTAAGCCAGGCATGCACAGGAGTGCTTGACTGTTTGAGACTCTTGGCTAATGTCAGTCCATGTGGCAGCAACAGAGCCCAGAGTTCTGGTCCTTAACCCAGAGAAAGTGAGTCCAGGCACTGAAAATGTGCAGGTCTTTCTGTGTTAGCACAGAAATTGTTGGTTTCTTGAAGCAAGGGTAAGCTATGGAGATATCTCCATGGCAAGTTTGTGTCAGCTGTGATCTAAGATTTCTTGGTCAGAAATTTTAAGTCTTTGTTATATTTTTCTTTAGGACCCACAATCACTAACAATCACTAACAGTTCACAGCAACTTGCTGAATTTTTTTTGCATCTTTCTCCTAGTAGCTAAGTAGGCTTATAGGAATAATAGAGAAATGACAGTGGTGGTACCAAGTTCCCTGCTGTGGCTAGTAGAGATGGACATGGAGGTTATACTTTGTTATGTATTTTGTATGGGATTTATGCAAATATAACAGCATGATACCAGACACACACTGGATTTTATGTACAGAAGCCTTTACAGCCGAGTGGGCCTGTGGTAGAGTTAATTGTTCTCACTGCCCTTCAGTTAAATATTCTCTTCTGCCTGCTTATCTGATCTATAGCCATTGCTGTCATTTCTATACACTCTCCTGGTTCAATTCACCCCCTCTGTCATGATGTCAGACTCTTGCACTATCTCCTTTCTTCTCCCCACTGCATTTTGGGAAAAGTTTATCTCCCATGGCTGGAAGTAATTGGGGTATTTGTATTGTATGCAGGATTGATGTATGATACTTTTCCTTGTGTCTGGCAGGTTGTTTATAAGAATAACGACATTCGTCTGGAGCTGTCTCGCTTGGCACGGATTGGTGATACTAAGATGAAGATCTATGGCGAAGTGAAATTCATATGTGAAAATGTGGCTACACTGGATCCCATCAGCTTTGAGACACCTGAGGCCTATATTAGTCTGCCTAAATGGAATACCAAAAGGATGGGCTCCATCTCATTTGATTTCCGAACCACTGAACCCAATGGACTGATCCTTTTCACCCATGGCAAGCCTCAGGAGAGAAAAGATACCAGAAGCCAGAAAAATACAAAGGTAGACTTCTTTGCAGTTGAGCTTCTAGATGGAAACCTCTACTTGCTGCTGGACATGGGCTCTGGGACCATTAAAGTCAAGGCCACCCAGAAGAAAGCCAATGATGGAGAGTGGTATCATGTGGATATTCAACGAGATGGAAGATCAGGTAGAGTTATAACTTTTTCTTAAATAGATTAGTATTTCAGATTCAGACCTAGGGCTATGTATTAATTCTCAGAACATTCAAAACCTGTTAGATATGAGTCACCTCCTTAAAAAAGCTTAGTGTTACTCCAGTGATGTTTATCCAGTAAAGCAAAGATGTGAATGGATAGGTTTTTATTAAACTTCTAGTGTGAACTTTGGGTAGCACATCACAGAGGCAGTCTATTAATATTTTATTTACAATCCTCAGATATTCTGGGCCTGTCTTCACAATTGCATGCGTACTTACAGTGATGACTTCTTTGTAGGCCATGGTAAGGTTTAAGGTCCTTCAGAACCATTGTTCTCAGTTTGAGAAATTCTTACTGATCTACTTTGGGTTTCTGCATTTGGGATCTTGTCATGAGAAAAATAAGAGTAATGGGCACAACCAGCAACAAAATTATGGCAACAAATCAACTTTTTCATCCCACTCTGTTTCCTTTAGTATCCTGTGGGTTTGAGTTAGGTTTCTTCACTCTCTTGGATGACAGATTCTAATCTTAAAATCTGAGTCAGCGTTCAGTGGATGTTTCTTTTCTTTCTTTGCAGCTTCTCATTTTCAAATATGGGTTTTAGTTTATTTATGAAAATACACCTACCATGCAATTGCCAAGAGATATTTTTATTGTTTCCAGTGATGAATATCAAGCTAACATACTCATGATGTACTCTGAAATTGTGGAGGAAACAGAAGTGCTCAAATACTGTAACTTCATCTAGAGAATAACAATTGCACTTCAATTTTTTCTGAACCATTGGGATCCCAAAGCCTTCACTTCAAAAGGAATTTTGCTTACATTTGCAAGTGGATTTGAGATTTGTCTGGTGATCTCCAGATGATAGTTTTAGGTCCCTAATTTTATGTTTCCAGTTGCTGAATACCATCACTATAGAGAATGTTGTGCTAGAATTTGCTTCCCTTGAGTTTTTAGAAGAGCTGACTTTGAGATACCATGCAAAGCCTAGCTGTTTGAACAGGTCTTTGCCTGAAGCTATTTGTTCCTTTGATAATGTAAGTAGTTTCTTTGTATTTGGCATGATGCTCTGCTTGGACTTAATATGTGTGGTTATATATTGCTATCTCGTAAAGACATCGATAGGAGCATTTTACAAAGGAAGCCATAAATAAATAAATGGAGCTTTGATTTCTTTAGAATTGCTAAAATTTAATTAACTTCCAGGGATAAACTCAATTAGTTGTGTTTCGCACTGACTTCAGTTTTGCTTGCTCACTTGGGGACTGTCTCATCCCCGAAGAAGCAGCTGCAGAGGGAGAAGAGACAGAAGTGACACTGGGCTCTATGCAAAGAACATTTGCAAAACCCTACTCAGAGGGACACAAGTTCATTTGGACACATTCACAGGAGGGTGTGGCAGACAGCATTGCTACTTGATGGATGACACTGTAGGACTGACTTGTTTGTCGCTTGGCAGGGAGGTTTGTGATGTTCTGGACACTGATTAGAGGTAACAGATTTTGAATTAGAAACAGTTTTCTCAGCAAGAAAGAACATGTTCGTGTGATTTTTTTTTTTTTTTCTTTTTATTTAATTGTATTCTCTGCTCACAATGAATACTTGGTTAATGATCCTAATGACTGATGTCTTGTGTCCTGAGAAAACCAGGATACTGGCACTGATTTCTTCACATCGTACCTTTAGCAAGCATCAGTCACTCTTATCCAGTGACACTTTGGATAAGTGTGAGAAAGGAGTTCAAGATCTCTTCTTTAGTCCTTGGTTTTTCTTCCACATGTGGACTGGAGAATGGGTACACCTTGAAGATTTTTTTTCCCTCCCAATATGTATGACTCTAATTTAGAAACCGAAATATTTAATTTACTTAATGGAGGCTGAAAACAGCCATTTGAGTTTAATGACCTAGTGACCTAGAAATTCTGGTTGTCCTTACTAAAGCAACAAGGCTTATATTAGATGTCATCTCTCCCCTTCTTTTTTCCCATTTCTCTAAGAGTCCAAAACTTCAGGTTCTGCTGATCTTAGTAAAATAGCTTAAAAATCCAAATATTCCCTATTGCAGTGCAGTAAGGCAGGGAAGCTTGGCAGTCATGCTCAGATAACCTTTGGCATCTCTAGTCCACTTAGGCCTTGTGTATGCCTTGGTCTGTATGGGCTGCCAGAGCAACAAAACCTGTTTTTGTCTTTCTACTCTGACAGAAGCTGGCAGCGTGGACATGGACACCTAACGCCCTGTAACCTTTCTGTCCTTGGGGAAAGCTCCCACCAAGTGTTCACAAAACCTGTCACAGTTTCTAGCCAGGGAACAATGAGCATGTTACACAGGACAAAGTTTTCAGCTGGTCATCAGCTACAAAACATACATGGCTTCCCACCTGATCAGACACTGAAAATCTTACTGGAAGATTTGGTTTACAGTTGTATCACTGCACTGTTTGGTGTGCCAGTTCTGCCCTCAGTGGCTGGGGTGCTTTGGTCTGTTTGTTCTTTAGTCCAGCACAAGGTATCTAAGGCACTGCAGAGGAGATGCTTAGATGCTTCTGATTTCTCAGTGATGGACTTGGATCTACTCTAAGCAGACATGGGATTTGGAGGGTAAAGAAAAAAAAAAAAGGATGTCAGCTTATGCAAGTGCTCCTATCTAGGATCAATACAGAATTTCTCCATCCCAGCAGCTTGGTCGTAAAAGTGCTGTTCATCCAAACTAGTGCCATCTACAGGAATTATTGCAGGATACACAACGCTCAGAATGTTTAGGTTGCTGCCTAGCCTATTTCTGTTCATCATCTCACCATCTTTTGCCAGGTTTTACACTTCATGGTATCTAATATTTCTTGTCTTTTAGGGGGTTTCTTTACCTTTGTGTCATTTGCACATGTTTGTTCTCTCCATATTAGCAGCTGTCTAGAGCTCAGCCCTCCAGTGTTTTGGTTCTAAGCTTTAGAGTAGTATGTACTCTACAGGCTGCTTTTGAGAAGTAGCAGTGGAGATGCTGGAAGGGGAGCTGCGTTCCCGTGGCTCTGGGACATGCTGCCTGTGTGACAGTATGTGTATTGTCACATCCTCTCTTTCCTTATTTTATAAAAGAGAAAATGCCTGTGATGCTCCAGCTTGTTTATACAAAATGATTCATCAAATAACTGTGATTCTCTTTGAGCCTTTAATTTGTAATGCCTCTGTTGCTTCTGACACTCTACTGCCTCTGACCTTATTCCTCAATTATTGCTGAACATCACACACATGGAATACCTTGTGTCTGTGTCATACGTGCAGTTCTCTAAGAAGATACCTCCTACAACTGAAGAAAAAGTGTGTGTACGTGACTGTACTTACTCACAGACACAATAGCTAGAGTTAACTCTATTAACTCTCCTTCCTTACTGTAGGGGTGTCTGATAAAAATGCAATGATGTGGAAGTAATCTTAAAGCTTGGATACTGTCTCTGAAGACAGACTGTCTTAATGACAAGGCAATTGGATGTGATGATTTATAGCTAGGGAGAGTGAATTGCTGATTTTTAGATGAGTGTCTAGTGGGCAGGTGTCCCCATCACAGAAACTGCTGAATGCTCTTCAGAAGAGTACACTTCTCTGGAATGTGAGAACATAATGCGCTTTATGTTCCCTGGTTTTTTTTTTTTTTTTTTTGGACCCACTGTCTGATCTTAAACAAGTCACTTTGCTTTTCTGTGCCTGTTTTACATATTCTGATTATATTTCTGTATTATATGTTCTGACTATTTTATGTGCTAGGACAATTTCTTGAAATATATGTGAATGGCCTCAGTGCAGTATGCCCACATTTTATTTGGAGCATATGGAAGCTCCCACAGTTTTAATAATAACTGTTCTTCGAGATAAGTTTGTCTCTCTCTCCCTCAATTTTCCTGTATAAAATGGAAATTAGAAAACTTTCTTTGTAAAGCCATACAGTATTTTACTCTGGGACAAACTTCTGAAGATTTCTAGTTCAATCTAGACTTTCCTCAGTGTCATGTGCAGTTGAGCTTTGAATGCCTTCAGTCCAGTAGACCCCTCTGAGGTTTCTGTTTCTGTGTTTGACCACTCTTGTGGTGAAAAATGTCCTTTTCTATGGAGTTGGAGATTCCCTTATGTTGTGGCTTAGGAATGGTACTCTCCAACTCAGTGGTCCCATTGAGACTCTCCAGATCACATTGCTCACTTGCTTCCCCTGGCCATGCCCCTCCCAGCTACTGCAGAGAATTAACTCTGTTCTGGCTGGAACCAGGACACCTTACTGCAGCTCATGTCTCTTGCCACCACAAGTTCACAGTGCCAATTCATGTTCAGGTTGTCTGCCATATCTCCAGGTCCTTTTCTGCAGAGTTGCTCCTTAGCCAGCAGGTCGCTAGCCTGTACTTACATGTGAGGCTTTTCTGACCCAGGCGTAGGACTTTGTATTTATTGGTTTTGATTTACATCAAACATTGCTATCAGTCCTTTGCTCCACCTTGTAAAGGTTTCTCTAAATGGCAACCCAGTGCTTCCTCCAGTGCATCAACCATTCTCTCCATGTCACCTACAAACATGTCTAGGTTGGTCCCTCATCCAGGTCCAGGTTTGGAGGTACTGATGAAGTGTTTTCTGAAAGAGTTGGTTAGTGAGAATTAAAATTCTTTTGTTTATCTTTTTTCTCTCGAGTCCTTATGCCATTAAACTCCTGTGTGTTCTCAATAAGTTTTTGCTTTGCTGGATGAATACCATTGAATAATGCTCAAATTTTACATGTTATTATTTAGCCATTGAATTGTTGTGCTTCTGACTTTATAATGCAGTTTGGGGTACAGACACATGATGATCAGTCACTGCGTGGAAGTACTTAGGACCTATGGTTCAGGAGGAGAGGGAGCTGTGTGAGAGACACTGTTAGAATTCCATTTGGGTAGGGAAGAATCTTCACTCTCCTATGCTGAACCTTAAACCTCACTCAGTTACTGGAAAAAAATGAAGTAAACTGAGTCTGTAGTTGAAAGTGTTGATGTCTCCTTATCTTCCTCGTTTAGGTACTATATCAGTGAACAGCCGACGCACCCCATTCACTGCTAGTGGGGAGAGTGAGATCCTGGATCTGGAAGGTGACATGTACCTTGGTGGGCTGCCAGAGAACCGGGCAGGACTCATCCTTCCCACAGAGCTCTGGACAGCCATGCTGAACTATGGCTATGTCGGCTGTATCCGAGACTTGTTCATTGATGGGCGAAGCAAGAACATCCGGCAGCTGGCAGAGGCACAGAACGCCGCCGGAGTCAAGTCCTCCTGCTCCCGCCTCAGCACCAAGCAGTGCGACAGCTACCCGTGTAAGAACAACGCAGTCTGCAAGGATGGCTGGAACCGCTTCATTTGTGACTGCACTGGCACCGGCTATTGGGGTAGAACGTGCGAGCGAGGTAAGCTGCGTTTTCTGACTCCAGTTACACAAAGCTGAAGGTGTGCATGAGAACGAGAACAAAATCCAGTGTTGCCGTAAGACTCTCGCTTACCCTTGTTGGTCTTCCCAATGCTAAGTTCCAGTCCCCACACTAGGAAAACTTTCTTCTCTGATTGTTTCCTTCCAGTCTTTTCCACCCTCATTTCATGAGCTTACTTGGCCAGTTCACTCCCTAAGCCTTCTGAAGATCTTGTCTTCAGGTTCCAGAGTTTCTTTGGCTAAATATGGTTTGTCTCCTGAGGCAGAAAATGCAGCTGCATGTGAGAAGTCTCAAACAAATTACTGGAAACTGTACCGAGTGTGAGCTTTAGTTATGGAGATTTTCCTTGCATGGGACAGACAATGAATCCCAGTTCTATCTAGGCTTCCTCTTTTTTTTATGTATTAGAATTTCCTTGATGGCTGTTTATGAGTAAAGCCAGCTAATGGGATAGTGTTAAAAGCAGCATGTCTCCCAAGTTCATCTCTGATAAGGCAAATCTATAGGAGATTGATGGGAGATTCTCTGCATCTTAATTGTACTCACCCAGAACTGTGATTTAAAGACATATGATTGGAGATATGAAGCCCAAGTGATGCTGGTGTATGCAGGCAAATTTTCTATGTGTTACAGATCACATGGAAAGGAATTTACTAATGGAAGATATTTCAAATGTGTATTTCTAAAGTACATGGGTGGTTCCTATTAATTGTTGTTATCTTTATTGTGCTGGTGCCACCATCAGGATGAGGTAGGTGAGTGGTTTTACAGAAAAAGATGGGGCTAAGATCAGTTACAAAAAACCCCACCTCCCTAGAGGGTGTTTTCTTATATTTAAGAAAAGTCTTTCTGTTAATATTTGGCCATTAGCACTGCATTTGGGCTAAACTGCATTCACAGCACACACAAGAATTAACTGTAAAGCATTAGCAGAGTCTTAGGGCTTTCAGTCCCTTCTTTATATCACCTCACTTGGCACCATGGTTATAGCATTGGAAATTAAGATATTTTTGAGCTTCTGCTATAGATATTTGAGCAGCTCCTTTCCCACTTAGTGTCCCCCTTATGTGTTTTTTAATATTGATCATAGTAGCATGCCGCTTATGAGGAAGAACATGAAATTTAGGTACAATGCATAAAATATTTGGCAGAATTCAGATTTGTAATTCATTCACTCTACAGAGGATTTTTTTTCTTTGCAGAAAGTTTTTGTTAATGACCAGAATTCTTCCTATATGGATGGGATTTTTAGGTTTTCCAGCATGAGATCTGTGATTGTTCACGAAGCTGCTTACAGCCAGTAATTCATTGCATGCTGCCCTAAGCAGTGGGCCTTAAAAGAGCTGAAGCATCAAGACTGCCATCCGTGCTGGGGGAACATGGGTGAAAATGTAAGATTCATGGGCATCAGCTATGCCAGTGTCAATTCAGCAGTTCTCTCTTTTGACTACACGGGATTTGAAAGTTGTGGAAAACATCAGATAGAGGCTTTCTCAGCGATAGCCTTGGGAATTGTTTTGGCCAGTTGTTGTGTGATTAGGTTTTATAGAAACATGATAAAAGGAAGCGCTACCATAAATGCATTGTTCCCCTACAAAATTGCATGTATGTTTGCCCTTGGTCTTCATCTAGTATTAGGAGTGACCAGCTCTGTAATTCAGGGCTTTGTGGCTTCTGTCTCATGTCCATCTCCTAGACCTGGCTCTCAGAAGAGAATCCAAAGCTAACAGTGACATAAGGAATAGGGTTCCTGTCATGTACCTTCATATATCTATGGTATTAACTTTTACTATTATTGTCAGTGAAAAGAAATCAGTAGGTTAAAGGGGCATGTAAGCATTTTAATTTGGGAGAAATGAATATCAAGTCAGGCCTGAGATTCATAACTTGGCTGTGCTCTGATGGGCATCAGTCTGAATTAGGAAGATATATTTATGAATTAATGTCTAGCATGGGAACTTGAGGTCACAGTAAATATATTTTAGAATCAGAGTGTATTTAAGGTTAACAAAACTGTGATGAAACAGTTCAGGACATCATAAAAGATATATGCAAAGGTCCTAATCCTGAGAAACTAATTTTGTCTGTAATTAGAAACCACAGACCCGTTGCTGGTTTAGTCCCAGTGTCAGGCAAAATGTGGCTATAATGCCTGACATTCCTTTGCAATGTGAGAAGCAGCTCACAGGGAATAAATATTTGAGACTGGATACGTGAAAAAAGTTGTACAAATTGAAGTGCATTTGACTCCAGAACATTTGTGTGGTAGCAGCCTCATACTGCTCTGATAGAAATACTTAGTGTCAGACAGCTGCATTAGTGCCAATGATTTTGCCTCCATGAACAAAAGAATTGCAGGCTACCAATGATACTTTTCATTTCCCTGGTCTGACACCCAAGGATTATTGCAAGTCCTGATTGCATCTGGTCTGTGATCCTAATACTGTTGGAAGGAGAAAGGTTGAGATGGAGACTGGGAAGGGAATCAAAGCGAGAGATGGTGCCGTGCCGCAGTGGCACTGCTGCGTAGTGACTGTTGAGCTGCCACAGGTCTGGGGGGGCAGCCAGCCTGGTGCATAAGGGAAGGAATGAAGAAGGAGCAGGCTACATCTTCTAATATGGGGACAGCTACTGACCCACTTTTCCAGTCTGCCACCTCTCACTTTATTCTGTTCTTAAACTTCTGTCCTGCTAAAAGAGGAGTGTAACTCCTGCAGCCCAAGATGAATGATAAAGGGTTAAAGGGCGGGAGAGCCTAGAATAAAGAATCTCCTGTGCTTGGTGACTATCAGGAAAATCACTCTTTATCACAAAGCAAAGCACATACTTAACGTGTAGTTAAAGTACTAAAAATAGGAAGGACATATGTACAACTCTAGGAAGAGAAGCAGATGATTAATTTGTTGATGATAAAGTCTATCTCCCACCTTCCAGGTATAGGATTTCTACATTTATAATGCTGTATTTCTCATCAATTTTATACTTTTCCA
This sequence comes from Edolisoma coerulescens, assembly GCA_013397115.1. NCBI lineage: Eukaryota > Metazoa > Chordata > Aves > Passeriformes > Campephagidae > Edolisoma > Edolisoma coerulescens. The sequence goes on along the minus strand of VWZW01007936.1, from coordinate 2,099,514 downwards.
TATGAAGGACATAAAACATTTAAAAGGGACTAAAAAGGAAATTGATTGTGTCAGTTAGAAAAGAAGTTTGGGTTCGTTTTATTCGTGGTGAAACAATACAAATACACAGTATTCAGTATGTTACTTCTATCTAAAGCGTGTGGGAGTTTGTCTTGTCAGTGAAGTAACACCTCTGTATATTCAGCCAGTTACGCTGGATGCATGGTAGACTTCGGTTACAGTGTTCTGCTCAGACAGTACTTTTGTGCAGATAGAGAAACTTTGCTGTAACTGGAGTTTGACAGGGCACAGAACACAGGACTGCTGCCAAGGCCTCAAATTCATTCTTACAATTCCAGTATCTAATCATTATTTCAGTATTGGTAGTGATGTAAGCAGACAAAGGTGTTAGCAGTCTGAAAGTGTCATGGTTTGTAATAGTAATGTAGTTTCTCCTTGGGTTACTGAAAATTCATAAAAGAGGTGGGGCGAGACATGGAAAAGACCAGATTGTGCTTTTGTGGGTCATAAGTGCTCACTGCCAGGCTGTGAGGCTGAGCAAAGGCAGCAGCAAATGCTGGCAATTAGCTTGATATGGTCCCCATTTCACACCTTCCACCAGAGGCTGTGATGACCAGGTAACACACTGTTACTTATTTTCTCAAATCCTTGCTTCTCATCCTCTGTCACATTTCTGTAATGGTTCTCTACTAAGCAGTCTAACTCAGTGTGGCTTTGTTGCAAATACAGTAAAGAAAGGAAAGAAACAGGGAAGAAGCTAATAGACAGGACACAGTTCCTCCTGCAGGTGATGCTCTGACTGCCTTGCAATGTGGTAGTGATCTCACCTCCCCCTGCTCTCTGAGCTCTCTTGCACTCCTGTTAAATATGGTAAAGAGAAAGATTTAATCATGCCAGAAAGATTCCTAAACTGAGTTTAGTTTTGGATAGCTCTTAAATGAATGGCAGGCACAGTGAAGTGGATTTATGATGAAAGTTATAATTTCAAGTGCAGACTGAGACTTTGTACTGAGTTTGTTAGTTTTGGGTTGTGGTGTGCTGGGCATTAGGGAAAAAAAACCAAACCCCTTGGTGCTTGTAGTGTTGGTAGTATTGAATCATTCTTGCATCCTAGGGTTTTAGAAAGAGTAGAGTACCAGAGAACAGTGTCTGCAGTGCAGCCTCTGTCTTCTGAAGTACCTTGTTTCAACAGGTCTGCTCTTCTGCTGGTTAGCTTGAAATAAAGGACCTAAAATATCTGAAATCCCGTGGGAATACTTCCCAAGTGCTTTCTGATCATCAGAGGCAGGGCAAGCTTTGAGATAATTGACAAAAAGATTCCTCCAATGTGATGGGTACCATGCTTCCTCCTGTTGCATGTGAGCTGCCTTTCCAAAATGAACCTGGGAGAAATTAGGGTGAGTTGCAAGTCTTGTCAGCAAGGGCTGTTGCAGGCATGCAGGAGCGTGGGAAGTGTGGGTCAGTGCAGCAGTTGTGAAGGATCTTTGGTGGGTTTTTTAAGTACTTAATGTCTTCTTTACCCTTTGCCTTGTGATTTGTTAGTATTCTATATTGGTTGCATCAGGTCATTGCAACCCCCTGTTAATTGCAGTTAACATGTCAGAGGTAGGAGCTGGTATCTGGCTCGTGGAGGATGATGTACTACTTTGCTGTGATTACAAAGTACCTCCTCAGAACCCCGTACTTTTCTGAAAAGGACCCCAAAGCCCTGGCCTTAACTAAGCAGGGGGAGGGGAATGTGTGTTGTATTCAAATTGGCTGCTTTCTGTAGCTGCAGTGAAAATGCCTTGGGCTCAAAAAGATGCATGGGGTCTGTTTGGTGGATCTTGAAAACTCTCTGCACCCTTTCCTTCCACCAAAACACTGTGAGAGTGACTGCAGAGGACAAGAGCCCAGGAAGGACACAAAGCAAAAGACAATTGAAAATCAGATAATTTTAGGCCAATGAGAATCAAATGTTGTTGATTACTCACTTTTTAATATTCGCTCCTACTTAAATGATTTGACTGCAGTTCGATTGGATTTTTTTTAAAGAGGTGTATAGTATTGGAAAAGGCAGGTTGGTATAAGACTCCCGATTATTTAGTGCTGAAATAAAAGACATTGAGGTTTAGATTTTAAACCTCAAAAGTTAATTGCTCAGAACTGGACACAGCCTGAGTCCTTTCTAGGTAAAGGGAAAAAAAAAAGGCTTGTTCCAGCCATTTTCTTTGCTGAGCTGCATCCAGTGTTTATTGCAGAAAGACAGAAATATCCCATTCTGGTTCTTCTCCCAAGGGCTGGAACCTGTGCTCAATCCTGTTTGGGTTTGCTCACAGGTGGACAACTAACACCCTGAGCAAACCAGGCTTTTTATGTATTTTGTGGTAAACTGTGAGCAGTAACACATCTGCTGTTAACAATGCTGATGTTGAGCATAGGGCTACACACTTTATTATCTGCCAAGTACCTTTGCAACAGTGTTTACTAAGAACAGTTTAATGACAATACACCTCTTCCCATTATGTATGCAGTAAAGAGAGATGTAAAATTACTGGTAATAAGAAATGCTACAAAACCATTTACTGCACAGGAGAAGTGCTGCATACTTTGCTGTCTCAAGCACGGGTAGCAGCGTAGATTTCTTTTTAATTTTAGTGAAGATGTTTGATGATAATCATAACTTTGAAGGTTTGTCTAAAGCAACTCAAAAGTGTTGATGCTTTTTGGACTGTCCAGACCTTCTGAGTATGCAGTGAAATGCTAGATAACTGCCGAGAATTGATTTTCTTATAGGACTGATTGTTCCCAGGAGTGCTGGACACATTAGGAGAAAAGTTTTTGCTGCAATGTTTTGAATTCTTTTAATCCTTGCTAGGTCTTGAACAGTCAAAGACTTAAGAAAGTCAAAACATCAGAATAATTCTTATTGTTTCATGACCTAAAGTAAGATATTAGAAAATAGGTCTGTTCTAGACCTCATCTATTCACTGACTTACTAGTACCAGATAGGTCCCTGTTGTACCATTTCCCAAACTGTCTCCAAACTGCAGAAAAAAATATTCCATCTGAATTTAGCAAAACATTTCATACAATCCCTTCACACCCATTTCAATTTATTTCTCACTAATTTTATGGTAAAATCTCCATTAAACATGATCTGAAGAATGTTAACTTTGCTAAGGGCATTTGTGTGAGAAGTTAATTTTCTCACTTGCCATCAATCCATTTGTAACACTTGTGGCTGATCCATTTATGACTGGCCTAGGCAGCTGCTACTGTGGAAGATGCTGTTCACAGTCCTGCTCAAGTAACACAGGCCTGGGCTTTATGTGATTAGCTCCCTTGCATCTCTCCTTAAAGACTGACTGTCAGAGCAGAAGGCTACTGTTTGTTGCATAAGTGCTGGCTTATTGCACTTATTAGGCTTTTATGTATCCTCCATCTTGCAATTATTTCCTTGCCTTCTATGGGGTAACTTCTGTTCTAACACTCAAACAATTCCCAAGATGCTCATTAGATGTTGTGCTAGCTCCAGTAAGGACAGTGCAGCCAAGGTGGGCTTGTAAGGGAAGAGAAACTGTATTAAGGAACAATTTAAAAGTCTCTCACTTTTGTGGATTTATATTGTGATTCTTACCACTTATTATAAATTTTTTGTCCACAGATATATATATTCAGTCAAAAGCCACTCTGAACATATGTGCTTTCCAGGACAAGTAACTGCATTTGTTGCACTGTAATGCCTTTGCGATATCCTCAGTACAGAAGAGTGTGCATTTAATTCTGCGGTCAGGGTGATTACATCTGCTTGGGAGAAGACCATTTCATGGTTTTTATGCTGTTGAACTTTAACTTCGAAGAGTCTTATTTATGTGACAATCTCCAACAACATCTTCCAAGCAGCTGGAAAATCTGAGATCACATAAAAACCAACTGATTGTCTCTCCTATATTGTATAATGTTATGGGTATTATTTTTTTTATCCATGTGTTCGTCCTCTTTCTTCATCCTGATTCCATCATCATATGCTTTTGATATTTGAGGCCACTCCTGACTTCCGTGCTGCATGTGAATTTGTTAGTACTCCAGGTGGTCTTATCTCATCTGAATATGTTAGTTGATGGCACAGAAGAAGATAATAATTTCTGCTGTTTTTCTCTAAACTTCTGTATTTCTGGCTGTTTATTGCTGAGTGTAGCTTTCATAAGGTCCTCCCAGTTCAAGAAATATGATTACCCAAAATGGTATAATTTTGTGTGCTGTCAGCTCCTGTAAAGAACACTAGAACAACAACAAAAAACATATTGATTAGTAGGTACAACCATTTGATTAATGCTTTTAGAATCTGATACTTTTATTAGTATAGGCCTCTTCTACAGGACCAGTATGATAGTGATGTTTTTTGTTTATCTCCTGGTTTATAAATGACAGTTCAGAACAATGGTTTCTCCTTAATGTAAGCCACAAAATACACCCCATCTATAAGTCAAGGCACAAAATATTGTTCAGACAACTCTCAGATTGAAGGACAGCTTGTCATAGCAGGTCAGTTTTGCCTGAATATCATAGTGTCATGGTTTAACCCCAGCCAGCAACCAAGCCCCAAGCAACCACTTGCTCACTCCTCCACCAGCGGCATCAGGGAGACAATCAGAAGGCTAAAAGTGAGATAACTTGAGGCTTGAGATAAAGACAGTTTAATAGGAAAAGCAAAAGCCACGCATACAAGCAAAGCAAAACAAGGAATTCGTTCACCACTTCCCATGGCAGGCAGTGTTCAGCCATCTCCACGAGATGCAAACTGATGACTCTGGGTTCAGGAATTGCTTCAGACTACGTGGTATCTTTGAGTCTCTTATAGCTCAGTGGCTGATCTCAGTCCCTGTGGCTTCATACCCCACTTCCTTTCCATTCTCTCCAATCAGACCAGTTTGTGTTTCTGCTGAGACTGCCAATTGTCCTTACAATTAAAGGGAATATCTTGATGGAAGAAGCCAGGATGAAGTAGATTCATTTGTCATGAAAAATTATTTCCAATATTTAAAATTACTATATAGACCTTGGAGATGTTATCTGTGAAATTAGCTTTCTCTATCTCCCTGCTTTGCCCAGTCGAAGCCATCAAGCTGAAAGGCAGGCACTGGCACAGTGCATTTGCTGTCTCATTTCTTTTTCTCTATTTGTCTCAGGGGGAGAGGAGAGACTTGGCATTCATGATGCTCCCTTAATTGACTCTTTCTGCATGTGGAGATAGGCAGTCGTCCCTTGGACACTTTGATTGATTGGATGAGGCTATTATGTGATATGGAAAGGATATGCAAAAGCACAGCCCATCACCACAACCGTGGGAAGATCTTCTTTGGTGGTGTATATTGGCTCACCCCAATCTGCTTGGTTTGTCTGTCTTGTCTCACATGCAGTTATCGCACAGAGCAGCCCACAGGGTGGTCCTGGTGAATCCACTGCCACTAGGTACCAGACTCCAAGGTATTGCTCTCCAGAGGGAAACCCTTCCTATTCTCGCTGCTAAAGAGCCTGAAATGTGTAAAGGAAAGATAATATTCATCATTTTTATTTTATTTCTTCTAGCATCTTCTTTTTTTTTTTTTTTCCCTGGGTAATCGTGAACAAGGAGGTTAAAATCGGGAGATAAGGTGCAGAAGAGGGAAACTGTATCCTGATAAATCAAATCTTAATATGAGTTTCAGAGTGACTTCCTGCTTTGTGATGATTATAGGTGGTGAGTAGGTGAATAGATAAAACTTAGGAGATGTCCATCACATTAAGGCAAAAGTCTTCCCACTGAAGGGACACAGCAGCAGGGAGGAGGTACAAGAAAAGCAGCTTCATAATAAGTACTGTTGGTCTCATGATGCTTCCATTTTTTATGTCCTGCAGCTTTTGACTTCTGAAGTTCTGCCAGTTAGGGCAAGGTCCTCTTGTGGTCAGCCTGGACCCTTTGGGTTACCTACCACACTAATCTTGTGTTCTTGTGATCAACAGCATTGTTCCATTTCTGAACAAGGAGGAATTGTAGTTCCTCATGTTGTGCTGCCGCTAAAGGGAGCGAAAGGACAGGGAAGGTTGAAGGAGATTACTGTTGGAAGTTTTATCAAAGCACCAGAGTTTAGGATTCAAACAGAGTCATGTGGAATTAAAGTCTGACTGCCCCAATACCCACAGACCCCGTTTCAAACTGCTGAGAAAGAAAAAATATGGCATTTTAAATAGTGATATTTGATCCACTACCTTTCATTAAATGATTAAAATGGAAAATGACAATTCAGCCCTCAGCTGAAAGGCATGTTAGATTGACAGCTCTGGGAGCCCTAGGCTTGTACTTAGAATGAGAAATATATGGAGTACCTCTCCTTTATATACCTCAGTCATCTCTTGGAGGAGTATTTGCATTAGAGGTTAGAAAATAGGTCAGTCTTTCTGACTTGCCTGGTCTTTGGTAGAGCTACGAAGTAGAATGGTGAAAGGAGGAACTCTTCTTCTATAGCTCTGATTTCCTCTTCTTTTTGTGTGAAACTGCTGAAGACAGAGAGCCACAAGGCAGCTTAGTGCACCCAGCCCAGGGAGCAGAGCAAGGCTGGAACTAAGCAGAACAAAATGGAGTTTGTGATGCATGGATCATCTGCCATGTGAGGACAAGATCTCCACCTCAACAAGTGATTGGCAAAAGGCATGTGCTTGCTAAATAGTGGGAAGGAAGCAAGAATACAGAAACTGTCTCAAATATTTCATAGTTCTGGTTTTTTTTTGTATTTTTTTAATCTCTCTGTTGAGAATGTTTGTGATCAAAGAGAAAAAATAGATCAAAGAAAACGTTTTTGGCATACGAAGAAATTTCAAAATATCTAGAGTCCATACACTAATCTTAGTGTACAGGTTCTGGTTCCTAAAAGTGGAAGCCTAATAGTTCAGTGCCCAGTCATACAAACATCCAGATTTTAACCATTTCTTTACCATATCTTTGGTGAAATTCTCTTCTGTTGCAATCTGGCTTTTTGATGCAAACCACACAAATCACTGCTACCCCATTTCTGCTTGTCAGCTCTCGTGTCCAATTCGTGCAAATTTCCTTTATTCTGCATTTGCATTTAATTGTTCTGTCCCCTTGGAGAACTGACCAGTGCTGAATTTTAGCCTTTCTCTCCCTGTCAAGTGTTACTGGAGGATGATCTAGCACTACATCCAAGGTGTTTTTCTCAAGGCTGTGTTTTTAATAATTCCATCTTTTCTTCATGTTAAACGTGGGATTGGCCATCTGAGGGTGTGGATAAAGTAAGGCAGAGGTAATAGTTGGTAGTTCACTTTTCACCAGTCCCAGTGTGATGCTGGAAGCACCACTGTGGTGTGAAGGAGCTGCGTTTAACCACCTTGGTGAAGGAGGTGGAGATGGTCCAGAATTCAGCAGGGTGGAGATTGACTCCTGTCCCAGTCTGTTGCCCTCCCTTTTATTGAGGCAACATCATGGTTCTGTACCTTGTTCAAATGCTGGTATGCCATTCCCCTAAGCCTGGCCGATTCCTTCTGCCACTTTCCAGTTTGATCAAATTTCATTTTACTGTCTGGTGCAGAAGAGCAAAGGATGTCCTGAAAGATTTCTTGGGATGTGGGAAAAGGGGGCAAGGAAAGAAATGAATAGAGCTTTGTCAAACAAAAGGCTGGTATCTTTTTTGGGACAGGTGGGGGTTATTTTGTAGCCTGCAAGCTTTTTGGGTAAAGTAACTATGGAAAGCAAAAAGGATTAAAGTAAAGAGAAACAGAAATTACTTATCATGACATTTTTAAATGCCTCACTGTTTTCACTTTATCTTTTAATTTTTGTATTTAAAGTCAAAGGCACTTGGGCTGCTTTAAAAAATAATCAGAACATAAAGGGAGACTACAAATAGCCATGTCAAAGAGTAATGAATCCAGCAGATAGAAGGACTTGTGTCCAAATAAAAAAGGCAGAAAAGTGTACGCTGGGATTGGTATTGACTGTGCAATGTGCACAGTGCTAATGGACCTGCAGAAGAAACAGGAACATTGCAGCCATAAAGTGAAAACCTGGTCCATTGTGAATACAGATGAGATTGGGAAAAACAGTGCTTTTATGGGGCTGCTTTTGCACACATGGCCTCCTGAGCTCACCTGCTTATAAAGTCAGAGTGACAGGATGTAGATTAGCAATCAGCATCCTCATTTAGCCATTTCTCCCCCAGCTGATTTACACTGCTGTGATTTCTTTTTTCTTTTGTCTTTTCCTCCTGGCTGGTGACAATTTGCTGAGCCCATCTATTCTCTTTTACACTGTTGTTTTTTCTAGAAGCTGTAAAAATTAAAATGCCAATCATTTACCTTTCTTTGTGTGTCTGTGTGTGTGTTCCTACCCTAGTCTGTGCCACCGGCCAAGGCTCAGTCAGGAAATCTTCCGGGAGAAGCAGCTTTGAAACAGCTGCCATTTCCCTTTTGCTGTGAGTTGGTTTTCCTAGTCAGCTTTCACTCAGATTATGGAGAGATGCTTGATCTATGTGCTCCATCAAAGTTTCGATCAATAAAATCCTATTTAACTGGCTGGTACCCCTAACTTTCTTTTCCCATGTTGATCCCTTGAAAGGCAGTATCCTGTTAGGCACTGAAGAGATTGTGCATGTCAAGAACTGTAATTCAGCATGTGTTTGGGTGCCTGCAGGTAACTGTGTATTATGTTTTTTCCTACTTCAGCACTGCTTCTGGATTGCACACTTGAGCAGTTTCCTGGTGAAGGCTACCTAGGGGAGCTTCAGGGCAGGAAGGAAAAACACTCAGATACAACCAGGAGCGAGGGTCCTGGCATTAGGCTTGTTTGTGTTTGGAAATGAGATGTTGTCTGTTCTGGCAGTGAACTGTAACCCATCTGAAACTTTAGGCTGTTCTCTGCCACAGTGTTGTGGGGCCTGCCAAATCTCACAGTATTACCCTCTCTCTGTAGAAGCCAGAGATGGAGGCTTGGGTCAATTTTTGTACCTTTGAATGCAGATAACTCGTGGGGGACTCTTCAAACTTAAAATGAGCAGACAAGGTCATAGCTGGGAGAAAGCCAGGAAGTTGTTGACATCTCTACCTGTCTTTGGGCTACAAGAATATGCTAAATAAATCCACATTAAACTATTTATAAGGATGCAAATTGATAATCCTATACAAAGAAGTGCCGTTTTTTTTCCCATATGCAGAGCATTTGCAAAAGGAGATTGATATAATCATAATTTTACATTTTGGGAAACCGTGATATCGAACTATTAAGGCACCTACAGTAAGATTCTAGATTACAAAAGTAATTAGCCACAGACCCTGACTCTTGAGAGGATTTAATTTACTGGGATTTAAGTGTCTGAATCTAAGATATCTAACGACTAATTTAGTCGTTAGACTCTTAGGGCACTAAGCTACTCCTTCCACCTTGAAAAAGCTATCTGATGTCTCTAAAATAATACTTGCAGATCTCTGAAGACATGGTGATATAGTCCTGGGATATTTGGTTAGCAGTTCCTAGAGATAAATACTTATATATTGTGATAGGATAGAGATAATTCATATCAGAAACAGAGTTCCTTCATATTCTCTTCCTCTCCTGTTTTCCCACTCAGAAGAGCACTCATGAATCACTTTGGCCTTTCAGCACGCAGCAATGAAAAGCTGATTATCATACAGCTCCCCACGGGACAGCCTCTCTCTTAACCCAGCATTGCTCACTCAACTATCACTCCCTGTGTGTCTGATCAGAATCCAGGGGTCTCCAGCTGACTAATGCATGGAGGAAGTTAGTAGATGTGTTTGTAAGGCAAACTGAGGTTGTATAAGCCTTAACTTAAGGAACAAGTAAAGGTTAAGTAAAGGTTATCTGACAGTGAAAGCTAAAAGACAGTGATTTCCCTGGACCAGAGTAAAAGCACAGCAAATGCTGTTACTCAGAAGTCTTTGCAAAGCTGCCCTACAGATGCTGTCCAGAAGGTGTGTTGCAATGGGCACAGAGCATCCTGTGCTACATTGTGTGTCGCCTGTTTGCTTCCCAAGACCATCTGCTGACTGCTACCATGGCAGTACCTGCAGATGGGCGGTGAGTTGTGTCACGTCCATGCAGCATCGCTGCCAGGCTGGTGAGGAAGTCTGATCAGGGCTTCTCACAAAACTAGCCTTGACATATATGGGACATCACTAATTTGGTGCTCTCCAACAGTATACAATGTAGACATGCCTTAGAATTCTATTTCTGGCATGTATAACTACAAGCAATTTCATTTTTCTGTGCCTTATCTTCCCCAGCTGCAAAAATCTCCCCAAAAAGCCAGATACTTCAGACTTTCCAAAATCATAGAAGGGTTGCAATGTGGAAAGATTCATGAATCATGAAGAGCTTCAGATTCTAGGACAAGAAAAGCTGAAGACCAGCAATATGTGTATTTTTTTGCTACTATTTGACCTTCTGTTTCATAGTTTTTCTTAAGCTTAATGGACATCCTGCCGTGAGAACAGGTAGAAAACCTAATGAATGGTACTTTTTTTTTGTGTTATCTAACTAATTTTCCTGTTACTGCTATTTGACACAGAGTATTTTATTCTTCATCAGTACAGAAATGGGGGCAGCTCTTTGTGTTGTGTGTTAATAATTTGAGCTCGTATCCCCAAAAGAACAACATTGCCTAGACCCACAATGTGTATTAAAAATCCGTAAAGGTCAGAGATTTTCTTTTAAAATAGCAGTGACTTTCTGTCTTGTGCTACTTTTCTACACCTGCAGTGCTAATGCAATCCTTTTGTGGTTGTTGAGACACAATGCTGTATTTTTTAGAGGTACACAAGCAACCTTTTATTGCTAAAATGCTGTAGTACCTGAGCCACTCAGGGGGAAAAAATTTCTAGTTTCTTTGGCGTTGAAAAGGTAAAATTATTCATTGCCCTTTATAAAGCACTAAACAAATGATGAAATTTGGTATGGTGTGTCAGCGATTGGCTGGATGTATTTAACTTGATAGTGATATGAGATTTACCGAGCACACAGGAAAGGAGCCTTAAACAGTTTTACCCATTGACCTTTGCCAAGATAATAAAGCCTGAATATCAACTCCTCACCACTTAAATTGTGTATTAATGACGTGCCTTTGGGTACTCAGCTACACCTGTGCTAGTTAGTAGTATTCCTAGTCACACAAGTAGAAATGTATATTCAAGAAATATGAGTATAAAAGGTGTAAAGAAAGCACTGTTGAGCAGCTTAGACTGAAATCCAACAATATGAAGGAAATTGGCAAAATAAGTTGAAATGTAATCAGGAGGCTGAAGGTAGGAATTATGGAGAAAGATTAGAAGAGTTCAGTACATATTGCGTGGTAAAATGATAACCTGAGGAGAGGATGATGAATCAGCTCTGATGGGAGGACTGCCTTCCCAAGGAAGGGGAATTGTTTAAGGATGTTCACAGGACACTTATTTATGGACTATTGGGTTAAATTAGGAAAGGAAAATGGTGAATACCATCACAACAATGAGCTTGGTTTGTTTTTGCTTTATTTTGCTGTAGCAGGGATCACAGAAAAGGGTGGAAATCCCATCTGTTAGACATTGGAAATCAGGATGGCTAAAATGGCAGAGCAGGGCCAGGCTGCTCTACACTTCAATGAAATCTGCTCTGTAAGAGGACAGGAAGGGAAGGGAGCTCCATGACCTAGCCAGCTCTTCTGCTTCTAGCTTGTATGGATCTGTGAAATGTATGCCTCAGAATCGTAACCTGGAAATGTCTTCCAACTTCAGAAGACCTATTTTCCTTTCTAAATCCTGTTAATGACTGGATGTGTTTTCCTAATTAGCAAGTACATGAATAAATTTATGCAACATGCAAGACACTGATTACCAAAGTAAGTTTTGTTTGATTCTTATTGTAATTACTTGATATAATAACTTGTACTGAATTAGGAAAGGTAGAATAGTTAATAGTGTAAAAATAACAACATTTTGTTACTTCAGCTTCTTTGCTAGATCTCAAAGAATTGTGGAACAAACTCCGTGTTTAGGCAAATTAGAAACAATATTATGTGGTACGTGTTACAGTATCAGATGAGTAAAGACTGTTGCTAAGGAAGGTTTTCTCAAATGCACTGTAGGGAAAAGCTGTTGCCAAAAGAACTTCAGATCCCAAGCTCAAATCTCAATTAGAAGAGGTATTCACAGACTCATGTGAGAAGGAGAAGCATTGAGGAGTGTTGTTTCCAGGTTGCTGGTAAGGAGAGCCTAGTGCAAGGCTTATTCTCTCCAGCCAGTGCATGAGCAGAAGCAGCAAGTGTGCTGCTAACTGTACGTCTTTGTGGCAGATGGAGGACAGAGGCTTTTCTGACTGACAAGCTGTCATCCCAAATATTGTTCATCTGCATAAACACCAAAAACAACAACAAAAACATAGGCTAACATTTAGTTCACTTGCATTTTGTCCTGCTCTGTCATGAACTTTGTTTGATCTTTGGCAAATCAATTAGGTTTTAAAGAATAAAACAGTAAATCCTGACAAACCCCAGCATTGCCCCCTGTAGTGCTTAGGGGCCCATCAGCTCTTGCAGTAAAATCCAAATATGTAAGTAAGGTGCTTAGGGTGGGAAGCAGCCATTAAGTAAGGATGATGTTCAGGACAGCCAGTGGGTGGGGGAAGCAGGGACAGGCTTCAGTAGTGCATGACAGGAGGAAGACGTGCCAGTCCCCTCTGTTGGGTGCAGGCTTGATCTTGCTGTATCCTTGAGCTTGATGCCCACAGAAATTTGAAATTTGCATTCTAAAACCCACTTCAAGACTGAGATGCCACAGAGCACCGTATGTGGTCATCCAGCCTGCAGTGTGTTGTGAGGCACTTGGGTGCTCTGCCTCATTGCATTGCTTTTACTTCCCCCTCTTCCCACTGAACAAAAGCTTCTTTGTTGCCAGACTCTATATTGCTTGCAATTCTATGCCTTGGTCTCTCCACATGTCAGATTGCTCACAGGATGTCCTCTGCTGTGTCTAAAAGGTTTGCAGGTGACTGTTCCTGTATTCTTTGTGTTGGCAACCTTGTGTGTTGTGCAGGAAGTTTTAGTGCAACGTTTAAAAGCTGTGGAAGCTTGGGAGCTTCTCACACTGGCAATCTGTCACTGAGGGGTTTTTAAAAATTACATTGGTGCTGTTCTGTTGAGCTGTGTCAGGAGTGGATGAGAAAAGCACTGTGATTTCCTCTTCCAGATGCAGATGAAATTAGGGAAGTATGACAGTACCACAGCAATCCTGCTGGGTTTGGTGCCTTTGTTGGAGCACAGCTGTGCCCAGCAGCTGGTCTGGAATCAGAGAACCAGGAAATTTGCACAGTTAGCAGATATAAATAGAGAATCTGTAACTATGAGAGATGCTTAACTCTGCAGTAAATAAATTCTAGTCCAAAAAAAAGGCTAATTGAAATCTTAAAAAACTGTCTTGTGCCTCAATTCTTCCCCTTTTGAGTCTCTCTCTATCTGCAGAATTTGAAAGAGAAACAGGTGTTGTATCTATAGAGTCTTACCATCTATGTTTCAAGTGATGTCAAGATCAGTCCCCTTTCCGTTAGAGATTTAGATTATTTTTAGGCTTGTGGATTATTTTCCAGTTTCCAGAGGAATTATTGACCTCTTCATTATTTTGACTTGTTTGATATTCTGAGAATTTTTCAGGGTCTATCTGATGAAAAGTACAACAAGGTGGCAGGTAGCTCTTCGATCATCCAAAAAGTGGGGGGCAGCAGCCCAGTTGAGGTGGGCAGTGGGTTGTGTTCCTGCACTGTCCTGGCTTTGCAGTGTGACAGTGGATGAGCTGTCTTCTGTTTCTGTCTCAGTTTCTGCTGTGAAAGTAGGCCAGTTCAAAAGATGTTCCTGAGTGCATCTTAATGCTTTGAAATCGTGTGGAGGACTTCAAATAACAGGAATCGAGGACAGGGAAACCATCCTGTTAGGACACCTACTCTTTTTCCTCTTTGGTCAGAGTATGTTAGCTGCTTATTTTAGAAAACAGTTCTTTGCGGTTATGTTGTGGTGTAGAGCTGCATCTAATCCTTTCCAGGTGTAAAGTGCAAGTGCATCAGTCCCTGGGGCTCATGGCCTCTGCATCCCCATCACCTGCTCTGCTCACCCAGCAACTGCTGTTTTGCTTGATTTGCTAGATTCCTACTAGCAACCCTTTGGGGAAAAACTTGACACTCTTTTTGTCTTCAAATAGCCTTGAAATATATACTGAAGTGTATTAATTCTTTAATACACACAGCTTTTCCACCCCCTCCCATAACCTTGCAGCCCTCCAGGAACCCTTAGGAGAAAGCAGAGCATGCTGTTCGATACAGATGTTGTACGGAACTTTCAGGATCATGATTAAGCCCAGTGTACGAGCCTGTGATTCACTTTATATTGAAAATAGAGAGAAGTGTCTCTCTTTTTGTGCAAGAGAGGCCACATGCCTGCTTCTGTGGGTGAAGAGCTTAACATCCCTTTTCTCCAGTGATGTGGGGAGTGATGGCTCATGTATTAAGCTCTGAGCTTCTAAACTCTTGAATGACTTGGAGAGAGAGTTTTATGAAGGAACCATTTTTCTGTAGGTATCCTAGGTACTTTTCTTTCATCCCATGAGTCTGACAGCTTTCACTGGCCCTCACTTGCACATTAAAAAGGGGAGTAAATTGAGCTGTCTTTGGTGATAGTGTGGAATTAGATGTCAATAACCTGTCAGAAGTGGATTCCAAATGTGTCTGTGCCTGACACATAGTACCTTCAATACAAGGGTTCATTAGGTTTTATTTTTCTGTTTGCAACCTCTTTTTAATATATTTGGCTTACTTTGTAGTGATTGCTTAAGTGAGAATCTAAAACGTGTTGTTGAAGAGAGGTAAATGACATTCTTTCCTACTTTCAGATCAAATAAAGGAAAATAACAAAGTGACTTGGTGAATAGATCTCAAGAGTCCTAATTTGTGTCCTTCTGCTTTAGATAATAGGCTAACATTATTAGGCCAGGTTGGATGGGGCTCTGAGCAACCTGCTCCCTCCCCATGGTAGGGGGTTGGAACTAGGTGATCTTCAAGGTCCCTTCCAACCCAAACCATTGATTCTACAATTATTATAGGGGATCAGTGGAAGCATAATAAAGAGGTACTATTAAGTATAGTTTAAGCAAAGTGGAAAGGGAAATACTGACTTGCCTGAACTAGCTTCCTTTGGTTTAGGTGCATAGCAAGGCCACAAATCTGCCCATACTTGAGGCACAAGGAAAGCGATTTGGAACCTGTACCACCAGATCATGAGGTAAATGAAAGATGACTGAAAGTGATTTGGTTCTGAAATAGCTGAAATGCCCAGTAAATCTATATCAGTGGAGTGATTTAGATGGTTTAACTCAGGTTTTCTGCACTTATTCAATGTTGGTAGCTTTTTCATCAGAAATTAAGATGACATTATCAGTCCTCAAAAAATCCAAGCCTGAACTGGTATTATTATATTCTTTGTTGTGCAGTCTCTTATCTCTGGCATAGAACTGGAAATCAAATCTGGCAGTTTGAGACAGTACTCACATCTCTGATGAAAATGTGTTTTGTCATTTAAAACGTACACTTTTGCTTCACTAGCAGCTAGTGCTGTAGGAAGCAGCATATAATTAAATGTTGCTGAAAAAGGTGATTGTCAATCCGAATCCAAGAGCTGCAGGTCAAAGCAGCATTTGTTTCCTTGTGTGTTGTCTGCTCTGCCTGCTTCAAAGTTACAGTTTCACCATTAGATGGCAGTTTAAACACCATAGATCACAGAATCATAGAATATCCTGAGCTGGAAGGGACCCACAAGGATCATCGAGTCTAACTCGTAGCCCTGCTAAGGACAACCCCAAAAATCATACTATGTGCCTGAGAGTATTGTCCAAATGTATCTTGAACTCTGGTTGCTCAACGCTTGACTTTGTTTGGAAGAGTGAGGGCTTTGCCTGTCTTCCTTTGGTTATGTATTTTTCTGCTGTATTCCTCCCTTTGTGGTATTAGTCTGGCCAACTAGGAGGATGTTCATACAGTGTAAAGAAGTGATGTGCTGTGTTAGGCCAAGCGCTGTAGGTGTAACTGTGTGTTTCCCAGGGGAAGGGGTACAATGTGGCTCAATACAACCCTTGTTGCTTTGATATTGTGCAGAATCTTGTTCTGACTTGATAAAATTGCTGGTAAGGATAAATCAGCCCTTAACTGGCATTGAAGATTATGGTAGTGTGTATTTGGAAGCACTGTGCGTATTCTGATTTGTTCTTTTCCAAAGTTGGATGAAAATTGGAAGAAGAACAGGTTTGAGAAATATAATGACATTTTATTTCAATTTACAGGAAGGATTTTTCTGATGTGCTTTGTTTATTTCCTGGTGCAGTTAGCTTGCAGGTTTTGTTGTTCTTTGTATTGGCATTTTGCACAGCAACAGGAGAAAGAAAAATATGAAAGATATGAAAAAAAGAAATACCATGTTCTGATGCCATGAACAGTAGGAGTGGGAAATCTGACAGGTAAAGTACATACAGATAGTTTGGTTTAGATTATTTTTTGCAATGCACTCAAATTTAAACTGAAGGTGTCCCAATAGGCAGCTGATACAGTCAGGCTCAAACAGTTCCTGTTGTTACAAAATAATTTTTGTCTAAACAATTTCTGAAATTGTACAGGATTCTTTAGAATGTAGAGACTTCCAGACTATGAGTTCTTCTGTTTCCTTATATTGGCTTTAATTCAACTTTACATCTCTTGTGGGAAGGCTTCTGGATGGTTTCACAAATGTTTTTCAAATTGGAGGCCATCTGGGATGCTAAGGCTCGATACCAGTTTCACAGGAGGTTCCACTATTGTGCTTTAGCCACAAGTAACAGCTGTTGGCTTCCCCTACCACTCTGTGTTTGTAGAACTTCGAGTGCTTGTTATCTCCTGGGCTGGACTGTGTGATTCCTATGGGCAGATGTGAGGGGCACATCCGTGCAGCCATTCCTAACTACTCCTGCTTGCCTGTGCAGCAGCCAGACTGTTCTCCCTATAGCTGAAGGCTGCCTTTGCAGAGATACAGCCTGGCTTTCTCATCCCTGTCCTGTGGGCACAGAAACAGTAGGGGTGCAGATTGCAGACAGCCCAAGAGAAGGGGCTAGCAACAAGGAGCGGAAAAACTGAAAGAATGCCTTCAGAAATAACTACTTTTTTCTTTTCCCCTCAGTTTTAATTGGTAATGATTAATGGCTTTTACCATTATAGAGAAATACTGTTTGAGAGAGTAGGAAATGTCAGATTGTCTCCCCCACCACTTTTTCGTCCTTATATAATGAAGGAAGAGAAAATTTTCATCCTTGAAGTAAACACAATTTGCTGGTGGGGCCAGTTCTGGTCAGGCATTCTCAGAGCCTGGAAAACCTCATGATGGATTTGCCACAGCCTTTATAAAAAGTTAATCTGATAGCCACGCTCCCATCTGCTTTTACCATGCTTTGTTAAATTGTGTTGGACTCTGTTCTAATAATCTCACTTTCTCTGATACACTTTGGAGATTTGGCCAAATAATACATGTGAAAGCATTCTCCAGTCCTTCAAACATATATCTGAACTGGCCACCCTCCAAATTTACCTTGGCTTCCATCTTTGTTCTGATTAATTTCCTTCTTTTTGTTACCGAGGTAACTCTTACTAGGTACCTATTTCATATTCATATCAACAAGAGCTAATTGCTGTAAAACAATTGTGCATCTAATATCCTTTATGGGTAATTTTCAGCAAATAGGTAGTGATTAACTGCCCTGACCTTACCTGTGATCCCACTTAGCTAAATGGGATGGGTTTTGCAATTTAGTCTCTTCATTCCATCTCCTCTGCACTTAGGGACCTGGGAGACATTTTAGGTGAAAGCAAACTGTTTTTTCCACTGTACAGAGTGTTAAGACTGTGGCTGTTGATGTTTTTATCAAACACCTAGGTTTTTATTAGGATTCAGAATCCATTCTTAGAGATTGCACTTTCTGTCTGCCACCCAGATCAGCAAACATGTCATACTTGTGATGGGTAGTTTTATTCCTCCCCTTGTCCCAGACTTCCTCAGAGCACAGGCAGCCCTGCAGGTCATTCTAAACAGTGATTTTTGGATGTGGAAAAACCTGTCTTAGTTTGAGATTACAAAATTCCTGTTTTTCTCCGTCTAAGGAATTTCTGAACTCTGGTCTTTAGGAATGAGTGGTTGATGTTTGAATTTGTTACCCCACCCTTGTGACAGAGATATCAACTGTACCATCCTTAATGCTTTTCTGAACAGTACAAGGATTAACCCTGATGTGGGTGGGGGACTAATTATTCCTTGCTATTGCTCTGTGAGTATTTCAGGTTCTCAATCTCATAGAGAACAAAAACAGAGAATCTGAGAAGACCACAGTGAAGTGAAGGTTTTTATTACCTGCCCACTCATGGCAGAGTTCCTTCCCAGGCAGTCCATTCTGCAGGTGTGGTGCCTAGCACGGAGTGAAGGTGTATGGAAAGTGATGTCATGCGGGAGGTGCAGTCGCTGATAAGCAGACACTGAGGCAGTTTTCAGATCTGAGGATACTCTCTTCCCTGATAGGCTGCATTTAATCTGACATAATTTGATGTAATGGATCGGAAATGTTGTAACAGAATACATTGCATATAGTTTGCTGCTAGCAATTCAGAGAGTAAGTGTCCCTCTGGACTGTATTATAGTGGACAGAAGTGCTTTAGACAGGATAAATAGCCAGTTATTCAGCGATAAAGCTCTCTTAACTTGGCGTTTTTCATTATGTCTAGTATAAACAGAACAATACAGGATGTGGGTAAATTCTTACATCTTACCAGTAAGTGGATGCAAGTGTCTTGATATGGGGTGACAATGTGACAGCTTTCCAATTTCAGTTAGGAGCAGAAGAGATCCAGGGCATTTCAGTAAAAGTCATAGCCACCGTGGAAGGTGATCTGAAAATCTTCTGCACATAAATGGCATTTTCAGTCTAAGATACCTGGTGATTTCAAGATTTGGTTGGTCTTGTTTTGGATGGGAATAGTCTCAGGCCTCAGCAGCTATCTCAGTAAGTCTACGATAGAAGCAGCTGAAGAAAATTCAGCTTTGCTTAACTGTGACATCAGGCTGGTGCTCTTGGAGTATGACTCTCTTCATTGCATTCTGACTGCTGCCCTGAATTTCAAAGTGAATAAAATGTGCTGCACAATGGTGAATGTGAAAGTTTTAGGGTCACAGCTGCTGTCATAATTTATACATCTCCAGTTCTTTTGACTGGAGAATCTTATAGAAGTTGCCAATGCTGACTAAATCTTCACAGCTTCAACAAGAAGCAGGATTTTTTATCATTTACAATTCCCGTCAAGATCACTGGAGGCTCTTGGAGCTCAAAGCAGAAGAAGATTAATGGAACTCTCTTCTCCACGAACCCACATCTTTGAGTTTTGAACTGAGGATTTGTACTGACTGCTGTTATTTGTAAACCCATTCACTGAATGGCAGTGTAGGCACTTGGACCACTACACAGTCCTGCGCTATAGATCCTGCACTACAGCCTTTCGCATTTGAGATAGGCTTGTAGGAGTTTAATAACTGTGTGATAATTATAACCAGTGTTATGGACTACAAATTTCTAACTGTGTCCTTACCAAAAGATACTGGATTTGTAAGACAGAAACTGCACTTGGTCATGTTTGGAGTTACAGAGGGACAGCTCATGGACATTCCTGTAATCGTCCAAACACTGAAATTCCTTGTAATTTGGGTCATCATTAGTACATAAACACCTTACATATCCATGCCAATTCTTTTTTTCTTCCTTTTTTTATCTGAAATTCCTTTTATTTTAAAAACATTTATCTACAGGTACCAGAGTTAAAAAGTGGAATTTGGTCTGGGGTACAATTATGTTTTCCAAAGGCAGTGTTTGCTACTTGAAAGTAGGACTAAATTTCTTTTATCTGCTAGTGAAATTTACAGGCTTGAACATGTACCTCTTGCTTCAGCCTTCATGATCCTGGCAATATCAACTACCATTCCATGCCAGCTACTAGTTTCTGCTTCTCTTTGCCTCTTTGTCATGGTTCCAATAATTGAACAGTGGTTGCAATTAGCTGGGTGAGCAGATCTGGCTGTTGCATCTCTGCTGATGATTTCATTAGGAATGGACAGAGCCTGCAGGATGCCTGGAAATCAGTGTCATCACTTCGGCACTGTCTGTGCTGCACTGACTGAGTGTTGCTCTCAGATGGTCACCACCCTCAGATTAGTGGTTTTGTGAATGTTTTCAGGGAAGACAGGAGATCTGTGACAGGAGAAGAAAAGGCTCTGAAAGGACCTTCGTCCAGATCCTAGTATTATAAACTCAGCTTAGTTTATCTTGTATTTTAAGTTCAGAAGTTATAGTCTGAAACCCCAAATTACATATTGCCCTGTATTTTTCCATAGCATGTATGCTGTTGTTACCCTCCTAATCCCTACCTGCTCTGTTGTATTGGGTTTCCCTTCAAAGATAACCTATTTTCCGTCCTTTGTGAGTGTTGTGACATTCTTGTTTCCATGAAGCTGCTTGCCTTACATGAGTTATAGTTACCTAGTTCCTCTGCCTATTTATTTTCAGTATGGCAGTGTCTCACTTCTGGCCCTTCCTAAATCACTGATTGGCTTTGAAGAATTTTTGTTTTTTCAAAACCAGTATGGTTTTGTGGGTAAGTTTGACTTAGAGTTTGTAGACCCATGTTTTCCATTTGCTCCCTGTTCTATTAACACGCCCCTTCCAGGAATTTACAAAGTTTAGGGGTTTGGGGCTCTCAGATGAGGAAGAGGAAGAAAATGAAATTGAGGGCTGTCTGATGCTGTGAACCTTCCTCAAACCAACAGCCAGAGGCAATAGTAGTTAGTTTTTCTTTCCAGTATTGGAAAAACAGAACTGAGGAGAGGTTGTTTATGGATTTTAAAAAGGTTATGAATGTAGTTTACATTACAGCCTTGCTTTTCAAGGATGATAGACTGATGATCACAAAAGCAAAGAATCATCAAGATTGAAAGAGACCTTCAAGATCATCTAGTCCAGCTGTCAACCCAATACCACCATAATCACCCTCAAGCTGTATTCCCAGGTGCCACATCCAGATGCCTCTTGAACACTTCCGGAGACAGTGACTCTACCACTTCCTTGGGCAACTTATTCCAATGCCTAACCACTTTTCCAATGAAAAAAAAATTTCTAATATTCAATCTCAACCTCCCCTGGCAGAACTTAAGGCCATTTCCTTATCCTTTCACTTGAGACATGACAGAGGAAACCAACCCCCAGCTCACCACAACCTCCTTTCTGGTAGTTGTAGAGAGCAGTGAGATCCTCCTTGAGCCTCCTTTGCTCCACACTAAATAACCCCAGTTCTCTTAGATGCTTCTCATCAGACTTGTGCTCCAGACCCTTCACCAGCTCCGTTGGCCTTCTCTGGACATGCTCCAGCAGCTCAATGTCCTTTTTGAAGTGAGTGGCCCAAAACTGTACACAGTACTTGGGGTGTGGCCTCACCAGAGTTGAGTACAGAGGGACAATCACAGCTTTAGTCCTGCTGGCCACACTGGTTTTGATGCAGGCCAAGATGCCATTGGCCATCTGGGCACATCCTGACTCATATTCAGCTGCCCCTCAACGAGCACCCCCAAATCCCTTTCTATTGAGCAGTTCGGGAACTACTCTCCACCAAGCCTGTAGCGCCACACAGGAGTGTTGTGCTTTGCCTCATTGAATCTCATGCCGTTGGCCTCAGCCCATTGTTCCAGTGTGTCCATTTCCATTCCTACCCTCCAGCAGATCAAAACTCCTGCCCAACTCTAGTGTCTTCTTCAAACTTACTGAGGATGCACTTGATCTTCTTGTCTAGGTATTAAATAGAACTGGCCCTGATACTGAGCCCTGGGGAACAACACTTGTGACTGGCCACCATCTGGATTCCATTCACCACCACTCCTTGGGCTTGGCCATCCAGCCGTCTTTTCACCCAGCAAAGAGTACACCCATCCAAGCTGTGATAACTGCCTTTTGAGTAGCTTTCCCATATGGTGGGAGAAAAGGACTGAAAGCACAACAATCAGATGTCTTTAGTAGTGTCATAACATGTTTGGTTCCAAACTGTAAATGCTTGGAGATGATTCAGCAGGGGTAAAGAATTTGCCCAAGGACATACAATGGCTGCAGGAAAGCAATGTTTTGAATCTTCTGTTTCTTTAGTCTTGACAACATGCTCCAAGAGGCATTCCCCTCAATGTGATAACTCACAAGACAAAATCTTTTCCATCTCAAATTAGTAGCAATTTGCAGGTGTAAGGTGATGTGTGTGACAACGTGCAATATCCAGTGAAATCAGGGCATTCTGGCACTTGGCATAGAATAATCATGGTTGAAAGAGATCTCTGGAAGTTGTTGTCTCAGCCACCTGCTTCAGGTGAGACCAACTTGAAGAGCAGAATTAATTGTTAAAGGCATTATCCTGTTGAATTTTGAAAACTTCCAGGATTGGGGTTTCTAAAGCTGTTCTGTTGCAGTGTGTGGCTACCCTCATTGTGCAATTTTTTCCTTATAATTTTCTCAGTTTTCCCTTGCTACAAATTGTGTCTGCTGCCTCTTTTTTTCACTGTATGCTGAGATAAACCAAACGTTTTTGCTGTAATCTCCCTTTCTTGGTAAACACTACTCAGAAGGTAGCGATCAAATGCTTCATGTAGCTTGACAGTGCCATGAAGACGACTCAAAGATGTTTGAACTAAACAGAAGTCGTGCCACTTTCTAAAGTGCCACCCATGGTACTGCAAATTCTCAAACTATTGTTTTAGTAGCAGGTTTCCCCATTACACTCCTTTACGTTGAGAAGCAATTCTTCTTCTACCCTTAGTTTTTTGCCAGAGATTTCTTCCCAAATAGTTGTACACAGCTCTGTAAATGTTAGAGTGACATTTGGAGTAGATTTGAAAAGCCCATGTGCTCCTTCTTGGTTCTCCCGAGTCTCTGCCAAGCTTCAGTATGGCAATATAACCTCACTCCTCACCTCCCAGGGCTAGCAATAACATTTACAAGCTACAATTTCCTCTGTCCGCAAATATTTCCCTGATGGTACTCAGTGCTCTTACAGCTCCTCCCCAGGCCAGTTCTTTATGATTGCAGCCCAAAGAAAGGAGAAGCAAAGTTTATTTGCCTTTCATTGTGGAGTACACGAATTTATTTATTTTTTTTTTGTGACTCCTCACCTTACAACACCCCTTGATTAGCTCATGACAACAGGAGTGTAGGAAGGGCGTATCAAGCCTGATGCTGACGGAAACTGGTACATACTACTTTGTAGGGTAGCCACAGGTTAACCTGGGGAGTTAGAGAGTTGATTAAATACCGAAGTTAAACAAAGCTAGAATCCAGACCACAAATGTTAGAGAGGTTTATTAATGGAGAGAGATAGGGGATCCATGTCCCCAGGATGTCTTCCCTCGGTCAGTTTAAAATTTGGAAGGTCTCCATTGAAGCTTTTGTTATAGACAGGCAAAAGTCATGTGGGATTTTACCTTACAATGATAGAAGCCTCACAGTTTTAACTAGTTCCTTGAGATTTAGTCCACTTCAAGATGACAATTCTCAGGACAGCTTTACAGGATTTTGGTATAATATAACCACTTTATAATATTGAAGCAGAAGAGCAAGGCGTTTATTTTGGATTCAAAAAAGAAAATTAGTGCTGTTCTAAAACGAAAAATCAGAATTACTTTTGTTCATAACCAAAGTAATTTCAAAGTCTAAACTCTGTGAATCAAGGTAATTTTTTTTTTTTTTTGTCTGAAGCAGGACATTATAGTATGTGCACTGTGTTGCTTAGAGCTCTTTGTTCGCCTTCTTTACGTAGGTTTTTTTTATATTTTCTTAGTCAGTAGTATTATCTGCAGACTTTGGTTATGTGTTTGGGAAGATCTCAAAGGGATAGAAGAGATATAAGATACTGGAAGAGGGGGCGACAGTGGTATGGAAAGGAAATTGGTGAATAGAGTATTTATTCTCTTCCGACTTTCTAGATAAATAAATAGGTGTGATTTGCACTTCAGGTTTCTTCAGGAATTTTTTTCTTTTTTATGAAAGAAGTCACACTTCTGGGCTATTTTCAGGCCCAGAAATTAAATGTTTTAATTAATGTTATGAAATAAATTTTGCAAGGTTTTGAAAAAATGTGTTTGGTGAAGAATATTTATCTGGATGTCATCTGGCCTATGTAAACATCTGCTAGCAATTTTTGTCTATAGCAGGGGCCTTATAAATGACAATTATTATTACTGCTCCACCAGTATTCTTGCATCCCCGAAAATGTGATGAATGCCTTAGAGCTTGCTCTATTATGTCTCCCATTTGCTGTTCATTTGGAACTATTTTGTGCACGTGGCACTGATAAGGGTGTCTTATGTAATTACTCTACTTTAATTGCTTGTTTGGTCTTAACTGACATGTGCTATTGAAATTGGAATATTTGAATTTAAGAAAGTAGTATACCAATCAGAAAGAAGGCAGACATGAGAACCAGGAGAGGCAGGTCTTAGAAAACAAAAGCTAGGAGAAGCTGAGTAGAAAGGAGTTTACTTAATCTAAAATAGACTGAGGGAGCTGGAATAGTGATATACTGAGTTTCAGGATACCAAGATCCTTTTGTAAAGCAGCCATATACCCACTTGAGAGTGGAGAAGGAAGGCGTCATCTTAATTTGAAGCAAAGAAAAACTTGCATTGATGTTGAAAAAATACTTTGGTCTTTCAGAGAGATTAAGTACCAGCAAAACCACTCCAATTTCTTTACTTTTCTATAGCTGTATGTGTCCAAGATTTTTATTGTTTTATCTTCATGAGTTTCCAGTGGATAACAACTCATAATAATACTATTGACATCTTGTCAGTTTGAAATCTCTAAAGCAGAATAGCTTGGTTTTTACTAGCACAGTAAACCTTGTCAGTGGCTTATTAGTGATATTTATTGTTTGAAGGGTATTTTGCTAGACTAAAAAAGTATGGACACTGAAACCTGGGCTGCAGGAAGATTCTCCAGCTTTCTGCCTCTGTCTGTGAGAAAGTCTCTGCTTTCTCAGCCAGACACTGGCTGAAAAACAGTTAGAAGTTTCTGTAAACAAATCTCTTTATCTTGCAAGTTGTTTTTGCAGATATTGTTATGGTTCTAACTAGAAAATATTTAAAAATGGGTGTCTTAGAATTTGACCAATCCCCTCAAGGGGTGGATGGCCAGAGGGCCAATTACCTTATGCCATTTAACACTCTTTTGCGAACTAACATATAAAAGCCTTTAGAAAATTATTAAACCTTCTTCCTTTACTCCTGATCCTTGGACTTTGTGTGGTTCTTCCTTTGCCATCCCCGGCAAAACAACGACAACAAAGCCCGTTCTTATTTCTAATGTAGTGTTTCAGTTTAGGCCGGTTTTTAAAGATGGTTTTGTGATCTCTGTCGTTGTCCCTCTCGGTGCTAGTGAATTACATTTACATCCCTTCAAATTACTCTTTCCTGTTTGGTGGGCTAAGTTTAAGGTGAAACCCAATGACACTGAGATGGGAGACATCCAGGAAAAAATCAGTTTACTGCAGAAGGTGTCATAGCACATTTAGTAAACATGGACTTTTCTTACGGATCAAGGAGAAGCAGTCCCAGAGCACGGTACCACTAGCATGCTTAGGGCACTGACAGGTCCTGCCTGGCCCCTGGGGCTCCCCCACCCTGCTCATGGCTCAGGCTCCATGGCAGCCTCCCTGGCCCTTAGGCCCCCACCCGGTGATGCTGCGGCAGGACCAGTCTCCAGGTCCCCACAGCATGCCTGGCCATGGGTGCTGCCAAGCCAGGCCCACGTCCAGCCCTGTCACTGTGGCCCTGCCTGGCAATCGCTCTTAACCTTGGCCAGCAGATTGACTTCCTGGCCTGACCATGGACCTGCCTCATCACCATGAGGTTTCCTGGAGTCTTGGTTGGACCTAGCCCCCATTTGCACATCTGTCCCACTCACCTTCCTGTGTGTGTGGGACAGCCCTGGGCAGCAAGGGACTGGCACAGGGAACTTCAGAGCTCCTGGCACCCATCCTGCTGGATGATGTGCAAGGTCCTAACGGCTTGTGAGCACCTAAAGTTCCCATCATATATTTTCCACCAAAACAGGAGCATTATCTCCTCGGTCCTAGTCAGATTCAGTCTGAGTGATTACATTCAGGCTTCCCAAGTTACTTGTCAGGCTTTTTTTGTTGAAACTCATCTCTATGGAATCCACTTGGACAGGAATGAGGNTTTTGTTTTGTTTTGTTTTAAAGTGTAATTTTGGTTTTCAGAAAATCTGCTTTTTATTTGAGGCCATGTGTCTTCTAGTGGGTATGTGAGGGCAGGAGGTGAGCTGTGCAGTCAGTGCCTGCAGGAAAGTGTTGTCGGGTTTGCGGATACAAAGCTTAGGCACTTTAGGGATATTTGAATTCTCAAGGACGTGGAAATGTTTGGTCTAAGAGTTTTGGTCTTGCAAATGTAGCTGGGGAAAATGTCGTGTGCCCTGAACTGCTGTCACTGGGGACTTCAACTTTCATGAAGTGTAGATATTTTAAATTCTTTTTGCACTGTCACCTTTCTGAAAATTTCAGTAAGAAACTAGACTGTATTGTAGTTTGGGAGGCAGAGGAAAAAGACCACAGGGAAGAACAGGAGACTACAGAAAAACTAAGAGGGAGAAGAAAGACAAGAGGCAAGGGATGGAAATTAATACAAGAGAGAGGTTAGAAGGCAGGAGAAAAAGCATGAAGAGGTCTTGAATAATTTTCTGTCTGTATGCTAAGAATATGCCTGTTCCATCTCCCTAGGAGGTTTATGTAGAGCCTTGTGGGGAAGCAGCAATGAATTGCTCCTTTGGATGCTAAGTGGAAAATTAAAACTGGCAGGGTCTGAGAGCACAAGACTGGGAAGCTAATTGCTCCTAATAACATATTGATTTTCACAGATTTCTGGCATTATGTCAGAGCAGTTTTGAACCACCACCTGGTTTCTTCCTCTTCCCATCTCCAAACTAATGGCAATGAAGCTTCTGGCATTGGGATCACAAATAAATGCCACTCAATTTTTTTGTCTGTACAAATCTGTGGGGGTCTCAAACATGATTTCACACATTGCTCCTATGCATCCAATATAATAGCTACCCTAAAAGTAGAAGGGTGGCAGAAACGTGCATGTATTTTAAACTTGGATAACTGTGCTGCTGCCTGTATTTATGGTGCTGAGCAAAGCATTACAGTCCCCTTGCTGCAGATGGCTGGGGACAATTGGATGGCTGCCTGTATTCAGGCGGAAGTTGCCAGCACAGGTGTCTGGGAGGCTGAGGTCATGTACTTGTTGCCAGGTTACATTCAGCCCTGAGCAGATTTGCTGTATGTGTTGCTCAGCTGTAACATGCTTTTCTCAAGCTTTGGGGACTGACTATCAGGAAAAGGAAATAGGTTTTATTTGTATGACTTCTACTAGGCGATACCCTCCTCTGAACGGGGTATTTTCATAGCTGGAGGGAACGGTCTGCTTGCAAGGAGATGTGCTGAAAGGCTCCCAGATACTCCAGATTGTGAAGACTTGCAAAGTGAGAATGAAATCTTGCTGTTTTTGAAATATGTCGAGTGCATACGGCACACACAAGAACGGAACATTGTCTCCTGTGGTTGTGTGGAGGCTGTTTCAAATATTTCAAGATATTTAATTATCTGCTTAATTGTTACAAGGTTTCATTGCATCATATTTGTAGCAGACTGGCCAGAGAAGGGACCTGATTTAGCTGTGGGAGGTCAGCTGAAACACTGTCCAGACTTTCATGTCATCTTCAGCAATTCCGAGTGTTCTTCAGGTCCTCCTTACATAAGTATAATAGTAAGGGTTGGGATTTCTTGTCTAAGGACAGTAATTATCTGGCAATGGGATCAGTAAAGCTGAAGGATGCAAATTCTTTCTGAAGGGAAGGGACTCATTATTGCCATGCTTTTGGTTTGTTCTAGTTGCTGCAGAAAAACTCATGTTTTCAAAGCACCTAATGCATGGCACTGTGGAGAAGGAAGCAGCAGTGCTGGGACGTTTGTGTCAGCTACTCCCACTCATAGTCCCAAAATCCTCCAACCCCCTTCTCACAGCTATTCATGTGCTAGGGCCAGCAACTGTTTCATGCAAGGCACATCTGAGCTGAAGGCGTCAAAAGAGCCATTTCATGCTTGACTGCATTTTCTAATACAATCTGCAGAGAGAGAGAGGAAAGAGAGCAAGGAAGGTTTGTGTGTACATAGGCATTGCCTTTGAGTGTATGTATAATATACAGTACATTTAGTTCCAGCTTGCAGCTGTGGGTGGCAAGTGAGAGGTGCAGACATGAGGGGGAAGAGAATTTCACTTTGAAAAGAAGAAACAGTTCTTCCACCTTGAAAAAGAAGCTTTCTTTGCTTCTCTGTTTCTTGGCCAAACGAAGATGTGGGACTCCAGGGCAGCACTGGCAGCTGGTACCAGAGATGTGTGTAATGTAATGGCTGAGTGGGTGATATGTGTAGAGAGAGCTTTCTGTGTACAGACCATGACAGTGTGTGGCGAGTGCAGCTAAGGAAACTGGTGAGTAGGGATGCTGTTCACAGACATCTTAATGGTGTTCTCAGAAAAGTTTTCTTAATATGTTTGTGTGTCCTATGACTGCAGAGGTGCTGCATACCAGCTATTAGTGTGGTGGGCTGCTGCAGCACAACTGTAGTGATCCCCACGAAATATTTTGGAGCTGTAGTGATCCCCACCAAACATGTTGGAACGTGTGTCCTCTGTCACTTTATCAGCTTGATATTTATATCTTTATTTATCACCTCATTTGCATATTTATTGCACTGCAGTTCTGTTACTGGCTATTTTGGAGCCAGCCATGGGTGCTTTACAGCATGGACATTTGGATCTTCCTCAGTTTCCCATCCATTTACCCTACTGTAGCATCTAACATTTAGACATTGAGAGGAGTAAGGTTCGGCTCGGCCAAGCTTGCTGTTTCCTGATGAAAGTTCTGCTCTCATTGTCTGGGAAAAATGGGACAAAGGGCTGAAACATAAGGAGAACATCTAGATTCCAAATACATGTTTTGCAGTTGGTTAAATTAGATAGGCTGTTAACTTTCCTGGGGGTGGGGGTGGTGGTGCCTGGAGAATATCCCAATCGCTCATTTGAGAAAACTTCAGCTGAACTGAACTGCATGAGGTACTGGTAAGAGAGCTTTATGGAACAATCCATCCATGCTTCTAGGAAGCTGAACCAGTCAGGTTTTTTTTGAACTCTGAGATTTTGATATGTAGTTTTATGGTAGAAGCCCTACATGGAGCAATCTCTACAGCTCTGCCTTTGGTAGGGGTTGGCTGTGGGGAATAGGAATGCTCTGATTCATACATTAATATATTTATGTAGATTTGTAAATTTTGCAGATAAAATGCTTTTGAGCATATTCTGTGAAGAAACAATGATTGCCATGCTGTA
The DNA here is from genome assembly GCA_013397115.1 of Edolisoma coerulescens. NCBI lineage: Eukaryota > Metazoa > Chordata > Aves > Passeriformes > Campephagidae > Edolisoma > Edolisoma coerulescens. The sequence continues at coordinate 2,069,962 of VWZW01007936.1, read as the reverse complement.
GTGCTTGCTGCAGTTCTAACACAAGACTTTAATTCTACCCCTTAGAGGAGAATATCACTTTCTGCAGGCAAGACCCTGAACAAATAGAGAATGTTAAGTTTAACTCCTTTCCTCCGCTGAAATTCCGATTTTCTTTGACATCCTCAGAGATGACAGAAAAATATAACTTCTTTCTTCTCTTCCTCCCCCCGCCCCCAACTCCCCTGCCCTGGCTTTCATTTTGCCTCTATCTTCTAACTTTTCCTGCATTTGAATGGCCCTTGCAATGGCATTTGGTTTATTCCTTTCTTCATTTGCATTGGTTGTGTCATCAGAGCTCTACTAACTAACACTGGTTGTTAGTAAGTAGTGAAAAAATATAAAATCGCGAAAAGGAACAAATCTGATTTAGAAGAGACCTTTCAAGAAATTCACTGCAAGTTGTTTGTCTTTAAAGTGGTATCAATGAAATGAAATTCCTCTTTAAATAAGGAACAGCAAGAGTACCAGAAATTAGAACTCTAGTCACTCTAGTCATTAGTGCTAGTCCTAGGGAAGGCTGGGCTTCAGTGCACTGAAGGAAATTCCATTTTCTGGAAGATGTGAAAAACAAAGGCTTTGCTGGTGTATAATCACAAAAGGGCTCTATCCTAACATGCTTGACATTGGGAATTAGGTGTCCATGGATACTGCTGTCACCAGTTGCTGTGAACACCATGTCTTTCTTTGCTGCTCATATTTGCCCCGCAGGGTTTCTGGATGCAGTTAAATGGTTGTTGCATTTTTCCCCAGTTGCATACCTTTCTGTGGCAAGTGCTATGGTTTCTGTAGACACGGTGCTCTGTGGTAGATGTGAGGGTTCTTCAGAGGTGTAACTTCTTCTCATTTCTTGCAATTGTTTGCTGATTCCTTGCAGAGGCCTCTATCTTGAGCTACGATGGCAGCATGTACATGAAGATCATCATGCCTATGGTTATGCACACAGAAGCAGAAGATGTGTCCTTCCGTTTCATGTCCCAGCGGGCTTATGGGCTGTTGATGGCAACCACCTCACGAGACTCTGCTGACACTCTGCGCCTGGAGCTGGATGGAGGCCGTGTCAAACTTATGGTCAATTTAGGTATCGTATAAACACCTTCCACTGCCCTCTTCACTATAAGTTTGGGCTTGTGATTAGTGTTTTTTTGAAAATAATTTCATTTAATTTCTGTTGGTTTGATTGGATTGGATTGATTTCTAAAATAACTGCTGAAACTTTTATAATTATATTCTCTTGCGGAGAGAAATTCTCTTCTGCATTGCTGCATGAAGATTTGCTGTCAGTTCTTCGTTATGGACAGTGTTGGTTTTTAAGTCTTTTAAGTTTTTAAGTTTCCTTTCTTTGTTTGGGACTGGTGAGCTCTGTGTGAAACATGCTACTTGGTCCATCTTTTGATCAGTTACATCCCTCATTCATCCAGCATCACTCAAAACAGTCAAAGGCAAACATGGAAAGGAAGCAAAATTGATATGGTGGCAAGCAGAAGTCCTTTGAACCCTCTGCCCTTTGCATAATTTGGTAGCATTTGATACAGCTTGCCATATTTTATATATCTAATAAAAAAGCCTGGTGTTTTTTGTTGAGTCTTTATTAGAAAGAAAGTAACAATAATAAAAGTGCATCCCCCCATCCCAAAGGGCTCTGTTCTGTCTCCTTAGAGTTACACTTTCTCAGAAAATAATTAAAAAAGACAATTAGAAACAAGTCCAACAAAACAATACAAAAACAATTGGGAGTGAATGTGCTATTAGATAAGCCTCAATTCATTTTCTTGACAGTCTTTAGGTATTCTACTGAGCGACAGATTTTTAAAGAATGCAAAGTTGAAGCTTTCTTTCACTTTTCAGTGATGCAGCTTGTTGCTTCATGTGAATTCAGGAATATAACTAAAAAGAGGTTCTGACTCAGAGAGGCAAAACTAATATGATAGTGTGTAATCTTCTACCTCTTAATGTGTAGGTTATTGTATATGAAGGTTTGTGTATGGTTTGTGAGAGCTTCTGTCACCTTTCAGAGTTCTAAGGCCCACTGGAACAAGCTTTCACATTTTTTGAGCTAATAGTATCACCATCTTCAGAGCCCTGCTGTGGCTATCAGGAGCAAACCATGTAGCTGCTTTGTTTGTAGAATATCTTGTCCAATAGTTGTCCTCCGGAACAAGCTTGCTTTTTAAAATTGCATCTGGTGTCTTATTTTTTGGCTTTGAAATTGTGAGCCAGACCCTATTATTTACTTTTTGAATAAGAAAGTGAAGAGAAGAAGATGCATCAAACAAGTTCATATCTCTTAAAATGAAAGAGTGTCCATCTAAAAGTCTATAGAAACTCTTGCCTTTTAGTGAATAAAAGCAAAACACCAACCAAAAACCCCCCAAATATTTGCATATTTGCTCTGCTCAGCTTGACTGAAGAAGCATAAAGCACTATTGAGTCTGTAGCTGCATAAGAGCAGTTGCTGTGCTATCCAGACTGGCCTATAGGACAGATGGAATAGATGAACTTCAGCTATGACAGTAACTTCTCAAATAAAAAGAAACAGCACTCTAATGGTAGCCATCTCTGCCTATATTAACTCTAAATGAAGGAAAATTTCATAGATTTGCAGGGTTTCTCTGGAGAACAGCTCAAAAGAACTGCCGTTGAGCCTCCTTACACGTGCAAAGAGAATCTTCCACAAAACCCCAGAGCATTTGAGTATCTATATGTGTTTGCATTTTCTTCTGATCTAATCAGTTGTTGCTAATAATCAAGCAAAATGAGATTATATTTTCCCCGTTTCATTTCTTAAAAATTATGGCTAGCTATTTTTTCCTAGAAAATAAAATTAATCACTGAAAGATTGGTAGTGGCATGCTTCTGTTGAGGAAGTGATGGGGCAACTGAGTATCTGCCCAACTCTGCAGTATCCTCTTGTAGCCCAGAGCCAGTTCTTTTACTTTTCAAGCCTTAGTTTTTTCTATTTGTTGAAAGGAGAATTAGTTGCACCCTGTGAGGGATGTGCTAGTATTTTAGTAAGGGCTGCTTTTATCACCTTTGATATTCCCACATGAAAAGTACTACAGCATGAAAATTTCCAGACTTCATCAAAAATTGTCACTTTTTCTTCTGAGAAAGGTACCAATTGTTCGATTATGTTATATCTTCTTAAAAATGAATGAGAATTAGGGGAATTTCTCATTTTGAGTGTTTAGGGCCTCCTAGACTTAGACCCTAAGTGAGTATGAGGAGGGTAAATTTAGATGACCCTGAATATACTCATTTTTTAAAGCTTACTCTTTCCTTTCCAGTTTTCATTATGTCAATCTGTCAGACACTATTTTCCCTCAGGGCCTGTCAACATTGTATGCCTGATTGGTGTTGGTCACTTTTAGCACTCACTGGGGTTTGTTATGTCATCACCTAGCCCAGAGGTGGACTGTTCAACTCTTACTGTCTGGCACCTAAAAGATGTGGCTAAAGATTTGACAGATAGTCTACACATGTTTGGGAAAGATGTGTTTTTGACAGCTTAATGCAGGGACAAAATCTGTAAACAAACCCCTGTGTAAACTGAAGGCTGATCTGTGTAGTAGCAGGGACTGAAGCAATGTGTATGCCACATTTTGCCAGCTTTTCAGCTGGAAATTTTTGTGAGGTTGGATCTTCCCCAAAGTGAGTACAGGCGGGATCAGTGGAAACCTGTCGGCACTCTCCTATGTCTGACTCAACAGAGGGGTAGTTTAGATTGTTGGAAATGCACACTGGGCTTCACCTCTCCTTTCTTCAGATTTATAAAGCTGCGAGATAATGTCCTTGAAACAGGACTCTCTTTCTACCAAAACAGCAAAGTTACCTTGCTGTTGAAGAACAGAATTTGAGGAGGAATCACCTTACCAGAGCCATTCATTTCCAGTTGTTTACTCTAAGTCACATTAACTCTGTATGGAGACCGTTCATAGCCCAAATGTCACAAACGAGAACCAAATCTTTATCTGACCTTGCCAAAATGTCTTTACCTATGAGAAGCAGTCGTCAACACCCCCTCTGAAGACCTGAATATGCTTGGTGCTGACCTGAGCGTCTAACCTGTGACAGATGTGTGTAAACAAGGACTGTTTTGAGGGGTGCGTTATTTAACTGTGCTTTTCTTATATGTCATTTAATACTATTACTAAGAGCTGTCTCTTTCTTCTCTTCTTTGGTCTATTCCATTTGATTACTTATTATCATTTGTGTCTATATTAAGGTCTTTCCTATGTTGTTTTTTTCTTTTCTTTCTTTTCGTCTTTTTTNTTTTTTTTTTTTTTTTTTGACTCTTCTATGTGTTTCACTTGTAAAGCTTTCCCATACCCCATCAGCCATGGTAAATCAAAAGATGGTATTCGACCCTTCAAAGGCCTGAAGCCTGCGGCCCGCACAGCAAACAGCCCTGAGAACAGAGCATACGGAGCAGCCTGCAGGGGCTGGCATATCCCTCTCACCCCTCAGCACTCAGTGTCCAAGCCAGTCAGGGGAGAGAGATACAGCGGGCATGGGTGGGCATGGACAGCTAGGGGCTTGCTCTAGAAGGTGTGAGGGAAAGGAAGAGCAGCAGTGAATAATTCTCTAAGGAGGGGGGCAAGGAAGTTGCTTCAGACCTTTCCAGTGTGGGTGCCTGAGGCACTGCAAATCTTCATGTTGACAGCACGACTCTCAGTAGTTTGAGTTTTTGTTGTGTGAAGAATAGGAATCCGAATGTGATACATATCTCACTTCTGTTGAGAAGGATTTTGAAGAAATGGGTCTGGAGTGGAAGGAGAGAGAGAGAGAGAGAAATAAGCAAATCATAGTTTGGAACAGGCTTGGGAATAATTTTTGATGCTGAGATGATGTGCAGAAAGGGAAAGAAATGGCTGGTCTGATAGGGAGATCCACCTTCATTTCCCCCCATTGATAAGTGGCAGGGTCATAATGTTATACTGAGTTTTATTTAAGAATATTTCACTTTTTTTTCTTCCTGGCCTGGTCACTGGTGACTAGGATAAATATTTTCTGCCTCCTCTCATTTAAGGAAGTGTAATCATCCCTCTCACCTATCTTTTCCTAAGATAAATCCTGAGGGATGTCAGAGCCACCTTTGCCCATCCAAAATGAAGTTTCTTTCAGAATTTCTACATACAAATAGTGCAAGTAGGAGAGAGGCAAAGAGCCTTAATATAACGTAGGGTAAGTATGCACAGGGCTTTATCTGGTTTTCCCATAGGAAACAACTCAGAGTGAGCTAAGAAACAGTTGGGCCCTGGTTGTCTTTTTTTGTCCTATTCTTGCCTTAAAGTACTCTTCCACAGCCACATATGGCTGCTCATCCAAAGGAAAAACCGTTTTGTTCTCACACAGCAAAGGTGACTTTCTTGATTCAAGGATAAAACAGCCTGGAGCCTTAGCAGCATCAAATAAATATTACTATTTTCAGACAAAAAGATATAAATGGTAAGAAACACAGGCCTAAATTGCAGATGTATGTTTGCTGCTAAAGATACCTCCATTCAAACAATGGATCCCTTGTGTTAGCTAACTGCAGTCAAGCTATTTAACCTTTTGGAAGGAGACTGTCTTTGGCCTGTTTTCCAGGTGATATGCTCTGGAAAACCTTCCATCTGAGCACTGAGGAAGGAGCTTCTGGTTTACATAAGACAATTAATGAAAAGAAAGTAACTGCAGAAGGTCTTCCCAGCTAATCCTGCTCCCCATGCAGTAATAGACTCTATTTTCACTTCCCTACTATCCACCACATTCCTCATCCCATTGCTGAACTGGCAGGTGACTGGATTTTCAGCTGTTCAGGTACTCATCTCTAAAACCTGTTTCAGAAATAAATACTGATAACAGGGCTGAGTGCCCCAGATGACGATTACCAGAAGTCTTATTGCTCTGGTACTGTGCAGGAGGAATCCTGAGGAGTTTTTTTAATTATTCCTGAATTAACCAGATGCTGCTGTTTTGAGCACAAAGACCAGACTACACCTGCACTCTCACTGCCAGGAAAAATCTCCTCTGCTTTGGATTTGTGCTGTTGTACTAGTTTAGAGGAACATCAGTGGTTTTTTCCTTTTTAAAAACTGATTTAAGAGAGAGAGAGAGAACAACTTCACGTATTAATGGTTGGAAAATTTTTGGATTACTTTGGGCAAGGCTCAAAATTAAGGCAATGAACAAAAAACTTATGCATGTTCTTTCATGGTAGTGTGGATGGTATGGTGGTGCTGGTGTAGCAGCGCAAGCAGATACCCTCTCTTAGCTGCTCTGCAGGATCCCCACTGACCCAGTTAGATGAAACCTGGATGGGGATCTGGTTCCTTTGGAGTGCACCCAGGAATTTCTGTCTGGCACCCAATTGCATGGCATCACAGACTTTGTGCTCACAGTCTGGAGATGTAATAGTGCCATATACTTGTCAGGGCAGCCCTCTCAGTGGCCTGGACTCCCATCCTTTGAAATAGGAATCTTGCAGCCAGGATAATGGCTACAGTGGTTTTCAGTTTGAAACATCTCCCCCTTCACCTGGAGTAGTGTTTCAGCCTGAGGGCAAGCCCTAGGACATATAATTATTTTAGTATCACTGAAAAAACCCAAAAAAACCAAAACACAACTGTGCAGACATCAATAACACCAGAGCAATTTTAGTCTCTTACTTTGATGAATGTTGCTGAAGACCAGCCATATTTCCCTTTCCTGCATACTTGCTCTTTAGTCCATAAGAAATTCCCATGTTGTTCCAGCTGTACCAACTCTCTTGACCTCGCTTGCGGTGAGACTTGGGTGTCCCTGTTGCTGTCACTCTCCATCAGGTCAGAGAGGGAAGTTCCCCTGCATGTTCTTCAGAGCTCCCTTTACCCTACCCAACTCCTAGAAGGGATATAGCCACCACTGTATGGTGATCGTAGCAGTTGCTCCAGGGCTGTTTGCTCCCACTTTTCTGTTGCGGTTGACGACACATGACAAACCTAATCGCACAAAACCAAACCCAGATTTTCTCAGGAGAAGTTCTGCTTGAAAACAGACTCTCTCTGGCTATGTTACTCCTGATTGGTATGTCCCTGCTCATTACAACTCTTTATTTATTATTTATAGACTCTTCTTTCCCCTCCTTCATTTTTTAAGAACTGCGTTTAGTGTCAGCTGCCGAAATAATTTTTCTACATCTGTCTGAGCAAACATAAAATTGGTCCAGTTAAGAAGCAAACTGCATTATATTTCTCTGTCATTCTATACAATCTCCCTTGCTGGGCCATATCTCTGTAATAAATACAACCATTCCTGGTGATTAAAGCTTTAGTTGTCCAGACAATGTGTCTACTAGCATGGTACTATTATTCATGGCCTTGATTTCCTGAGAGAAGGTCAGCTTAGCCCAAGATATGTAATAGCACTGATATGATAACTCTCACCCATGTTAGACACCACAGCAGTGATATTCACAAGGCTGCAAGTAGGCATTTATAAGTGAAAGATCCTCTTATGGATCATATCCTGAGATATGCTGAGCATTAGTGTGTTAAAAGAGAGAAGCAATGCTCAGAAGGCCTCTAGCTCACGCTCTCCTACCTCAACTTCCTTTCTTTGTGCAGACTCCTCAGTTACCATTTATTAGATTCCACAAGCATAACTCTTATTTTCTTTCCATGTACCTCTCTTTGTCCCTCCCTTGCCTGTGACCTCTGAATGAAGCAGGGCCAGCAAAGGTTCCCAGATCTGCCACTTCACTGCCCATTTCATCTTCTCCCTGAACGTTACAAACACCCCATTCAGTCTTAGCGTTCAGACAGCGAGATGAGATTGGGCTCTGAGGAACTGGCAGGCCTGGGGACCCTTGAAAGAAATCCCCATTGTCCCTGCCAAGCCCAAAAAAAAGTATTCCCAACCTCCAGAACTAGTTGAAATCTGGGCTGGGCGTTCGTGCGGTTAGCTGTTTGCAAGTGGCCATTTTATGATAGGACACAACGGGGCAGTATATTAACCCTTTCCTCACCTGAGCGGACAGTGTCAAATGTGTCTGTGCACATATTAAAAAGTGTTCTGGGCTGGCTTTGGGGGAATGAGAAGAGGGTCTGTCTTTGGGAGAGATGGAAAGGGTTAAATATTGCACCAACAAATCTCATAGGCTGATTTTACAGGTATTCTGTGTTGACAGATGGTGTATTTATGCAATAACAATACAAATTAATTTAAAAGAAACCAAGTGTAAAGGTTCACTTTGAGCTTCAAGCTTCTTAGAGAAATTGCTAAAGGTCTCTAAAAAGAAAAATGACACTTGAGTATGACTTGTGTCTTGAGGGAGATTTTTATGCCTTAATTATAAATACTTGAATTGTAATTCACATCAGTTCATGGTCTGGAGTGGAAAATACTCTTAGATTTGTAAGTTTCTATAAAAAGGAAAGAACTTTCTGTGTCAACATGTGGATATGTATGTATATTGGTATATTTTTCTATACATATGTGTATATATATATGTGTGTGTATATATATATATTTATGTAACAGATATTTACATAGAATATACTGTACATATACACCCACTCCTAAACTTGTACAGACTGTATCTAAGTATAAAATGGCCACATCTCTTTGCGTGTGTCTGTCCCCGGAAGGGTGGACTGATTGTTTTTGGATGTCTGCAGCTGTTACCTTGAAGGATGCAATTTCATCTTTCATTTATTTTTCCCCATCTAGACTGTATCAGGATAAACTGTAACGCCAGTAAGTTTTCCCTCAAGTTTCATTTTGTTCTCTTTCTATATATATTAAAATAACTTTATTTTCTTTGCTGTTTTATAAGCTGTTTTTCTTTTTCTTTTTTTTTTTTTCTTTTGTTTTAAAAAAATCTTCTGAAATTGAAGGGTTGGGTGGGATATGAAGCTGGAGCGGGAGGAGGGAAGATTTTAAGGTGATTGTATGTGGCAAATTTTGTATTAGGTTTCTCCAAGGAAGAGATGAACTGTAATTTCATAGCTTTGCAGAAGAGTACCTGAGGAACCTGATGAGCTGATATTATATTTCACTGGTAACCTGTTGTCTTTATAAAAACTTTTAAAGAACCACATAAGAATAACAACAGGTACTGTATGCACTTCTCCACTACAAAAAGGCATGCATCTTTAAAAACAAAGAAGACAAGCTTCCAACTCTTGCTTTATTACAGAATGACGACAACTTAACATGATATTTATTCAAAGTAAATTTTATTTGGGTATAGAATAAAGAAAAACTAGATTTTACATTTAAAGTATATTATATATACTTCATATATATATGTATATATATGGCATTTGCCACACTTAGGTTTCTATAAGAAATTCCATCTGAATCTCTTGAGTCACCGAAGAGTCCTTTCAGTATGTAGAAGTAGGGAGGAAGGATTATAAAATTTCTGTGAAAAATAATAGTGAAAGATTGTATCTGTTTCTAGACTGACTGAACAAGCCAAATCTTTTCTGTTCTACTTCAAAGAGCTGAACAAAGTTGATGTAGGCCTCAAAGTAAAAAGCACTCCCCAAACAATGGAGCTGTTGAGCTCTCAAGTGTGCTTTGAGGCTTATCTGAAGTTGTAACCAGATTCCTGAACTGGCAGATCCTCTGTATTAGAGTTTATGTGGAAGCTGGCCAGTGCCAGCTGATTGACACCTTACTTTGCACGAAAGTGTGAGCAATTAGTTTTTTGGACTTGGGAAGTGGTCTCTGAGCCTGTAGCTGGGGGCAAGCCCTGATATGCCATAGAAGCTTGTTCATGATAATTTACTTGATTTCAATTATTAAATTGTTAACTCAACCCACTTGTTTTACCTTTTTCTGATTTTCCTCCTCATCCCACTGACGGGAAGAGGAGTGTAAGTAAGCAGCTGCACGGTGCTTAGTTGTTGTATGGGATTAAACTGCTACAAGTGGGATTAGTCAGTGTATGACTCAAATCTTGACAGGTCTTGTTGAATTCCTTTTGCTCTTCGAAGTTTTCACTCTAAATTTCAAGATAGAATGTGCAATAGGAAAAAATGTCTTGAATCTGGTAGCTGAGATTGCCAGATTTTACATAACAGTGCTGAGGACATTTACATAAAAATAGGATCTTTTGCTTCATAAGAGTTCATAAGCTCTTGCTGCTTAGCCACCTGTAACTATCAAAACTTTTGCCCCATAGTTCTTGATGTGTGTCATCTGAGGATCCATGTCATTTCCTTTGGTGCTGGACAACAATCTGATGTTGTCAACTTCTTCAACTTTTGATGACAGCTGGCTGTTAAAGGCTTAGCTATGGAACACTATTTTCAGGTGGGAAGTCAGCTTTAGTAGCAAGTAGCAATTGTCTGGTTTTTATGCAAATAAAAAGCTAGCACTAATTGGAAGAAACATTCAAAAAAAAAGAAAAAAGAGAATCCTATTATGAGAGCAGTGGGAAGACAGTTTGAATTCAATGTTTTTGTTAGTTTCCCCATAAGCATCAAAACATCTTGAATTATTTTGCTACCATGCATTTTTAATAGTTGAGCCTGTTGCATTTTTAAATACAGTCCTCCCCTGAAGGTTTACATTTATTTCTTTATTTAAAACACATTGGATCTTCCTAATTTATTTTTTATGATGGTTTGCTGAAAATGAGCATCCCTACTCTTAGTCCCTCCAACATCTTGGTTTTTTTGCTGCCTGTTGCAATAACTCAGGTCAGCTGTCCTGTTTTCTAGAAGGGAACCTGCTGGGGATTGGTGAAAACTATACCCTTGAATGAATAAAATATGGTTAGGCAGAAACAGACCAAATATCACTGTGAGCATTCCTGCAGGCACACTGATGTTTACTTGTGCAGAGGGAGTTATCCAAATACAGACAGGTCTGCCGGGGTCTGTTGAAATGAGCAGAAGCGTTTTAAAATAACTTGACAAATGGGATTCCCAGCAGTTAAAGAGTTTTGGGTCGAGCAGTTGCCACTGGTAACTGAATACAAGGGACCCAGTCCATGGTTTTAATGGTAAAGGGAGCTGTACTTTTGGGGTATTGTGGAACATATACCTTAAGAGCCCACTACTTCAAGCGCTGAAGCTCATGCTGTTTGAGAGGAGTCTTGCGTATTGTCCCAGGTAAGCATTTATACTTGCTCTTAATTTTCATTGAAAATACTGAGGGCTTTTCTTTTATATATCTTTGGGCTATTGTATATCTGATGCAAAATACTGTTTCCCATCATTTCATCTTACCTTCTCTCTGTGTTTCATCAGTCTTGTATTTCACAGTTTTTTACTCTTTCTGTCCTTATTGTAATACTCATCTCATCCTTTCCTTTCACTCTTGAAGATACCTAAACTGATCTTTTCTGTTTCTGCACATTTAGAAGGACCCAACAGTGTATAGTAACTCTCTTTTCCTCTGAGTGTGAAATCAGCACAACCAAAAGCAGGACCAGGATCTCCAAATAAACTGTGTGAAGGTGCATTGAACGGTTCCTCAACATAATGCAGACATAATGGGTAGCACAATTTTGTTGTTTGGATTCATGGGGAAAATAGGTATAGCCTAAATAGGTATAGTCTGAATATAAGTCTCTTGGATTTTTGCCTACATATATTTTAATTTTTTAAGTAGGATTTCCTAAGAAAATGGTCCCTCTCCTGTAAACTGTTTATTGAAATGCCTTGCTCACTTTGAAGAAAGCTGAAGCTGTGATAGTTTTATAGTTTGTGCCGCATCTGGTGATCTGATTTTTCTTCATCTTTTCAAAGGTATCTAGTCCTTAATTTCATTATTCCATATCCAGGGACCCCTCTTCATATCAGATTAGATGCGGATAGTTTTCAGCATTCTACCCAGTATTAAGTGTGGAGGACAGAGCTGTGTGTGCTACAGATTTAGATTTTGGAGGTGTTTTCAGTTTGTATTCTTTTTAGGCTACTACTCTTGGTCTAATTCTCTCTCCTCACAAGCCACTTTTTATGTGGTGTGTCAATATTTAGTCACATACTTTGACACTACATCTATGAGAGATCTGCCAAAAGTAGCTCCTTGGGACAGTGAACACTTCTGTCTTATTGCTTGTTATTTCATAATGAGGCCTTTTCTTCTAACTAAAGCATGCCAGACAAGCCATCATATATTTTCATGTCACTTTTGACACCTCAAAACTTCCTGATCTTCTTTTACCTGTTGCTAAAAGCATAAGTGGAAGAGCATAAAAAATCAGTCTAATCACAGTTGATCCTGTGTCTCTGTGAGGTCTCACATTTAACATGTTGTTTGAAATGCAATTAATTTTTGACAACAAAGCTAGAATATGAGTTTGGTTCTCCTGTCTCAGTTGCTGTGCTTACTGTATTTAGTGTCTTATTCAATGCAGTGTTAATGTTTCATTTTATTAAGTGCCACTGTAACAACATAAAATATGAATGATGTGTAACTTTCTGGGAGAGGTTTAAAGTTTTCTTTTATCTGTATCATCATAAGTAAATAGGAAGCTATGCTAACTCTAATCAAAATATTGTAAAACCAAGTGCACTTATCCAATTCCTAGTGATATTGCTGTCATTTTAATAAAATCTTAATAGTACTCTAACAAGAAAACATTATTTTGAAAGTGAAGCAGTATGATTAAACATAAACATCATATTTGTGACTGTAGTATCTCCTAGCTCCATTTAAGCATAATCAGGAAGAAATGAATGCTTATGCAGCCTGAAAAGTGTCAAGTCATTAGTATGTCATATTGTAGTGGTGAAAGCAAAGCTGGTATCTGTCTGTAGCACCTGCACAGCCCAGCTGAGAATGATCTCACCTTTGAGCAGTCTCACAGTCGGGATGCTGGTCTGGCCTCGTGCTGCTGCTGCACCCCAGTGCAGGAGAAAGCAAGGGAGCAAGTCTGTCTTTGGAAGACTTTTCCTTCTGTCAGGGGATCAAAAGCAGTCCTCCCAGATATTTTGTCAGATGGCAAGATAAGAATTTTGTTAGAGGAGAACCTGTCCTGCTGGATCCAACAGCCCAAGAGATGTGAGGCTACTGCCACTGCTTGTTGCCGGGTTCTATTTGTAGCAAGCTGAAGATGTGTTTTTGGCAGAACCATTGCTAGGGATCACATGCTTGCTCACAGACCCACACTCTTTCCAGTCTCTGGCAGCATGAACATCTGGGCCTGTTGACCCCATGGTCTGACTCCAGTTGCAGCACTCACAGCCCCATACACCCTCATGCACAGAGAATAAAGGGCCCTCACCCAGGAAAGACATAGAAAGGAAATAAGAAGACAGGACAGGCTGCACTGATCAGATAAACATACTGATTAGCAACTATTTACATGCCCAGCCCTTTTTATCCTCTTACCCCTATATTTATTTTCCCACTCTTGCTCTTCCCAAAATCACCTAAACTTCTCCCTTTTTGGGCCTTTGGTTTCTCCCCTAAACATCCCATAGTAAGTCAGTCTGACCCCAAACTGCTTTTCCCTGACATCACGTATGTCCCACCCTATGCAGCAATCCTCTTAATCCAAACAGTGATATCAAGAGCTGGTCCAGCTATCATATAGTGATGAGTATCATGCTTGGACACTGGAACTAATGGCTTTGCTGGGACAGCCTTGGGAGAGACCTGGACAAGGTTTTCATTGCTCAGGAGTCCATGATTTGTGCTCCCACCTGCCACTGTGCCCCATGCTCCTCTGGGCTTGTGCATATGGGCCTCTGGTGGACTGATGGCCCTGGATATAACCCAGGAAGATATTATCTGTGCTCCCCCTTCTGTTGTTGTCTCTCTGAGCTCCTTTGTGGATGTGCAGATGAGCTTTATTTCATAACACAACAAATTCCTCCTCCCTGTGGCAGCTACTACAAAGTGAGGTCTTTTGTCTCAGACTTTCTTGATGCAAGCCCATTCCAAGTGTCCAGCGGGAAAAATACCCTCTTGACTTAATGTTGTAGTTTAGGAATGGTATTCTCCAATTTACTACTCCCACTAAAAAGAAAACTATGAGCTGCTCCTCTCCCTCCCATTCAGTGGGAGACAAAACGTGGAGATCACAGTTGAGGTAAGAACCATTTACTGGAAACAGCAATGAGATAAGAAAATGAACAGCAACAATGCTAATAACAAAAAATATACAAGGAAGGGTGATTTACATGCAAAATGCCCACCAAGCCTGGGACAACGAAAACCAATGGCAGACAGACCCTCCACCCACCATGCTTTCCCCATGACTGGAAAGGAACACTCTTTCTTCCCAAAAGGGAGAGGAAGGGAGTCCCTTTCCCTGCCCTGGCAATGACATGAGATGGTATTTAATAATATTAGGGCCCTGGCCGTGCCCACACAACTCCAAGCTCCACCCCTTCATGGCTACTGCAAAAAATTTACCCTCTCCTTCACCAAAACCAGGACACGCTTTCAACTTAGAGGTTGTTTGGTACCCCTATAAAGTGGAGTAGTGCTTCTAAGCTTGTTTTACAAAGATAGCAGCAGAGTCCATGCAATTATCAGCTGCAGTGGAGAGGATAAGTCCCTTTGGGGCTGGGTTCCACATGGACATCTTCCACCTGGGTGAGAGAGAAAAGGTAAAGCACATATGAGAAACTGCTCCGCTTCACTGATGTCTAGACATTATGTCTTCTGTAGATTACATTGTGTAATTAGTTGCCAGAACATTCACTCTTTTTTTTTATTCAAAGAACATTGGCACAAAACTGAAAACTCATGCATATTAGCGTCTAGGAGGAAGCGAGTATTTTATATGTGATTTTATATGTAATTTTGTTTGAGAACAACCCAGAGAGAGCATCTCTAATGAGGCTTTAAATAGTTAAAAAGAAAAAGACAAAAATTAATCAGCACAAACACTGCTTGCTATATTGGGTGCCACCTCTTCTGTAAATTTAAGGCCAAATCAGTGGATATTGGATAAGGAGTGACAGGTAAAGGAGTACTAGTGATTGCCATTATTGGGTGCAGAACATTGGGTTTAATGAGCACAGGCTTTTCACAGTGTCTTTAATCCTCCTCATCCAGACAGTGCCGTGAAGATTACGGTTTTGCTGTGGTGTAATTGGTTTCAGCAATTCTAAACTGCAGTTTGCAATACCACAAGGTTCCTGAATCCCAGAATATTTAATGTAGGCTACAAATGCAAATCTGTGTTTGCTAGAATTCAGCTAGACCCAGCTCTTAGTCAATAGCAGTTAGCCTTCATCTTCCAGCTAATACTGTGCCATCCTTTGGAAGTCTCTATTCTGAGTCTTCAGTTCCAGTATTCAGGGAGGGACTTTAAGAGGTCATCAGTATGGAGAGATGGCCATGATGAAAGCAGAGCTTGGTAGAAAGTGTTCTGCATTATTTTTACCTAAATTGCTGTGGTGAGACCTAACAAGAAAGAAGACTAACCTTGGAAACTCAGCAGTCATCTGTCAGGAATCAATGATCCAGTTTTGGAAAACAGCTCTTCTGGTTTACTGGCTATCATTCCTACCCCAGCAGCTTTCCTTGACTCCTTTTGGCTTCTGAAAAGATTGTGTGTGTTGTAAATTTTTATATATATAATCTTGAAGTCCTGTAGCCTCTCACCCCTTCAGTGGGATTATAACGAAAAAAGAGAACCATTTTAAAGGTCAAAACAAGCCATATCAGTCGTCCTGTCAGTCAGTAAGATAGATACCCATTATTTAATGTTAGAAATGCTAATTAATGGGATATCCTGGATGCTATAACAAAGATTATGAAATATGAAAAGTTTGAGGTATGGGGTTTTTTTGTTTTGTTTTTTAGAGGAGAAAGATACTGTTGGTGAAGCTTGGAGTAACCTGGGAAGAAATCTTGTGGTGCTAGGTTTTGTTTAGGGATACATTGAATTAACTAATTGTGGTCAGCAACATTTCTCTCATATATTGAACATATATTATTTATTTAAATATTTAAATTTATTTAAATATTTATTATTTATTATAGCTTATATTATGAGCTTCCTTTCTCATGTCTGGGGAAAACAGGATGCCTTGTTTCCTTTTTTCCTTTTCTATTGCAATACTTGCAGGATCTCAGCCAGGATGCCTGGGGGAAAAAAAAGGCTTTGATAGAAAACATGTAAGCGCCTCAATTTGTTATTTTGGCCACTTGCCTTGTATAAATTGATTTTGTGTTCTTTTCAGATCAGCTGTCATCACTTGCACTTTCCTCAGTGTTTTGATTTAACCCCTGTAGGTGGTTAAGCAGCACACAGCTGCTCTCTCACTCTCTGCCTGCCTGTGTGTTACCAACCCTGTTTTGCTCACAAATCCAAAACATGGCATCATGTGTGTTGCTATGAAGAAAATTAACTCCCTCCCAGCCGGATCCAGTACACTCTTCAGGAAAAGAATATAGCCTTGAAAGATTGTGAACATTTTGATATAGAACTTAAAAAGACAATGCTTTTGCTGCCATACAGTGAAATAGAGGGCTAAAGGTAGACTGAAACAATGTCTTTTATGGTGTCAAGCCATCAGGTATTTGGTAATTCTTTTTCCATTTCACTGATGTTCTTTTTCTACACAAGGCACTAAGTTTGAGCAAACTTGCTGTGTGAGTGGTAGTATCAGGGAGCTGCATAGGAATATGAAATGTGTTGTTTCTAGGATTAAGACATGTCAGGCTGTTGAATATCTTAAAATCAAATAGTGGCTGCGTTAGGACTTAAGTATTGGCTACTGTTTCCATAAATAAATATTGAGAGGGTCAATAACAATACAGAAAAATTGCCTTTCCACAGCTGGGAGGTTTTTTCCAGGTTTAACAGTCCTCACACACCCCACCTCTTTCAGCAGTGACTGCTACTGTCCTGCCACTGTGACCCATCACATTGCCTGTATTTTCCACTGCTAGGCTGGTTTGTCTGGCAAAAGGCACTGCTCCTAGAAAATTTCTCTCTGGGAGCAAAGAACTGCAATTGTGTACAGGAGTAAGAAGTTCACTTAAAAGTAGCCATTGATGCTTCTGTGCTTACATATTGGTTGGCTTAGAAGTGAGCTGGGGAAAGGTGAGCTTCAGATTTGAGGTCTGCCTCTGAAAGAAGAAGTTTAGAAATGTTTACTGTTAGTGTGGGGACAAAATGAGTCACAGAGAACAAGAACCCTTTTTCTCCCAGAGAGGATCTTGCTTGGTCAAGCTGGTACACACCAGTGAATGATGCATATGGCAATCTTGCATTGCTGCTGCATCTCTGGAAACTTGCCCTTAGCAAACCTCTCAGCAGTAATATCTTCTTTTTTAATGTCTTATCTTCTGCTTCTTTCAAAAAAAAAGGTGATTCTTGAGATTTCAGAGCCAAGAAGACAGTTGTTGCCTTCTTGCTTCTTTTGTGCAAAGGGAATACAATGCATGTGAAGCCTTGATGGCACGAGGAACCTGACCAAGATGCCACAGATGTGTCTGCCAGTGGTGAGGATTCATTATATCATCATAAATAATTTTCTAACTAGTGGAAAATGCAATGTGCTGAGCATTTTTAGTCTGAATGTGAAAAGTTAGCCTGAGAGAAGTTCTCAAGTAATTTTCCCAGTTAAATATTTTTTTTGATTTGTGTCACTTCAGTGATTGCTATATTAAACAGTCATGTGAGCACACTTCATTATGGAAAAATAACTTTTTCCATTTAGTGGACTTTGAAGAATCCAGGCCTGACTATGAACTGGAAGTCAAATCACCAGGTAGAGTTTTAATCATCTAAGGATATCTTACTATTTTTGTTTGCTCATGAAACTGGAGTACAGAATCACCGGAAAGCTTGAAACAAAACAAGGAAGTTATTGTGCTAATTACCTGTTAATGCAAGAGTAGGTTCAGGTAAGGGTTTAATTGTATATTAATAAACTGTTAGCATGCTGACATCATTTAGATTAGAGTGTTTTCTTTTCCCCTTTTTCTTGTAGGGGAATTTTACTTGAAATTATTCAACCCACAGTTTTGAACTGGTAGGGAAAAGAATAAATGTAACTGGTATTGCTTTTGACTCACATGAGCATCTTTCAGGTTTCAAGCTGTTGCTAATTTACCAAGCTGTTATACAAAGCACTTAAACAAAGTCGCAGTCTTCCATCTAGCGTGGTTCTCCTCCTGAATTCATGGAGTTTAGCTCTTACGTCAAGAGGAGGGACAGTATTTGCTGAATTGTTCTGCTGCAAGCAAAACCACAAGCCTTTCTTAGCTGAGTTGGGGAAAGATGTCATACGTTTGATTTTTCATGGTCCCAAAACCCAAGTCCATTTGCATGCAGGTGAGGAGTTCTAGATATTGAACAAATTCCCTACATTGCAGTTGGCACGTGTAGAGTTTGTGATGGCACAGGTTCTAATTGGAACCAAGTGGGTTTGCACATTCAGTGCAAGAGAAAAAACTGGCTGGGGCAAATGTTGCTGGAATTTAATAATTCTTTTTTAAAGACAGAAATAATATAAAAATGTTTTAATGCAAAGAGGCCCCTTGTAAGAGCTATAGAAATGTGACAGGTTTTTTTCCTTGTAGGCTAGTAAGGAGTGTTTGCTTAGTAGGATAGTGAATGAAGCCAGGAGTTTATAAAGGCTCTTATGGATTAAATATCCATTGCTGCTAATATGTAGCCAGTTCTACTATGGAAGATGGCGTCAAACATCATGTAGCAACTCTGAACTTGTAATACAAGACAGAAGAAGCATATTTGTAGAGGACTACAGAGATTTTTAGAGGTCAGTACCCAGCTGGTGAAACCATACACTATTAGTTACCATTATATTGTAAATTTAATTGCATGTACCCCAGTTACATTGCTACCGTAGCCTATTCTGCCGCAGAATCACATTCTCCCATGAAAATACCTATCATGGTCCTAGAATTGCCAAAATATTGATGCAACAAGCGTAGATAATATCACTTCTTTTTTTCTTGTGATGGACAGAAACTAGCCTCATTTAGTTCTGTGTTTTCTTTTATTAAAAAGAGTGAAAGTTTGTTACTTCCAATTTATTATATTATGATATTTTTCTGCTTAGAATAATTTTAGATTAAAGGAAACTTGCTTCCTAAATCATCATTGCCATTGAAAGCAGCACCAATGAAATTGACCAGTTCTTGTTGTAATAAAGGTTTATAGCATTTCACTCACTAGTCACACTTTGATTTATTTCAAGCATATTAAAATGCAACAAAGCAGGTGGAGTAGCATAAAGACGTTTAAAAATGCATAGAGAGAATAGTTTGTAAGCCCAACTGTCGGTGTGTGCTTATACTGGGAATGCCAGTACCCAGTTCAAGAAAACTTCCCTGACTCTTGTGTACTCCATGTGTGTCCTAGAGAGGGGGCTGAGCACCATCTCGTGGTGCAGCTGGAGATTTTGTAGTCTCCTCTTAGTTCATGTGCTGAGCAGCTTAAATACATCTCCAAAGTGATATGATAATTTTGCGCTTGCTATGTTATTGTTTTCTACCTGTGAAAGGGTTGAAGGTATGTTCAGAGTGCTTTGTAGAAAGCGGCAAAGATGAAGATTACGTTCACTGGCAGAGCTGTGTGAGACTTGACTGCAAACAGGTGCTTGACAGTAGCACTGGGCTACTATATCTGTTATGCTCTACAGGAAGCAAGTAACCCTGGCAAAGTGTGGACTGTACCACAGGCCAGCACTAATCAGCACAGAAAACTACTGCATGCTTTGCTTCCTGGAAGTTGCTCGTTTTTGCCTCAGATGAAAACAGCTGATGCCATGCAGCTGAAGCTTTGTGATTTAAATGCTACAAACACAAAAATGGAGACTGAAGAGACTGCCAGGCCGTAGCAGAAGCTACTGTTCTGTATCTCTGACAGCTGCAGCAAATCAGCTCATCCTAACTTCAGTATTCATTCCTAGGGCTTATATCCACATAATGTGGATACTCTACTGCATTTAAAATATTTGTTTCTGCCACCTGCATCTGGTTCCAAAAGTATGGTTCAGGAAACCTAGTGATAACTAAGATCAGGCTCGATGTAATTAGAAAAGTGTGCATGTATAAGTTTGTACAGAACATCCTTAATAAAGTATATCATTTGGAATACCTATAGAAATATTTAACACCTCCTGAGATTGGAAATTTCATAGAATACTATGAAGACCTGAAGTATTTTCTAATAATTCATATGGAAATGTGGATAATCCTTCATAATAAGAACAGTCAAGAGTGGATGTGGGGCAGCTAGGCTAAGAAGGTACAGAAAATATTTATTAAACCCAGTTATATTGTCATGGCTGATATTCAGTCACTTCACTCCTAACTAGGCATGAATTCAGAAAGGAGTTTCCTTGATTAAGCAGTGAAGTGGCTTAGGTTCAGGTAAAATCCTTAAAAGCATGTTACCCCAGAGCTGATTGTAATGTACTGTAGCAGCCATATCTGAATATAAAGGCTGTAGAAACCAAGGGCAGCCCATGGAAGGCATGATGTTGCTTTAAAGCCAAATCCTCAGCTGAAGCAGCTGGAACCTCTCTAAGAATTCTGAGTAGGAGTAATTAAACAAATAGATACTAAGTCCATTTTAAGGTAATATTGGAATTGCATCTGATGTTTATTTCATAACAAAAAACCCTGACTTTAAATTTCTACAAGATCTTGTGCTTTGCTTTACCATAAAGTCAGTCTGATAGTTTTTGAGCTGAGCCAAGGTAAACTTGAGAAATCAGTGTGTTTCACCCTTGCTCAAAGAGTGACTCTGGCAAGGGAGCTATTGAAAAACAGGACGAAGAACTTGGGCTCTGAAATTTGTTTAGGGAGCCAAAGGGCTGGAGAATGTTTCCTATCAGATTACCAAGTGTGAATGTGGAAGGTGGAGTGTGGAAAATATTACTCTGAATGAGTGCCAGCCACCTCCCTCACTATGGGAAATAGAAAAGTAAAAGATACTTTACTGTTTCAGGTAAACTTTGATGCATCGTAAGGAAATATTTCTTCCTTATTTTGAGAGAGGTATTTTTCTGCTTTGTCCTTCCAAGCAAAGCCTTTTTGTCCAATTCACTCAAATGGAGTTAAAATACACATCTGTTCCTCTTCCTTGCACCTCTTTTTATATGTTTCAAGTGTCAATTATTTCTGTATTGCAAGGGGAAAAGAGCCAGTTTTCTGTCATTCTGATTGCTGAAACTATGGTTTTCAGTAGTCCATTAGGAGGTTATTAAGATGTTTTTCTACTTTAGCTCTATGTTGCAGAGGTACTGAGTGTAGTCAGCCCCTGTCAAATTTCACAGGATTTTAGATGGCATTTGTGAAGAATCAAATCTTAAGGCCTTAAGAGATCTACTCCCAAATACTATGGGGAAATTTCCAGAACTGAAAGTATGACAAGTGAGAGATTCTGTATATTTTTTTCGTGTTGTGAGGTAAATGAAGTAAATCCAAGTTCTTGGTACGGGTGTGTCTTCATGTTGGAAGACTTGTTGCCTACTTCAAACACCGTGATCTGCGTAATTTAGGTCTGAGAAGACTGAGGCTCTAAGTCACTTAGCTTTGAATGATTAACTGTGTGTATTAATGTGTTACAGATTTACCTCTGGGGACCTGTATCATGTTGAGACTCCATGGGTAAACATGAACATGTTTTCATGTAAGATTTCTGATTTTGCTTTTTCTGACTGGACCAGAAATGTAACAGAAGCGTCACTTTTCTGAGAGCTTTGGGAATATAGAGAAAACTTAGAGATATCTGTAGAACTGCAGTTCTGATAAACTGAAGGAAGAATGTGTAGTAAAATATTCTAACCCACTTCCCTTTTATTTTTTGGGGGGGGGAACAGTAACTTCATCCGAAAATGGGGAAAGGTATTGCTTTCTTTCGGCATCTCTTTTTGCATCACAGCACCGAAAGAATATTTGCTTCTGTTTCATAGTGGGTTAAGATTTGAGCCTAAAATTAAAAATCCTTTCTGAGGGGTTCTTAAGAATGTTTTTGTCTTTAGAGTATTATACTGCTGCTGCTGATTTAAATACTTGGAAGGCTGCAGTAGTGGTGGAATTACTATCCCCATGGAATTAGTGAAGGACAGAATGTGCAGAAGCTGTAGCAGTGACATTGTGGGCTTTCAGCTCTGCCCTAATACAGTACCATTATTCAGGGATTTCTGACAGGGATGGAAAGCTTCATTGCAGCCATTCAACCCTGGTGCTACTCTACAAGTTTTAGTAGAGAGGGAAGAATGAGCAAAAAGAAAGATTATGCATTCTTGCTCTTGTTTCCTTACTGCACTAATAGTATATGGAGGGATCCAACTTCTGCTTTTGTAAGAAGGATGTGACTGAATTTATTGCCAGTTTTGGAAACCTGCAGGCTGCATACTGATTGAAAGAAAAGTGCTTAGCTGCTAACTACAAGTAAACCTGAAACTGGTCAGTTAGGGATAAAACACTACCCATGAAATTTGAACACTATTAATTGCGTCAGTATGGAAAAAACCCTCACATTCAGTCTCAGGTGACAATAGTTTCAGATCTTTTGCTTCTAGGTAGCAGTAAGTCTTCTGAAATGGCAGTAGATCCGATGTATAACCTGTACAGATTTTGCAAGGGCAGAGGAAAATCTAGGAAGAAATTTCCCGAGAGCATTGAAACCACATTTCAAAATCAGCACTTTCTGAAGAAAATTATCTTAAGTACTACCAAAATCACTGGCATATAATTTCCCTGGCTACAAACACAGAGGTGAAACTAGCTCAAACCCTACTTTCTAAGCCTAAGAGGCTGTAGGGAAGTTTGAGCCAGTTCTTATTGAGTAAAGAAAATCTTGCAGTGGAAAATCTGGTGGTGATTAGTGTTGTACATTGTTCTGCTTACTGTTAGTTTATAAGAATACTATTAGTGAACAGGTCATAAAGGTTCAACAGGTTCATTGTGCTGTGGAACTGTTGATCTAAAGAGACAGATGTTTCTCACTCACTTGAATCACCAGTCTACTGCCCCAAGTATGTTCCTGTTTGGTTGGTCCATAGTTCAAAGTTATTTTCTTCAAGCACTGAGAATTCTGTCTATAGCTTTTAGGACTTCCAGAATGGCTAGAGATGGAGCCTACCATCCCAGATAGTGCTACCCACTACCCAGTCCTACCTCACTTCCACAGCCTTCTACTGTGGCCAGCTCTTGTATGTTCACTGGCAAGAGAGACCAGAAAATTTGTATTTGAAAAGGATAAGGCAGTTTTGGTAGGTGAACTAATTTACATCCATGACCTGATTGCTACCTAATATCAGAGAATACCAGTATGTTGACAGAGTAGACAGGTAACTCTACCCTTGCTTTGATAAAAACATCATCTTGGTGGCCTCAAAGCAAAGGATAGTACTACTTCTGTTTTGATATTAAGTGCCTCAAGTCTGTATGAAGAAAATCCTAGTTTCAGTTCTTGCTGATATCCATAAATGGTATCCATGTATGGATAGCCATATTTTTTTACAGGATAGCTTAGAGACAGAATCTGCTCTGAGCATTTTATTTTCCGGATGTGTTCAAGGATAAATGTCATAGAGAGGGAATGTATGGGCATTTGCATTTAGACTAATGATTAAATGAAGTAGTATTTAGTTTGTTGAGACTAGTCTCTCTTAAGTCAGTGGAGAGGACTAAGCTCTTCCAGAGAATGGTTTGAAGCTGGAAGCTAAGTCAGCCTCCTCCAGAGGGCAATTAGGAGCCACCTGCACCTCCTGGCTGATTGTCAGGAGCATTGTCTAGTCGAGGTTTCTCAAATCAGCATCACCACACAGTCCCCAGATAATAATCTCTACATAACTCTGCAGTATCAAGACTTTGGGCAAGTCATTTATTTACCAGAATTTCATCTTTCCAGTGGTGTGCAGCTAATAATAGTCACCTTCTTGCCAGAAGGCTTTAGGAACTGAAGTCATGAATGTCTGTAATGGCTTTAATATCATAAGTGCAAAGGTATTGTGCAAACATATTTAGTGCCAATGAAAGAATTGTGAATTTCTGTTTATTACCCACAACATTACAGTAATAAGTGGCAGTAAGATGAAATGTTTTTAAAAATGTTAAAGGCCAGATTGTCTGGCGGGTTCATTTTGATGGAATCACAGCAAGCAAATTTTTCCCTTTTATGTGTGGCAATTAATTTTCCTGAAAGAAATCAACATCCATGGCATATGTGTAATTTTAGATGTAGTTATTTAGATAGAGATACCATCAATTCAATGAAAAATGCCACACAAATGGGGAAAAAAAAAAGCCAGATTAAACTGCAAAAAAGAAAATAACTTAAATGAGCAGGAAGATATGGACATACTTACAAGAATAAGTATGTGTGATATTCTATCCATACATGTTCACATCTTACCATGGAATTTGAAAGTGTTATTAGCGGTTGTCTCTCTCCTCTGCTTTGACTTGCCTGTATTTGTTAAGAAAAGCACATTGAGGGAGATAACTGTGTTTCTTATAGTGCCTTAGTCTTCAGGAACAGTGTGAAATGATGGACCTGATCCTTAAACAACAATGAAACAAATGCTCAGTCTTCTGCACCAGCAATAACTGGACTGCTGTAAACGTTGTTAGTATGTATGGGTTTATAGGCTTGGTATTTATGCACTGTACTTCAGATTCAGTTGTAATTTCCATAAAAATGACAGAATAATTAGGCCAGAATAATGAGGTTGACATTAAGAAATTATACTGGCTTGCACATAATTGCACATCGCTCTTCTGGATGGCTGCAATATCTGCAGACAGGTTCCTGGTTTATGATACTCTCCATATATGAAGTTTTGCTTCTTTCATTACTATGCACCAGAACTAGACAGCTACCTTACAGACATGGCAGTCTCTTCGTTTCTGTAGGAAGAAATACTAAAGCTAAAATTTGCTTGTGTGCTCAAAAATGATTAGTTCTTCAAATAAGAGCGAAGAGATTATGCTGACCCTGTGCCATGTCAGTATGATCTGTTTACCCTGTTAAATGCTCTGATGAGTTTTATGTCAGTGTGGTTTCCCTTTGGCCCATGCACTGGGAAATGTCACTACAGCTGTGACTGAAGCTGTGCCTGTTCAGATGGCTTTCTCTTTGCACTCATGGAAATGTC
The DNA here is from genome assembly GCA_013397115.1 of Edolisoma coerulescens. Lineage (NCBI taxonomy): Eukaryota > Metazoa > Chordata > Aves > Passeriformes > Campephagidae > Edolisoma > Edolisoma coerulescens. The sequence continues at coordinate 2,044,913 of VWZW01007936.1, read as the reverse complement.
TAGAGTGTGGCTCCCGTGGTTTACCTTGGCAAGCGGCAGGAGGTCAGCAAAACACTGCTGGCATTAAACTTCACAGCTTTGGTGAGATTCTTGTCTTGGAATCTTAGATGAAACTGAAGCGGATTGTTACTGACTTTTTTTTCTAATTATGTAATTATGGCATAGGCATCTTCATGTTATACAGGAGTGTTCATGTGATTACCAACCCTATACATATGATAAAAATTTTTCTGATTTTAACTGTGTCTCCTGGAATTTTGTTCCATATACTTTTACAGAGCGAGAGACAGAGACAGAGAGAGATGTATGTACATACAAGACCTAGTGACACCCATGTAATTGGAATATGATTCTGTTTCTTACTGGAGTAAGAGGGCAATATTCCTTTTGAATTTGAGTCAGAAGCAGAAAGACAAGTATTATCAGGAAAAGAATTGTAATGTGCATCCCGTATAAAAGAATGAAATGAGTTCTTGGATGAGGCTTGAAAAGATGTGGTATCTTAGCTAGGTGAAAGAGGCATGGAGGAAATGCAGAGGAAGAATACTGTGTATCAGAAAAGACTAAATTACGTGTGAGGAGATGGAAAGAGATTGAAAAGAGGCCAGTTTTAAATAACAAGTGAAGGTGAAAGATCTAAAAATAAAGAAAGAAATTGTTGTTTTGACAAGGTCAATTTTAGATGTCTAAAAGTAGAGAGCAGTCATTTTTTCACTGCAAGGAATCATCAGAAGTATATGAGAAGGGAGGGTCATCTGGTCATGAGAATAGAATATTAATTTTTTTAAGTGAACAAGCATTCTCAAGTCAGAACAGAGAGAGAATGAGGACTTGCCCTTCTGATCTGGGAGTATAATATGTAACATGTGGCAAATTGGTTTCCAAATTCACTCAGCTTGGTCTTAACCTGTTTGTTTTGGAGCCCTCATGTACCTTGAGAATAATTGTTCTCTGCCCTTCTATAAATAACCCTGAACAATAGCAGAGCTCTGACAGCTGCTGCTTTGATCTGAACATACAAAGCAACGTCCAAGCAGCCTTGGAATATAAAAGAGGAAATCATGCTCAAAACCACAGTGTGTGTGTGCATGTCATTTTTGTTATAGATTGGAGCCATTTTTCTTTACCTCCTGACTTCTGGGAGAGCCCCTGTCTTTAGAATTTCTCTGCCACAACTGCTGAACACTCTTGCACAGTGTATGTTCACTGAGTGCATCTATCAGTTAGTGTATAGGCCTTAATGGTTCTGCATGATTTTGTGTCTTTACAGAATCTATCTATCTTGCAAGTCAGTAAGTCATTTGGTTTTTCACTCTGTTTAATCTTTTTATGTTTTTATTGATTTTTTCATGCCAAGGGTACAGAAGAAGGAAGCCATTTTAACTGCTCCTGTAAATAGCTAGAACAAGCCAGCTGAGCTTGCATGTCCTGTCTTTTCAAAGCAAGTCTAAGACTGTGTTTCTCCTTTCCCACTGCCAAGAAAGTGGGTGCTAATGCAGAGAGTTTCATCAGGAGCAAGTATTTTTTTGCCTTGATAAAAATAAGTACCAGGTTTAAAAATCTGTGCCTGGCATTGTTCATTGAACTTTGCTTTCTCCATGGCACTCTGCGTCTTCCATGACACAGGGGAAAGATACAAATTAGGGAGCAAATGTCAGTGAAGTTCAATTTCTACAGCTATATGGGAGCTTGAGACAAAAGTTGGGGTGCTGATGCAGGCAACTAAATGCAGGCACAGGAGGTACATCAAGTCACATGAAATGACAAGGGCTTTGCATTCCCAGTGATGATAAGGGCAGAGGTGACTCCACCAGATGAGTTATCCTGGATCATTGCTGTCCTCCATACCCTGTCATCAGTAGTACAATGACTGCTGGTATCCAGTGCCCTTTCCCCAAGCCTTTGCTTTCAGTCATTTCAAAGGAGACTTTCCTCTTTGGTACTAACAATCAGTGACTTTGCTTAACAGAAGGGACTTAGGAGTCATTCAATTTTTCTATTCTTTCCAATGTTATTCCTTCACTGGCCATAGGGCTGGCACACTGCTGCAGAGGGCCAGCACTCACACCCAAACTCAGGCTGCCAGCTGAACCCTGTGTGTTCAGAAATATCACTCTTTCTATGCTCTACACTTCCACTTTCCAAGCAGGTTCATCACGGACCGGTAACACCATCAAGACTGCTGGGTTGTGGTTCTGGCCACTGTTTTTTTGTTACTGAACTGTTCTGGAGAATTTTAATTGCATGAAGCGTAGGCTTTATGACCAGAATTGTCTGCTCAATCTTTATGACCTTCTAAAGTTGAATCTGAAGTGTGAGACAGAAGACTGTCCGTGATGTTTTTTCAGATGGACTCAGATTTTTGAAACTGGTATTTAACTTTTGACATATGGATTTAAAAAGGCAAGAAGCAAGAATGTAGAAGTATCCTCTTACACAAAAGCTGTTCACTTCCCTCCAGTCTCCCCGCAGACAAAGAGAATTAGTTCCCTCAAAATACTGCATGTTTTTGATCCTACTCTCAAATTCCTGATTTTTGAGTCATGAGGGATTAATCCTATGAATTAGATTAATTTTGATGCAAAAGGGATCCAGTTGGGAAAGTACAATTTTGCTGCTAATTGGTTCTGTGTTGATATTTCTTCCAAGCCAAGAATTCTCAAGGGCTTTATGGACAGAAAGTGTCAGAGCAGGTAGTGCTAAATGGGACCAATTGTCCACCTCCTGCAGAGCAAAAGCCCACAAGCATCCCCTTCCCACTTGACAGATCTAGCATTTCTTTCTTCACTCATTATAATAGTTCATCTGGTGACAATTTTTGGCACTCTGTTGTTTGCTAAACACTGAACTGTGATATTTGTTAGCCTCTTCCCCTTTATATAAACACTGAAAAGTAATCCACAGGCTGAACTACTGCTGCTAAAAAATATTTATTCTCAGCAGGAATCGGGCTCTTTTTTATATACTGACACTGAATATTTAAATTACAACCTTCTAATCTTTCATTTACAACATCTAGAGGATGTTGAATAAATTAAAAATAAGATGCAACAATAGTCCACCTGGAGAGGGGATCTGACAGGGAATCGACATTTTCCAAAATATGGGGTGCGTTTTCCAGCTCCCATCTTTGACAGGAGATGTCATATATATATATAAGGCTATATATGTCAAAAACTAAATACCAGTTTTGATAATCAAAGCCTGTCTGAAGAAGCACTGAGGACAGTCTGCTGTCTCACACTTCAGACTTGACTGTGTTCCTGCATTAGAAGAGCATACAAATTGAGTAGACAATTTTTGCTTGTAAGCCTGTACTTCAGTATTTCAGTGTTAGTCACAAACTGAGAAGGACCAGGAAGGATGTGAATCACTGCTACTGGGATTCTATGAACAGTATTGCTAGAAAGAGGCCTTGCAAGTTTGGTAATTGAATTGTTAACTGTCATAAGGCTGATGGGAATATGTGACTAATAGCAAACCTCAAATTCATATGTTATGCTTTAGAGCTAGTCTGAAATGCTAAGTTGAAGACTTATTGTCAGTTTGATTTTAAAATCATGGCAACAGCAGTCAGTGTGATACAAGACACTGGAGCAAGTGAGGTGCCCTATGAAGTGCTGGGACAATGACCAAAGAAGTCATAGAATCCACATCAGCACACACAGGTCATGAACAACAAATTTAAGTATTCCACTGAGTCACCCCTCTTCTGCAAGATGCATAGACGTTGAATTGTCTATAATTATCTGTTTTCAGGAATTCAGCTTTACTGGTATGTCTTTAGGCATTATTGTCTGCTTTACATCATATATTTTGAGGCCTGAAGATGCCATTATGATCTGTCCTGACCTCCCACATGACACAGGACTGATTTCTGCTTTTAACTGCTCTTTGATCTATGAAACATCTGTTAAGAAACATATTGTATCTGGGTGCGTCACCGTTTAGTACATTTGTCTTAAAATTTGTACCTAGGCTTAGGATTTAGAAGTCCCTTAAAATCATAAGGGACATTTGCCCATTATACATGAAATATATGTAGTAAAGCCATAACTTAAGTCCAAGTTATTCAAATCCTGTATATGTGCCTTTTTTTCAGAACCAGTAATCACTGAACCCCATTCCCAGTGCTCAAAGTTAGTCTTTGGCATTATTTGGATCCTCTGGTAGTATGACTGGAATAGCCCTGACTTGTACCACTGGGGTTTGATACCTCAGTGACTTGACATCAGACATTGCCTTTTTATAGACCATCTCAGTGCCACTTTTCAACTAGAGTTTGTAAAAAGGTGTGCAGTCTTCAGCTCTGACCAATCTGTCCCATACCACGTGCATCCTCAGCAGACTGAGATTTTGGTGGGAGCTGTAGTCCTCCCTGAGGTTCTGGATAAAACTTTGGGCCTTCTGCAGGAATGTGGGAGTTGGTTTGCACCTCAGATGTTGCCAAGGTATGAAGAAAGTAACTTGAGTCCTGAATCTAGTCAGAATCCCCCGAGAGAAGTGGAAACCAGTGCTGGTGCAGCTCTTCTGAGTGCATGGGGATATGCCTTAATATTGAGGTGGGGCAGATGGGACCTGCTACCATTTTTGCATGGCCAGACCATGCACAGAGTAGTCCTACTCAATACTGGCAGAGACTGAAGCTGTGTAGACATTTCCTTGCCCAAAGGTGTGACCCCAACAGCTGGGAAAGTGAGATTGAAATCCTGTGACTGCCCAGCCAAAGGCCTTTCCCCTCATAGCATGGCACCCTTCTTTTGTGCTCAGCCACTCAGGGACTGGCTTTTCTATGGAGGTGACTGGCTGTATGTCTTGTGGTAGCTTCTACCAGTCTCTGCATTGTGATATTTTGTCTTTTCCTCCTCCCCCCCACCTTCAACAGCAGTAATACCTCACCACTGTCTAGCATGTACCATTGCCACTGCTTTCACAGACTGAGGCCTTTTCATCCAGATCTGTTGGCTCATTGTACCTCTGCTATTAAAAACCCAAGCAAATACTGCCTTTAAAAGGTCTTCTTTGCTGTTAAGTAACAGATAGAGCGGGGCAACGTGCAGGGGCTGAAGTGCTGAAGTTCAGGTGGTGTGGGGCCATTTGAGGCACCTGGGGAGGTGCTGGGGGCCTGCAGGTGGGGAGAGCGGTGCTGAGGGTGCTGCTGCCTGCAGGAGGCCTGGGGCTGCGCCCTGAGGCTGCTTTCCCCTCAGGGGGCTGCTCTCCCCTCAGGGGGCTGCTCTCCTCTCCAGGAGCGAGGGCTGTGGGCAGACAGGCTCTGTACAGCTGCAGGTCAGTGGGGCTGGAGGAGACATGCAGGGCCTGCGGGCTTGGCTGTGCTGGGAACGTGTGGGTTTTTTCTGCTGTGCACAGTCCTTTCCCCCTTCTTTTGTTTCTCCTGGAGAATTTAAACTCTAGTAAACATAAGTCTGTGAGGAGACCATGCTGATGATTTCTGGTTTGGACAGGATAAATTAGCTGCCTTGGTTAGAATTTTCCCTTTTTTGCCTTCTAGACTGGAAATTTTGCTGTTCATTATGTGTTTACAAAAAGGCAGGGACATGCTTAAAGCAAGTGCCTGGGACAGAAGGGGTTTCCAAGAGGAGTGACAAAACAGGGAATGAAAGTGGGGCTTTAAAGCCTTCTTGTATTCAGAGCTGTAGCCTATGCTAATCTTTCTTGTGATACAACTTCTAAGAAACATTTAATAACCTAGGATGCTAGATGGATGAAACCTGGTGTTTTCTTTTATTGTCTAATGCTACTTACTTTCATTAAGCTCCAGTGCTGCACTTCTGAGACTTATTTGTGGTTGCTTGTCTTGAATGTAACTGAGTTTACTCTTCCAGCCCTCTCAATCGAACTTATAAAAAATTCCCAGTCAGTTTAAGGCTCTCTGGGTCCCTCCTCCCCTGCTTTCCTGGCTGAATGTTTCATTGCTATCTGCTCTCTCATTTATATACCTTTTACTTAGCAGAGAGGATTTTCTCCACATTGGTGTGAGAGGGCTGCACAGCTGGGCTTGTGCTCAGAGCTCTGCATTCCTTATGCCTCAGGGTGCAGACTGGCACCACTGGAGCTGTCACAGTACACATGAAGCTTTCTGATTTATTTGAGGCACATAGCTGAAACAATATTTTTCTTTGTATTACACCTGAAATGGCATATTTCAGAGGGCTGTTTTAGAAGAGGCAGCCCTACCTGAGAGCATGAAGTCTTAACTGCCTCTCCCTCCTTCTTTTTCATGTGTTACTCCTTTCATTAGGACAGACAGTAGCCTTAGAGGCTCCTGTGGTGTTTTATCAGTAGAAGTAATTTTTTTTTCACCAGCTCCCCTGACTCACAGTGTTTCTAAAGATATGCATTTTTCCTTCCTCTGCTGTCCCCATAATCTGCTAAGTAGCATGTGTATATGGAGATGAAAAGAGTCGAAGGAGATGGTTCTTGATAGTGAAAAAGGTGCTTGAACACAAAGGGGATGAATGCAGGAAGTCAAGGAGGGAGAAGAAATGAGAAGGTGACCAAGAAGCAGGTAAAGCAGTATTTAACATAGGGAGGGAAGAAAACTAACAGAATACAATTTGTAAGCTGTGAACATTGTAAAATATTGCTAAATTTAAAGGGTCAATATTACTGGATGAGTTCAGGTTTCTAAAAGAGAGAGAAAATGAAACACTGATTTAATACATCTCTGTGGGGTAATGCCCCTCCTCTTCAGTGTGTAAGCAGCATTTGTGGCTGGGAACCTACATTCATAAATCGCAAAGGCAGCAGGAATCATTATGACAGTGTAGCCTGAACTCTGGTATATCATAGGCCATCACACTTCAGAATTGCTTTCTGTTTGCTTTAAAGCTTATCCTGAAGAAAATAAGATAACTTGGTTTTAGAAAGTCTCCTTGAGTTTAAAACCATGTCTTAAATGTAAACTCCAATGTGAATCTGTTTGCTACCAAAGGTAACTGTACTTACCCTCATCTTTTCCTGATGGTAAGCTGCTGTTCTTGTTTAGTGTTTTGTCATTTACTGCAAATAATGGGCTTAATAATTAGTTTCTGTTCTGGGAGTTCTTCCTGCAGAGCTTAACTGGGTCCCTGCCATCAGGGAGCAAGGGTTCTTTATTTTCTGCGTGTACTGTGACTAGCGTAGCCTAATGGAAAACATGATAGTGGGTTTGGATGTGGAAGTCAAAACCAAAGTACTTCATGTAGATCTCTTGAGTATTTAATGGGAATAACTTGCAGTTTCTGAATTGTTGTGTTGAGAGTGGTGATCTGATGTTAACTGGACCTGTATCCCAGCTATTTTTGTTTTGGAGGTTTTCTTGATAATGTTATTAAGTTTTTTAATCAGTAAGCATGAAGTAGTTGAAACTTGATAGCATTTGAAGAAAATCTTCCTACAGATGAAGATTTTATATGTGCATTGCTAGCTAGCTGTGCAGCATTTGGGCCCCCAGTTTCCCTGAGTCTCTTTCTGACTTGGACGCTGGAGAATTTCTTTCTGGAGAAAACTAGATAACAGGTAATGTTGCATTTGTCCATGTTGAATTCTCAACCAAATATATCTGGCCTATGTGGCTATAAAACCATGAGCCTTTCTTACTATATTGAAGGAATATATTTATAAAAATGATTGGCATTTTCCTCCATTTTATGTGGCTGGGACGTACAAGTGTGATGAAGTACAATGTTAGTTGAGATTGATTGTGCATAATGAAATGTATGAAAATCCTTGTGGCTTTCTGCGTGGTGCTTAAATGTGCTGTGATAGAGTTACAGAGTATGGTCTTTTTTGGGGTGAGGGGAAGGAAACAGAAATTGGGAGCTTCAGGGCAAGCAATTGAAAAAGAAAGCTATAGGAATTACATGTGCGTTTGTTTAAAACACAAAAAAGCACAACAAAACCAACCAAACACAATAAAAAAATACCTCACCATAAACTTGGCTATGGTGAATAAGTTTAAATTCTGAAAGATTTATTTAATTAAAAAAAGATTCCATTATGGAGTTTGAGAGATGAATATCTAAAGTGATCACTTGTAGTGCAGAGAAAGGAATTGTAATCACAAATATCTTACTCTGTATTTGGAAAAGTGCCAGTTATGATCTCAAAATAGTTCAGTGGCAGTGATCATAGAGTATCCTGCATGTGTAGTGTGTACTGTATATATGGGTCTTAAGCCTCAGCGACCTAAATATTTATTACAAAAAATATTTTTTAAAGGTGAAACAATTGATCTGTAAAATATCAGCTCTGATTTCTAGAAAAGTCTAGCCAATGGAAAATAAAGTGCGATGTCAGTTAATAGCTGTGGCAGTGACACCCTTGAGGAAGGGGAAGATGGCATGGTGGATGATGTGTGCCATACATGCACCACTTTATTTGATCAAGAGCATGGAAGAGGGTAATGGGTGTAATGTTATGAGCAGAGAAAGGACACGGCTGTTGAAATTACTAAAAAGGTAATGAAGAGACAAATACTGATATGGGAAAATCAATCAGCCTAGATTTTTTTTGAATAGCAGGTGAAGTGGGCTCATTTGGGTAATTGATTTCTTAATACAGCCTGTGGCAAATTCCTGTTTCTAGTAACAAAGAGCATTTCTTACTTTGGAAGAAGTAGTTCTGAAAAAGGAGGTGAGACTTGTTTAGCCAGTTAAGCATATGCTCCCTCTGATTGTGTAGCTGAGAAAACTGGGCTGTACAAGTATAGGAGTATTCATGCATTGGAATTACCTTTGATGTGACATTGGAGACCAGTAACAAAGTAAGGATTTAGGTTTTGTCCTTTGCATCAAAAGTAGCATTTCCTAGTAAACTTGAAAGGGTTCAGAAGGAGGCTATAAAAATGATGTGGTATCTTACTTCCTAAGGATGTGTACTTTAGGAGTGTCATAACTTGAGTAGTGAGACAAGGAAACTCACTCTGCAGAGTTTATAGAAGGTTAAGAGGGGAATTGAAGACAGCCTACAGATACTTGTTCAGGGAAGAGATCTCTTGATTGTAGAATGCTTCTTAATCTTTTTGGAGCAGCAAATGTGTAATGAGAATTGATGATGGGAAGTGAAAGCTAGGCAAATTGAGACTTAAAATAAGGAACCCATCTCTAACAGTGTGGGCAATTAATCACTGGAACAATTTTTTTAGTTGGATGGAAGATTTTCCATCACCTGAAGTCTCTAAATCAGGGCTGAATGTCTCTCTAAAAGATAAGCTCTGGTTCAAACTGAAGTTATCATCTGAATGTTGAAATTACTGGCTGAACTGCTGTGGCCTGCATTGTGCAGGAGGTCAGTGCATATGATCGTAATACTCATTCTGCCCAGAAAAATGTATTAATCTGTTCCTGGCTCTTCTGGAACTGACCTTGTTCAAACTTGGTGATTTTATGTGTTAATGAATGAGTCATATTTACCTCCCTGAAGATACAAGGCCTTGCTTAATAATAAAGGCTGTGAAGGCTGCAGAGATGCTGTCAGGAAATATATGGAACTAGAAATCCTGGTCTCTTTGCTGGTATGGCTGTAGGTATAGCTTCCCTGAAGCCACAGAAAATTGTGTGAGAACTTTTCTCCTGGTCTGCCCCTGCCCAGCAATGCCAGGAGCTTCTGTAGCAAAGACTGTTTGAAAGGGAGGTGGGAACATGGCATCACTTGGTGGGACACCTGGTATTTGCTGCTCTCTCTGAACTAGATAGTTGCCAGCTCTAATTACAGTTTAGCAGCACTAATGATAGATGTGAGTACTGTTATGGGTTTGTTAACAAGCAGCTTGCATTTAGAAATGAAAAGGCAGGTCAACCTAAGTCCATGTGTTCAGTCACTTTTAACTTTATTATCACTTCAGTAGTGTAGCTGTAATGGTAAGTACCTGGAAATCAGACCTGTTCTGTCAGGGTTCAGGATTTTCTGACAGAAGGAAAGGTTGTAATTCTTTCTGATGATGGTATTTAACTATAATTTGTGATCTTTGAGCAATAGTGAATGAATAAGCGAATCTTGGGTTATGAGTGGGGTGCACTTCTGGTGTTTAAACACTGCTCATGTCTTGCAAGAAGCGAATCTTCTTGTCAGGAAGTGCTTTAAGTCAGGCTGTGTCACCCTGTAATGTTCAAGATCATTCTGACAAGGCAGAGAGGGCTTTAAAGACTCTGGCACAGAACTCATCAGCTCCATCCAGCTTCAGTAACTGCTGCTGGTTCTCTCTCTAAAATTTCACCTGTAGTACACCAGGTGTAGAAAACAGCCGTTAGTTTTAGGTAGTACCTTTCTGTATTCTGCAGTTCCAGAATGTCCAGGGGAGACAGTTTCTGTAATGCTGGAAAAAAGCATTGTGTTTTGACTTTTAGCATGTTTACAATATGTGCAATCTTTATACTTCTCTGTACATTATACCTGTACATTATACATAACAGAAACAAGCCTTTCATCAAGCTGAGAAACAGTTCAGTTTATATCCACAAATCAAATCCTAGTCCCTCCTGTGCCAAAACCTAGATTATCTGCACTGGAAAGGCAGTTTTGTATGTTGAAGAGAGAAACCCTTGTCTGTTTGCTGCTCTTGTGCTTCTGTAAGTCCTGACTTCCATTTTGGAGTCAACACCTAGGTGCCTCTGTGGTCCATCCTCTCCAGTGCATGACCCTTCATGGAACTGGCTCTTCTTATTTCAGTATTGAAGGCATCAGTGTCCAGAACTTACTGACCAGGTCTGCTGCCACCCTTGCAGTGTGCTGTGGGCTACCGTAAAGCACTCTCAGGCCTAAATGAGGTAAAAGGGCACAGTACAGAACTAAATTAATCTCTGTTTTCTTTAACTGAGATTCCTTAAAATGAGAGTGTTTGCTGAAGGTGCAGGATTGACAGGCTTGGATCTTTGTATTGCGCTTACTCTTACAGCAATTTGGATGTTTGCAGGAGGGATGGGAGTTTTCCATACCTCTGGTCTGGTTTCCTAATTGAACTTCAGGATTGCTTGCAGAAGAGTGAGACTCTCACAGTACTTTTATGTCTTGCCCCCTTTCTCGGGCAATGGAGAAAGAATCCATCATAACCGTGTGCCTACTACCAAACTGAGTGAACAGAAGCAAAAATTAAAATAGTTTTTCCTCAGGACATTTGGCTAAAGGTGAAGCATATTGAATTTTATTTTTAGAGCAGAACTTGCCTAAAATAAAGGTTGAAATGATGGATGTTTTTGATTTATAGTCATTTTATTGCTTTGACTATTAGGCCTACCTCATCCTTTCTCTACAATGTTGTCAATGCTCTGCTAGCTTTATTTTATGCTTAACTTTTTTGACATTTCCAATTTTTTCTGTCTGAGCGTTTGGACAAAGCTTCCCTTTGCTGGAGTTTATCTAAACCAGATGAGAGTTTTCTGCTGTCAGCACCCTGATAATTAGTAACTGAACAATTCTTGTAATGACAACTTGTAGTTTTGCAGCTAGCACACTTTCCTCATTCATTTGAGGTACCCCTCCTCTGAGAGACAATCTAAGTCAGCTGTTTGTAAGTACAAGTGGTCCTCAATCTTCTCAGTGTTCTCTGGGGTATGGCACTACCTCTTCAAGCCTCTGCCTGATCAGCCATTTATTTTCATATTGATATCAGAAACTTCTCAAAAAAATTGGATTATACCTTTCTGGTACAGATTGGGGATGCAGCTACAATGTTGTGGTGTGATATGCAAAATTGAACAGACACTAGATGAGTGCTTTTATGTAAAAATGTGCTTCTCCAGCAGGAGACTAATGTCTGAATGACCATATGACATGAAAATGAAGCTAATAGATGTGGTAGGCTGAAGGAGTAAACAGCTGTTCCAGGTCTGATAGAGAAAAAGCAATCATTTTTAACTGGAGCAAAGTAATTAATAACCAAAACATCCTGAAAGCCAATCCGGTGAAAAACTGAAGAGTAGGATGGGCTCATATGAAGTCCATTTTCTCCCCAACCTTATTGCATTGTTTACAATAAATTTGGTACTTAAAGCCAGTTTTTCTTAATTTGGAAATTGAAGTCTTGATATTCTGCTGCACCTTCCCACCAAATATGTAGTTTAGCCAAGTTAGTTTACTGAGTGCCTTACAGATGTTACTTTGCATTTCTGGGGAATAAAAAACATTAGAGGGTAAAATCTCTCAACTTTCCTTTTATAAACAGGTGTTCGATACAGTCACATTTCTAGTTTTTTGTAATGTTCTCTTTCAGTAGAGATTTAAGAGGAGATCTACTGGGTGCTATTTCACTGCTCTCCTGTAATACCTTTACTGGGTGATCTTGCTGGTACAATAAATGCTTGAAGTTTGTTTCCTTTTGAACACAACTAATACTAGTGAGAATGAGCATTTTTTAAGGTATTGACTTCAGCAAGTGTGGTTGGGGAACAGTCTTGAAGGAGACTGTCTCAATTTGAACATTTCAGTGATGTGAGTAATCGGCCTTTTCATCTATGCTTTAGTTGTTTTCAGTTTTTGTCCTTCCCACCAGTCTCCTCCAAGGCTGGTTACATTATCATGTGGTGCAACTTCTTTTGGCACTCAGAACTTCTTTGTCATAGTGATTTGTGCTCTGTAATTCTAATTATTGTTTTGCAGTGTTCATATTCAGCCTTTGATCCTTCTTTTTGTAACACTTGCTAACCACTATTTGGCACTTCTGAGAGTGAAAAGAACTCCACGGATGTGCAGTGCTAACCCAGTTAAACAGCTATTGTTCTTTGCTTGCTACCACCCACTGCCTGTGCACTGCAGAACACATGACAGCTTTTACTCTTTTGCTGTAATGTAACATGCAGGTCCTCTTATCTGCCCTCCCCCTTTTTTTTTTTAAAATTAATAAAATTAATCTCAGCTGGCATTTTTCTGAGATTTGATTAATTTCTGTCCTTTTGTCCATTCTTCATTCTAATCCAACTGAATGTATCTTCCTTATAGCTGAAAGTCACTTTGGCTTTGGTTTCAATCTTCACCAATAGATAGTTTCTTCTACTTGGTAATTTTATATTTTTTTTTGCTTTGTTACTGCTTATTCCCTTTTCTTCAAAGTATGTCCTTATGAAGAAGTTGATTTAGCTCAGCAGACTATGTGCATGATCTCCTGAATGGCTTCCATAGACTGGGCACAGCTTTCTCATTGTGCTATGTATTCTGCTAAGCATTCATGTGACTCATAATTCTCATTGTTGGTAAACAATCCACAAGTATTACTTGTTGTTTCCTAAACCTGTTTCCTAGATGCATGGACACTGTCCTTGTTTCTTTGGAAAAATGATGTTTTGGGTAGCTCTTTGCTCTTTCTGAAAAGCAGAGTCAGATGGGAGAACTCTCAGAATTACACTCTCAGAGGAGTGCACATACTGATGGTTGGGGAAAAAGGTCAGAAAACAAGGCAGCTGAGTTCAGTTTAGTTCAGACAGTATTTTAAAATTTACAAGCACCTTAACGCTTTCCAGTTTCTTGTTTCATAAAATGAAGACAGTTAAATTTTTTTGTTAGTGTTTATTTGAATTTTTCTAAAAGAAGGATTTATAGAGTTACAAAATATTCCTGATATGTTTTGAGTGTTGGTAAATAAGTGAGAGTCGAAATTAACTGAAACTAATCTTTGCTTCTAAGAATATTTATAATTTTAAAGCTGAGAGGAATGCTACCGGTGTGAGATTTCATGGTGGTGGGGAGGAGATCTCTTCAAAGCACTTTGATTTCTATTTTATGCAGTCTTTCGTGAAGTGTTTCAGTAACATATGATTGATGCACTCTGTTATGAATACTGCTGTACATCTCTGTGGGTTGATTACCTTTACAGCATTATATCTTCTTACTGAGAAGACAATTGATGCAAAGGATCATCCTGTTCCTGTAGAGACATGAGGGACACTCCCCTGCTGGACACTGGATTTTTGGTTGTTTGCGTGAAGGTGTATATACAGCAAGAGGGGTTCTTAACAGCATAGAGAAGTATCATGCACTGGTCTTGCTGAGAAAGAGTTCAAGTGCTTCTGTAGGCTTAGGGATTCGGTCAGGTTGTGTTTGTCCTGCAGAAACCACGAGGTGCTTCTTTGTTAGTCAATGTCTGGTCTGAAGCTGGTCGTAAAATGGAGCTTTAAAAGAGTTAGTTACTTAAGAAAACTCCGTAACACCAAAGTCAGAAAAGCCTGCGGATTTGAGATTGTTATCTTTTTGATATTTTGGATTGCTTATGCGGAAAACACATGAAATTAAAAGTTCCTGCTTCAATCAGTTCATTTACTGTCTAAATGGAGCACATCTTGGCCTCTGTGTGTGTATTCAGCCATAAGTGGTAGTAGAAGAACAGGCTATCTATGTCTGGTATAGTTTCACTTACAGCCTTACTACTTTTTCTGATTGCCTTTCTGTTTCATCCCTATCACAAAATTCTAGGAAAAGTTTAAAATTATGAACACCTAAGTATGTGTAGCCTAGAAATTTTGAATTAGGATTTCCTGAACTTGCATAAGAGAGCCTGTAGATGCTGTTGGTTGTGTTTTTATGATTTTGTCTGCAGCCCATTGAATCTCTGATAACAGAAGACAGCAGCATGCTTATGCAGGGTAGATTCACTTCCTGTATTTGGCTTTTTAAAATTATACTGCTTTTATGTTAGACAGCAGTCAGCATTGGGAATTTGCTTTTCCAAAGTAGTATACTGTAATTTTAGGGACCCTGCGTAGTGCTGCTTCTTGCGCTCATTTGCCCATTTCTTATGTCAGTGTTACAGTGTAAGATTGTAATGTTGGATGGATGGAAGATCTTCTGGTGATTGAAGATGCTGCCCACAAACTATCTGCCTCACTACCCAAAGCATTTTTGAAAGCTTTAAAAAAACCCCCCAAAGCTTCTTCTGTTGTTTGGGGGGAGGGGGGGGGGGGGCGAGGTAGGGGGGTGTTGTTTGTTTGTTTGTGTTTTTGTTTGGGTTTTTTTTTTCAAGATACTTGAGGAAAATGTAGGAGTTAGTTCTACTACATTGTCCTTACATTTTTATATAGTCCTAATTCATAGATTTGTTGTTAACAGAGCGTGTACATGTGAGCCATGGCTTCTCAGTTTTATTTTACTCTGCCTGTAAACTGCTGGGACCAAACAATTTGATTTGAAAATGGCAAAAATTGATCTCTGAGTTTGAATGTCACAATTCTAAGGCTTCCATGCAAAGCATTGAGAATTGCTAAAGATGTGGATTTCAGTGACATAATAGGGTGCTTGACACTGCTGAACATCAGGAAGACCCCTTAAAACCAAGTAATGAAAAAACATTGACAAAAAACTTGACAAAACATTAGAAAGTTAGTCCATCTTTTCCTTATTTTTCCTGGCTGTAGAACAATGGATTTTTGGACATATTGATGTATCTCTGCCTAATATTCTTAAACAGAAGGTGCAATGTGTATGCAAACTGACTCTGTGTTAAAATAAACAGAGTTTCTACTGCAAATATGCACTTGATAACCAAGACTGTAATGCATGGAGATCAGCTTATTTCACTAGTATTACTAGCTCTCATGAGATGTTAAGACAGAGGCAGGTGGAAATGTTGGTTTGACTTTTGGTATTGTCCTGGTCTTAGCTGGGATAGAGTCAGTTTTCTTCCTTGTAACTGGTACAGGGCTGTGTTTTGGATTCAGTATGAGAATGGTGTCAATTACACACTGATGGTTTTAGTTGATGCTGTGCAGGGCTTTTGGTTGTTGCTGTCAAGGACCTCGCAGTTTCCTGGTCTCTGCCAGCAAGCCGGTGCACAAGAAGCCAGGAAATGTTCAGGACGGCTGACCCGAACTGCCCAAAGGAATGTTCCATACCACAGAACATCACACTCAGTATATAAATTGGGGACACTTGGCTGTGATGGGCCAGACGCTGCTGGGGGGCCTGGCTGGGCATCAGTCAGTAGGTGGTGAGCAATGGGTTAGGGTTGTGAACCCCAATGATATTGGGGTTTTGGGAGTTTTGTTCCTCTCTATCTTTTTCCTTTTATTATAGTATTTTACTTTATTCAGTTATTAAACTGTTCTTACTTCGACCCATGGGTTTTACCTTTTTTTTCTCTTCCCCATCCCACAAAGTGAGGACAGGAGTGAGCAAGCAGCTTGTGGTACTTAGTTGTTGCCTGGGATTAAACCACAACAGGATTCACCTGCTCCAGTGCTGGATAAATAAACTTGATTTTGACTAAGTTACATTACATTAGATACATTAGAAAAGGTCTGAAGTATATCTTAGGTTAAGTAGTAAGTAGGAAAAATGAGCTGTCCTTACCCTGAGAGTTAAAAGTACTTTAAAATTGTCTGGGAGGTAGGTCATGAGGTCGTCTTGGAAGACAAGCGTTTTTTAATCTGGGGAAAGCCAGATAGTTAGGATCCTCCTGCATAAGAAAATGTGCTTTTCTGACTTTTTTTGGAGGAAAGCGTGCTTTATTTAAACACCCATTATTTTGTCATTTCTAATTGGCTTATCTTGCAATGTGTGCTAAGTTGATCCTGAAACAGTATAGTAGCTAAGCTAAGGTGCAATTTAAGTTAAGTGTTTAAGCATGTCGATTCTGTATGTCCCCCATTCCCCATCCTTGATCCCTCACACTCCACTGTTTACAGCCTTTCACAATTTTCTTGGAGTTATTTCAGTAGCTGTATGCATGTAACATGAGACCAGAACCTGCAACCGTTTTTAGAGGCATGTGGCCTTGTTCCCATATTTCTAAAGACCAGATACAGTGCTTGTGGAGCAAAAATCAGTGTCCCATTAGTGAAGCTTCAACACCACTTTGGCTGTCTCTGTGCTTAACAGAGAGGCTGTTTTACAAATGAACAGAGAACACGTTATTTGATTATCTGTTGACATACCATCTGATAAATGAAAGTTATCTCAGCCTGTGTGTTGTCCCAATAAATTGCTAACACAGAGAACCAGAATGAAGGATTAATTACTAAAAGGTGCTAAGATGCATTAGGCAGCTCAGGTTGAGCTATGTAGAGAAATAAAATACCCAGTTGTTTTAATCTTTAAAAAGTATTTTTGAGACACCTGCCATCTGTCAACAGTCATGGCTCTGGAGACAGCCATAGCACCTTTCACACTTGTCTGGAGTACTGGTAAAAGCTGTGCCAAATTAAAATGTCTTGGGGATGATAGGGTTGGGGTTTTTTTTAGAGGTTTTTTTACTACACTCTGGGCCAGTAGGCTTTTTCCCACTGCCACTTATTTATTTTATTTTGAATCTAAAAATGGATTTTTTTCAAATGGAGAGTCAAAAAGAAATCTTTTGTGCATTGGTTGTTTGAAAGTTTATGTGTATGGAAGAACTGGTAGCTTTGGAACCTTCTTTCTTTGTGTATGGAGGATGTGTCCTCTCTACATTCTTCCATGCCTAGAGGATATTCCATTGATATCAATCCTCCACCTGGGCTCATCATTTAACCTGATGAGTTTCTTTATCTAGAGTGATGCATTTATTATTTATATGGGAGATGGGTGGTTTTTCCCCGCAATGTCCTTCCCTGGATGTTTTAACTGTGTTTATAAGAGATTCTTCTTTTTCCACATGGTGTCACAGTTTACCCACAGATCTGTATGTAACTAGAGACACATTTGACTGCAGAGCTACTTTCCTCTTCCCAGCCCTGAACACCAGTTCAAGGTCCGTGTATGTTGCTGACACATAGTATTCAAATATTTATTAGCAAAATCAGTTGTCATTTAGGATTTTTGGAGCCTTCCTGAACAGCAGTCCCCTCTGAGAGAAAACTTTCAGCATGTTATTCATTGCTTCCGTTATGGTTTTGCTGATGCTAATGCATACTTAAGGAAGGAGAGTTTTCTGTGATTCACATTCACTGATACATTTTTTCCCTGCTCTGATCTATCAAAGATCTGCAGGTGAAAGACTTGGTTCTTTTGAAAGAAAGAAGAAAAATACCACTATGCATATTTTCCCTAGTGGTTTCTTTTTCTTTTTGTCTTCATCTTTAATCACATAAACATTCATTACCTATTTGTGTATCATCTCTGCTCTGATCTGAACCCATTTAAAAGAAAGGAGCTGGCGAAATTTTAATTTTTTCAGTGTCTGTCTGAGGTTTAAATTATGCATTTTTAAGTCTTAAAACTTTGAAGTAGTTGTTTTCTTTACACCTACAGGTTAAAAGGATCCAGCAGAGAATGTTTTATTCTTGTTTTAGGATTTCAAAAGCTCTGTTTACTTTTAACATGCTTGGGTTTGCAGCACAACACTATGTAGTGGAGAAATGCATACAAGTAATTATGTCAATTACCATCAGCTCTATGCAATTCTTCTGTGATGCTATGTGATTTAAATGTCGTTATGTGTCTGAAAAGGGATGGGAAATTGTTGTTGTTAGCTTCTGTTCGCTGCTAACAGCTGTTTTTATGACTGGTTTTGCTCATAAACAGGTGTTTAGAACATTCCTTTGACTAAGTGATACAGCTTGTGCTGCTGTGAATTAAATTGTCTTGCTTGTCTATGTAGCTTGGATTTCTTTTGTTTTCACTTCTTTAAAGAAAAGAAAAATATAAAAGCAGGAAGGCTCCCAACATCTGAGGTTGTTTTGGTAAGTCATGCTTGGAGACACTGGAAGTTTATGATGAGAAAGAATGTGTCTGTCAAGAGAAACCCATAACAAAACATCTATCTGTGGGCATGGCCTCCCAATTAAATCTCATTTTATACTGGTTCCTGTCTATTCCTGTTGAAGGAGCTTTCTGGTACTTTCTCTACTTTGGTTAGAAGTCCTGTGCCTGGTGCTTTTTTATTCCTGAAGCATATCTGTGGTAGGTGATGGAGGAATGGACATACGCACCAACAGTAGGTATGTGTTCAGTAATATGCCATGGTGAAAACTTAAATCCGTATCAAATGCTTTTGAAAGGTATCATCAGATGGCTCTTCTGAAAAAGGTAAGGTGAATTCTTCCCCTGTCCCCCATTCTCATTCTTAACATCTGAAAGCCAAGAGGAGGCATTTTGTGTAATTTGTGGACTTGACAGTACTTACAGATGAATGAAAGCCTCAAAAGATCTTGTTAGGTCCTGTTTTTAAGCCATTTTCTGTATATATTTTGTTCAAAATATACTGATCTCCATTCCTTGCTAGTTAGTCAGAGACTAGAAGAGCAGAGTTTTCAACCCAGTTGGTCACCGTCATTTAATATATGATCCAGAATGCTTAATTTTTATTACCAAAAAAATCCCAGGCAAACCCAAAATCCAAACAAAAGGAACCCAACACTACAAAACTTGTGAAATTGTAAATAGAAGACAAAAAATGAAAGTCATGGATTTATGTGCATGGAATGGTGCATTACAGAGAATGTGGTGTGTTGTGGCTGCAGCTAAATCATTAGAAAAACAGGACTTTCATGAAGAGTGATCTTAATAACATAAGGAATGAAGATGAAAGTTGCAGATCTACTGGGCAACAAGTAGCTGGTATACAAGCCAATCCTCCCTCTGTATCATCGGTGACCTTGCTGAGGGCATTCTTTGTGCCGTCATCTGGGTCATGAATGCAGATGTTGAACAGAACTGGCCCCAGTATCAATACCTGGGTGCATCATAGTGACTTACCTTCAAACTGACTCCCTGCTGCTGATCACAACTGACTAGACCTGGTCTTTCATCCAGTTTTAAGTCCACCTCACTATGCACTTATCTAACCTGTGCTTTGTCATCTTGCCCATGAGTGCGTTGTGAGAGATGGTATCAAAAGACTTATTGCATCAAGGTAAATAACATCCACTGCTCTCCCTTGGCCCACCGTCCTGTCGAAGGCTATCAGGTTAGTCAGGCATGATTTACCCTTAAGAATTCTTTACTGACTACTTCCAGTTGCATTCTCCAAAGATGTGAAAAAGTTGTGTGGAAGATTTTACTCCATCACTTTCCCAGGGACTAACTGGCCTGTACTTACCTGGATTCTCTTCCTTGCCCACCATGTGGACAGGAGTGACATTTTCTCCTTTTCCAACCACCATGATCTTTCGAAGATAGTGGAGAGTGCCCTTGCAATGGCACCAGCCAGCTCCCTTAGCATTCACTTTATCCCACCACGTCCACGAACTTGTCAAAGTCCTGTTTCTTTAAGTGTTCCCTAATCCAGTTGCCTTCTATTGAGGGTTATCTTCCTTGTTTCAAACTTTCCCTCTGGTCATGTCATCCTGGGATTCCTGAAGACTGCTCTTTTCTGGTCATGGGTCAAGTTGGAAGAGGCATAGGTATTCTGTCTTCTTTCTTCAGTGTCCTTTGTCACAGTTAGAAGTGGAGGAACTTGATCTTCTAATTGCAAATGAATTTAGCAGGAGGAATGCTGAACATGTAGGTACAGTTCCTAGCATGGGACCTATTACCTTCTGTTGTCTCTTTTAGAGAGAAGCAGCATTGACTATTGTAACTATAAGTAACTTTAGCACTTTCCTGTGCTTATCCCTCAAGTCATGTGGGAATGCACTGGGACTTGTGGGGTTTGAACATGGATATCATCATGCTTGCGCTTCCTTTAATACTGCAGCCTTCTCTCTGGAGTTCAGTTTGTGTACAACAAGGATTGATGGTTTTTTACGTAGTATTTTATCTAATTCAATAACAGATAATTGAGAGAAAGGTATACTTTAATCTTAATGCGTCTGTTGCATATTTGGTCTGCAGGCAAAACTTCTCTCCTTATGGCTTTGTTGCTCGGCTTTCCACCAGCAGACCATCTCCTTCTATGTTTGGAAGAGATGTCCCTGTCTTTTGGTGACTGAAAAGGATTTACCTGTGCATGTTGTTCAAGTTCATATCAAACATATGCCCAGGGCAAAATTTGCTCTAGACATGTAAATCATAGCAAACAGAACAGAGGTCATGTATGCTTACTTTCCTAATGGCTCTAGTCACTGAGGGTCACTAAACTTTACAGAATAATTTTGTTATATTTTTATTGTCTGTTCAATGTTGGTGTCATCTGAGCATAGGACCAGGGCTCTCTCTACAGGAAAAACTTAGCAGCAGCCTTCAGGGTCTGCTCAGCCATCTAAAACATGCAGAGGCCATCTGCAGCACTCAGATTGATGCCTGAGTGGTGGGGACCATCTCCTGTTTCAGTTGCATGTGTTGTGCCATTTATTTCTGACATAGCTATTTTGACACATTTCTGATGCATTTGATATAATGGTATTTCATGAGAGAGAGAGACAGTATTGTGTCAGCTAATAGATTAAGGATGAACAATTAGAGGTTTAAAAGGAAGCTGGGGAAGAGCTTAGAAAAGAACCTGGACCGTATTTTTGTCTCAATCCACTGCCTAATTCATATGACCCTTTTTAAAAATTGTAATTTCAACAGAAATAGCAGATCACCATTACCTCATGGTTACACAGTGAAAGCCTCTGCCTTTCTGTGAATCCTTACCAAGAAAACAGTGAGAATATTTGCTTATAAGGTGGGCAACCCAGCTTCCCCACCCCAGCTTTGGAGTTTCACAGGTTTCTCTTCAACAATTCTTTTATGTGGAATGACTTCCACCTCTGAGTCAAGGTCTGTGTGAAAAACCTGCAGAAATGGAGGGAGGCTTCGGTTGAAGGGATATTTTCACCATGGAATGGAGTGTGGTGGAGACACACAGAAGTTGTACAGAACCAAGTCACGTGCCCCGTCAGTGTAGCTAAGTTATGGGGTTATACAGACATTGGGTGTGATTTTTTTGAAGTGGTTCTGTGTCTGCTTGGTTGGTGATACATTGAGAATCTATACGCTGCACAGCTTTGGGAGATGTACATCTACCTGGAACACTCATCTTCTCATATATGCCTGCATTGCTGTTGTCTATGATTTTACTAGGCATGCTATGTACTTTTCTTTAGAGAGTGTTTGGGTGTTTAGACAATGTCTGATTTTCTTCCAGATATTAGAGGAGATTTTAATGTGCACTCTTTTGTTGCCTCTTGTTTGGTTTAAATTTCATTTGGGAGAAAAAAAAGAAACTCCTTCTTCTTATTTATTCATATATTTTTATGTTTTGTCTTTTTAATTGCTGGTAACAAAACCAAAGATCCCTAGAGCTGTTTGTTAATTTGAAATAAGAATAACAGGAAAACAATACAGCTAAATTAGTATTTGTACAAGCCAGTGAAACTTAGCAGGGGCAGTGTAGTACATGGGTATTTCAGTCTCTGGTACATCAATAAATAACCTATTACAGTTATCTGGATTTTAGCTTGTGCACACATGTTCTGTAAGATGAGGTAGTAAACTACAATTTATGTCTTGCTTTTCATAGTTTGGATGTTGTTAGAGCCATGTCCTCTTTCTGGCTCTAGAATCCCAGAGACTTTAAAACTACTCCTCCTGAGATGTGAAAAAGACTTGAAAACTTTATTTCTAATAGCTCTGCTCTTTTTTTTTGTGACAAGAATGATACTGTACAGTCCATCCTTGGCCCCTCAGGATGGTTGATATATACCCATTTAGGCAGATTCCTGTCTACCAAGTTTAACAGTCCCATTATCACCTAAGTAGCTTTTGATGGTACCCATGCATGCAGGGATGTCTGGACTCAAGGTGAACTCTTTAGTGAGTAATTGTCAACAAAATACTGTTCTTGGAAAACTGGATGAAGAATCTATGTTGTAGGCAGGAGGATTTATTGCGTCTTAGTAATTGTTATGCAGAAGTGAACACTCCTAAGGAGTAGAGAACTCATATCTTCAGGTTAGACTTCAAAAAAGAGATGGGGAAGCTAAAAGTGGAAGGACTGAAATGCAGTAAGTTTGTGCTTGTTTTCAGACTGGTGCTGACAAAAACGAAACTTTAATTTGCATTTTGACTGGCAGAAGGAATTTACATCAAAGCAAACAAATCAACTCTTAATAAATGAATATAGGAAATTCTGTAGAAATATTCTGTGTTCCACTGGGATAGCAAAGGTGTGGATTGGATGGGATCAACTAATCTTGCCTTTGGTTTTATAAGTCTTTGTCACCTTATTGCAAGTGTGTAGGTGTAGGGATATTGAAATTCACTGTGATTCCTTCCAAGCCAGTTATTCAGAGTGGAAACCTGCATATTTTTACCCATTGAATTATTTACAGCTCTTCCTACTGTAGTTGTGATCTTGTCAGACTGGGTAGTCTGGGAGCATGGCAGAGATGATTCAAATTTTGCATTTGTTGTAAGTTGCAGGGCTGCTGGTGAAATCTGCAGGTGATGCTGCGGCCAACTGCTTTCCATTCAGCTGTGGAGCCGTGGGTTGTTAGTGTTTCATATTACCAATGCTAAAATCCATTGTACTATCATCAAGTTAAATTTCATCACCAGAATCTGGAGTTCTGGCCTAGATGAAAAGTGTTATCTTTCAGCCCTTGGCCAGACCTCTTGGGCACCAGTGGATTTCACATGTTGGAAACCTGTTTCTGGGGGACTTCTATCCATACTTCAGTCTGGGAAAGGAGGACCCCGTTGATCTCTCCTAGGTTTCCCCCTCTCAAAAGCAACAGTCAACATCAGCGGTCTCCTTGGACCATCGTCCACCATGAGATGCTTTCCTAAAGCCCAGTCATCTAACTTGTTCAGCAGCTATTTTTCTCACCACTGCTTTACTGGGAGGAGAGCTGCTGGCTGGGGGAGCAGAGGAGGAGTATGGGCTGCCTCCAGCCTCTGCAAATTGTTGGGTTGGGATAGCTGAAGAGGGATGGGATTCAACTGACTGTAGGGGGGTGTACAGTGTAATTTTAAATATCCTTTGGTAGCTAGCCTGGCCCATAGTTGGCACTTCAGGAAACCATGCCTTTCCTTGTCATATTTGCAGTGCTGCGTAGGTGTCTCAGATAACACTAGCGTGTTTTAAGTGGTGCAGACGTGCTTAGGCAGCAGTATGTTGTGATAACTACAATTTTATGCGCCTGGCAAGACCAGGGCAGACGGGAGATAAATATATCATAGGGCTAGCTGCTGCTGAGAAGAGCATGTGATTGTTGAGGATTCTTCAGAAATCTAGGTAGTAATAGAACCTCATAATTTTAATGATGTTTTTAATATGATTTGATGTGGTGTATGGTGATATACTGTGTGACTGTCTTCTGATTCAATAGCAACCTGTGTATCTTGAGAAAGCAAACCCAGCTCTGTTCAACTGGCATTTGCCAAGGATGGGACTGTTAAGTGGTACCTCTCATCTCCAAATTTTCAGTTTTTTGTTTTTCAGCTACCCTTATCAGTGACAGTCTTCACTTGTTATGCTATGCTGTAGTATTGCTTTATGTTTCACTTAGGACTTAAATGCAGTTTAGTAGTGTGTGAAACTATTTGTGTATTTAACCGTGGAGTGTAAGTATTTTGGAGTTCATTTAGATATCTAGTGATGTCTGTTCACAGTTAATATGGTTGTTTATTTTGATGGAAATAAAGCTTTTACCTAGACCTGTGGCTTAAGTTTCAACTAATTGAGTTTGTAGTGAGCTTCTCATCTAAATGGACCCATTTCTGAAAGAGGAGTAACATGCTGTGGAGTGAGCTGATCAGGAAATCCTCCCTGCACTCTGCTGCTAGAGAGTCTGATGTCTAGAAGGGGCAAACTGTCACATGCAACCCTGAATGCAGGCTGAGGACTGAGAACTTAGTCTAGAAATTATCTTGTGATTTACAGCAGGAATATTTCTCTTCTTGTGCCTCTGACATAGAATGAGAAAGGGAAGAAAGGAAACTGAACAATAGACTGAAAAGTAGTAATGTTAAAATATTATTTAAGTTTTAAATTTCTTATTTCCTGCATGTGTTGATGCTGGATAGTTGCCAACAGGACTGTAAGGGTTTTTACTGCCTCACTTCAATTTTTATTTATTTTTTCCCTCTATTTCATAGCACTCTAGGGTCTTCTATTAATTTTTTTTTTTTTTTAGTTGAAACAAAGCCCAAGAAAGGCTGCTTTATTCTCTGCCCTTTATTTCCCTGGAGGGTAAGGAAGTAGAAGGGAAAAAAATATCCATTGGGGCTGGAGTAATCGAAATTGTTCTTTGGAAAAGCTTTACAGGTTTCAGGTTAAATATGAGAGGAGCAATGACAGGGACAAAATCCGCTTCAAGACTCAATCTAGTTAAATATATGCAGCACTTCAGACTTTGATTTTAAAACTTGCAGGGTTTGGGAGATGCAAGGCATTTAAAATCATAATATTCCTTTTTAAATTTTTAGTGCTAGTTTCTTTGCTCTAGTTAATTGCATCCAGATGCTTGGAATGCTTACTTTGTGAGGAAAGGATTCTCTAATTTTAGGGCTATGTGAACTTACTTGCTTCTACAAATACTTGGTTCTCAGTTTCTAAAAAATTTGAGATTGTGTTTCTAGATAAAAAAAGACATTTTGTGTTTTGGAACTGTGTGAAAAGACATGAGAAAGATTTTTCAAATTTTAAAACTCTATTTTTCAACAGAAAGTGAAGAAGGACAAAAATACTTAGAATAATAAACGATAGAGGAAATGCAGTTTTATGAAACCAATAAAATTCTAACAAAATCCTTTTAAAAATGGAAGGATAGAAAATGCAAAGTTAATACAAGAAAATACTTTTCAAACAATTGATGGACTGTTGTAATCATTCAGATTGACGCTTTCAAAATCTTAATAAATTCCCAGTTTTCTGTATAGATGATTGGATTCTATTTCACTGCTTGTCATAGAGGTTTGAAGGGAGTTTTATTGCTCAATTTCATAGTCGACCTCTAAAAACAAAAAATTTGAAAAGAAATGTGATGCAGAGAACAGTGCACCACTCTTGTTCTTCCTTATAGCTATGCCATTGCCTCTGGCAACAGCCACGATTGAAAATCGGAAGGTGGATTTAAGTGGATTAGGGCTTGTTTGTTTTTTAGCTGCAAGTTCACTGTGAGATACAGACTCTCACTGTACTTAAGATTTGACTGTAGTTTGTTACTCACTGTTTGTATACTTCCCAGTGAGGCATTTCCTTCTGTTGGATGTGACAAGGCTTCCTCTTTTTCATCTTTAGTATTCTGTGCTTCTAAGTATATTTACCTATTAAAGTAAAATTTAGCTGCAACAGGAAAATTCCTTCTGACAGTGTAATCTTTTCTTGGTTTTGTTGTAATCTTTGTAATCTTTTTGTTGGTCTTTTTTTTTTGTTTGTTTGTTAGTTAGTTTTTATTTATTTGTGAAACAAGCGATAAAATGTTGGCAAGAAAATCATACTCCTAAGAGAAATCAAAAATATTTCAATTAGGTAGGGCGTGAGTGGCAGACAATGACAGAGCTACTCAGTCATGAATGGTGATAAGATGCATGGGATGCTCCTTTTTTCTTGAAGTAACAGAAGAACCCAAATCATGGAACTAAAACTGAAAGGCAGCAGATTCACCAGTAAATGATAAAATACTTTTGACATGTGTTGTAACTAAGCAGTGAAACTCATTACTGCAAGATCACATCAAGGCAAAGAGCTTAACTGCAGCTCTTTAATAGAAAATTCATCTGGATAAAAGTACATCTAGGATTAGATTATAGTTTTCTTTTCATGGATTAGAATATACATAGGGGACGGATGAGACTTGCATTCATTTAGTTTTTATTCCAGTCTTTCCATCCTAAGGGCTTGGAAGATACTTCTCACATGCAGAGATTCCTCTCTTGATGATGAGACTCCTCTGTGATTGCTTACTGCTACTTTCCTTTGTACCTGCACTGGGACTCTGTTTTGGCTGTTCTTAGGCATAGGGTACCGTGAGCAGACAAACCACATCAAGAGAGGGGTCCACTACTGCAGGCTTTTTGAGTTTTGTCCACCTTTCTTCTCTTAACTGCTTAAAGCCAGTTCTGTCTGAAACTTTCTGTCTGAAAATCTTTCAGGTTTTGAGAAGAGTTATCTGTGTTTCAAGCACCATTGATTACATGTTTTGCAGTTTGGGGAATGTTTTGCTATGAAAGCAATGCATGAGGAAAAAAGACATTGCTGCCTTCTTGCACTATGTATGTGTCTTTTCCACTTTAAGTCACTAGAGAAGACACTTTACATGCAAACTGCAAGTGAGGCCACGTAAGCATTTGCAAAGCTGTCCATTAACCAAAGAATGATGTTCGCAAACCTTTCTGACAGCATCAACTTGTTAAGCAAAGTCGTCTTATTTTAGAAACCACTCTGCTCTTGCCACTTCTGTTTCTTTGCGGTCCACAATAGCACCAAAACCTTTTTTCAGCTGAGTGTTTTTCTCCAACCACCCACCGATAACATACTGAGAGGAGATGAGGCTCTGGTTTTCAAGTCTTACTACACTGCATCCTGGTCTTTTAAGAGTAGATAGCATGTTTTTCTGGAGCTATTTATCATTGTTAAGAAAAAGTATTTTTGATTTAGGCAAAGGAATGTAAACCTAGATCTTTTTGCAAGACTAGCAAAGCTATAAAATTCAGGCAGATCACTTACATTTTAATCCTCAAAGGTTATTGACATTTGGTCACTACTGAAATTGATGGGAGTTTGTAAATTTGTTTGAATATCTGGCTTACTGAGGTTTAGTTTTTTTAGGACCTGAAAATTTTGTAGTTTCATCTCAAGCTTGGAATGTATTAAGTATATACTGGAACTGTAGAATTGATTCAAAATGGTTTCAAATTTTGATGTTTTAGCCCTGAGCTTTCTAGATTTCAGTTTTCTCATCTAGTAAAGTAGGATTTTTAATTTGGATTTACCTCAGTGGAAAAGATTATCCCCAGAAACAAACAGTTAAGGCATAGGTTTCTTTGCATGGGGATCAGTTAACTGTGGGGTTTATATTCATAAACTACAATCTGCAGAGAACGGAGTTTTACCTTGTGGCTCCTTTACTTCTCTCTGTGTCCTGTCAATCTGCTGAGATTTATGGTTAAGAATGCATGAAACCGTTTTAAAAAACGTAACAAGAAAGCAAACCAACAAAATAGCTTGCCTGAATATAAATTTGGTTGATTTACATTGTTTCTCCGACTCCTGCTTTATGATCTTGTTCCGTGTGTAGCTTTGGTAGGTGATGAGCTCCATCTAGTGACACAGGGCCTGTGTGTGCTTCTGGTGTGAGCAGTAAGCCCGATGCATGGCATGTCTGCCTGCCTGGGCATCAGCTGTTTGCCACTACCTGTGGTTTTAAAACACACATAGTGGGCGGTGCCATGGCACCTCATAGGACAAAAATGTAGTAAAAAGTGAAGTGGTTCTCTGAAGGCATAAATTTTATAAATGATACAAATTTTTTTTTGGTAGATATTGTGTGTGCTTAAAAATTGTTTTCCTTAAGAGATAAAAATAATCTATATTGAGTCATTCAGTTTCATGTGTATGTGTATACCATCAATACAAACACTAATACTGATGATTACTGATTGAAAGTTCAGAATCACTTGGAGCTTTTCCCTCTAGTTTGCTGTACCATTGTATTACTGTTGTAATGATCTTCAACAGAAACTGAAACTCGTCTTTCATAGTACTGATTCAGGGGTTTTACTATTGCAAGGCTATAAGCAGCACAGTGTGTAAATATCAAAGAGGTCTAGTGCTTTCATGTGCATGCTCTCATGGACAGCTCGACTGTGAGTTCTTGGCTGTACATTATTCATAGTTAGTAGAGCATATCTTTTAGCTCATTAACTGAAACCTGTACTTGCAGAGCAGAAATGTGAGGTCTGTGCTGGCTGCTGCTCCTCCAGAGGGGAAGCTTACTGTGTGAGAGTAATGTGGGTCAACTTCAGTGTGCCTCTTAGTAAGAATACAGAACTCCAGGCTGGTTTTCAGCTGATTATGTTAGAAACTAGGCTAACAAGAGAGTCCTGCTCCTTTCCCAGGTAAGAAGCTGGGGTGCCACAATGCTGAGACTTCAGACCTTGGCCTGGCAGACAGAGGAAAACTGTGGAGCCTTTGCTGTAGCAGGATGCCTTTCTGTATCTCATACACTTGAAGATCATCTGGGGAAGCACACAGACTGTACAGAAAATGCCTTGCAGATTAGTAGGAGAAGCTCTGGGCCTGTACTGGCAAGGTGGTCTCCTTGTAGCAGTTGCTATGAAAATATTAGGGGTCGCAAAGCCCAGTAGCTGCTGAGTGGCAAACACCCTCCCAGCCCTTGTGGATGTGTATTTCCTGAGCTTCCCAAGCTAGATTTAGTCTAGGTCAATTCAGGTTAGCCAATATGGATACAATACCAATATGGATAGACATGGTGGTGGGGTACTTCTACAGCACCAGGGACTTAGTGTAGGCTCCAGAATGGTCGTAAGATGCAAGGCAGGCACTGTGCAGGGTTTCGGTCTCTGGCAAACAGCCTTCTGCTGAGTATTACCAGTACCTGTGGCAATGGTTGTGAGCCTGATGTGATGATCAGAGCACAAAGTGCAGTCTCAACATAACCTCAAGAGTGAGAGGGGAAAACTTTTGATAAGGAAAACTAAACTTTCTATTTTAAGAAATGTTTTCTGATGTACAGCCCGTCATGCAGCAGAACAGCCATTTCCTAGGCATTTTGCATGGAACTGACATCAGAGATTGGACAGTAGAGGAGGATGCAGTTAAATAATTCTTTAGAATGTATCAATCAAACACAACTTTTCCTCTTTCTCTTTTATTTCACTTTAATCACAATTGTGTGCAGAAGAGATTTTATTTATATCCCATACACCATCTGCTATAAGAGAAGAATCCAGCTATCCTGTTCAAGTTGACAGTTTTTATATTGTTCTTTAATGCATTTGCTTCAATATTCCTTGGAGGTAAAAACAGAGGTCTGCTCTTGTAGAAGGGCAGCAGAAAGTCCTCTCGCGTTCTGAGTTTTACTGGCTCACTTTAACAGGGAACATGTACAAATACCCATCCAAATCTGTACAATTCTTTTTTGTCTGTTAGAAGAGGAAGAAGGCTTCCCTAAACTGTCTTAACATCTTGTCACATCTCTTGCATAAACCAAATATTTTAACTGTTTTCCCTCACACATACTCATATTTGACTGTGGAGTGTATTTTATGTTATCACTTTTTTGCTAAGCTTTAGGTCTCAACTTTCTTCATTTCATCATCTTGTCTTATTGCCTCTTTTTTCTTTTTTCTGAATTTGTCAGATTCCTCTTTTTATAGGTACTAGCAACCATCAGTAATACACTGTGCTATTTGTCTTTTTTGGTATATTTCTGACTGAGCCAGTAGCTTGTGAAAAGGAATATTTCTTGTGTAATTCTGCTGAAGTCATTGACTATTAACATGCCCATTGATGGCATATGGGGCAGTGTCTTGCAGCTTCTTGGGGAAGTATGGGGAGTTTCTGTTATGCAACATATTTGCTTGAGATCAAAAGGAGGGGTTACAAGTCCTTGAGCAGTAACAGGGCTGTGACCTCACCAGGATTGTGGAAGCGTGGTGGGATGGCTTACGTGATGAAAGGCTATAATCAAGAGAGACAGCATTTTTAAGAAGGACAGGCTGGGAAGGCAAGGAGAGGAGGGTTGCCCTTGATGTGAGAGCAGCTGTATGGATGGGGTGCTGCTTTGAGACCAGTCAGGGCTCAGTCAAGAGTTTGTGGGTAAAGACCAGTGGGCAGACTGACATGGGTGCTGTTGGAGTGGGTGTCTGTGATTGAAAATAGAGCTTAAACTGCCTTCAAAATACTGGAAGAACTTCGTTCACAGGCCCTGGTTTTTCGGGAACATTAACCACTGTATTGCTTGGAAGGACAACCCAGTGTGGCTCAAAGAGATTTCTTGAGTGTGTTCATGACAGTTTCTGGATACAGATGATCAGGGAGACAATAAGGAAGGGTTCTCTGCTGACTTGATACTTGCAAACAAGGCAGAAGTGGCCAAGGTTGTGAAAGATGAAGGCAGACTTGGCTGCACTGACCATGAACTGATGCAGTTCAGGATCCTAAGTAGAGGGAGCAGAACAAAAAGCAGGACACAACCCTGAACCTGAGGAAAGCACGCTTCACCCACTTCAGTGATTTGCCTAGAAGACTCCCATGGGATACAGCCCTGAAAAGAAGAGAGGTGTGGGAGAGCTGGTGAAGATTCTAAGGTGATGTCCTCCAAGCTTAAGCAAGGTCTGTCCCAACAAGAAGGAAATGGACCAAAAACAAGCAGGAGGCTTGCACAGATTAGCAGACAACTCCTAAGATGTCTCAGACAGGATTTGGCACAGTAGCAGGGGGAAAGAAGAAGAGCACAAGAGATTCAGGAATTAGGAGGGCCTAAAGAAGCAAGGCTTTTCTCAACAGTGCCCAGAGATTTAAAAAACAGAAAATTTCCGTGGGAACACCAGATGAAAAACAATTTTTTTTTCCTCACTGAGAAGGTGTTTAAACATGGAAACAGTTTGCCCAGAGAGCTTGTGGAGTCTCCACATTTAGAGACACCAAAAACCTGACTGGACATCCTCCTGTGCAACCTGCTGTAGGTCGCCTTGATTGAAGCACAGCTATTGGACTAGATAAGCTCAAGAGGTCTCTCCTGACCTAAATGTTTCTGTGAAAAGGCATTCCACAAAAATGGGCACTAATGAATAAACCAGTGCTCCTCCCCAGTGCTGTCACTCCCTATCTGTACATCTGAGTGTTTATGGTTGGTAGGGGACAAACTTGTGCTGGAACTGCTGCAGACCTTTTATGGTGCTGCTTCACTGGAATTGTTATTTAATCTTGCTTTTAGTATTCCCTTTTTTGTCCTTTCATAACTTTCTAAATTAGTACTTTCTCTTCTGAATTACATTTAGTTTTAAGAAGCTGTTTCTTTTGATCTTATCTAAATTTACTCTTGTGTAGTTTTAAGGCTATTAGCTTTTTTGTTATGTTAATATACTTAATCAGTCTCTAATTAAGGTTTGTTTATTTCAGAGTTCCTTGTTAAGCCACTTTGGGAATTTGGAAAAGAAAAGCTGTGAAATATATCTTTTAGAAATTAAAGGTGTACCAGCCTTCCAGGGCCATCTTCTTCCTCCCACAGTGCACCTACTGACGAATGAAATGAGATTGATCCTTGAGGAAGCGACAGAAACACTTTTGCTTATGTGGAGATATTTCACGCTTGGAGCTTCCTAAGAGCTGGGGTGCATATAGACTATGATGACAAAACCAAAAGAAATGCCAAGAGCAATAAGCCAGTAATACATCTAAATTCTTAAAAAATACACTAAATTGGCTGTACATTGTGTATTTGCTGCTTTTTATAAAAAAAAAGTGGTAAAGTGTGGTAAAAATGGTTGAGCAGTGGGAGAGGAAGGAAATAGGAGTTTAGGTATGAAATGTGGAGCTAATGATTTCATTATCTATGCATTTTTGTTTTGTAGACATTTTTTAACATGGTGTTTAGTTTTCCTCATATCTGAAAGAACAGTCTGACAGGCATTTTAGTCATGCAGACTGATCTGAATTTAATATTGATGTGGCTTGGACTATTCTCTGTCTATTTTTTTAAAATGTTCCAGTGCCTCACTGACTTAATTTTCCTTCCTAGATGTATGAATAGATAAGTGCTTGGAGGGTAAAAGCAGAGGCAACAAGACCTGTCATGTCCTGGCATAATGGTAAACTGGAATTATTGACAGAAATCAGAGATTGTCCACATTGTACAGAATCTGAATAGTCTGAAGAAAGCCATGTATGCAGGTTGTGAAAAGCAGACAAAAGGACTGGATGGCAGGTACTGTCCTAGCCTCCTGCGAGTTTTATTTTTATACAAAGATGAATAGTTATAACAATAAATATTTGCTTTGGAAGGCTGAAGAGGGAAAAAGTAATTGCCTATATATATAGGTTTCAATACCATTTAAAGAAGACTTCAATCATGAAGCATAATGGGAACAGGATCAAACTGACTGTTGAATGCAATAATTGAGGTACTTGTTAGAGAAATGGGCTAATAAAGGGTTGGGGCTACTTTTTTTCTCCTCTTTTAATATTCACCACTTTTCAGGAATAGATGCCTTTTTTGTGATGTCTGTATAGGCAAATGGAAAGAAAATGTTTAGGTTGGACTAAACAAAGGAAAGTGAGTGTAATTTTTGGATAAACAAATTTGAACCCTGAAAAGGAGGCCTGTGCAGACTTTTCAAATGCTGAGCTAGGTAATGACACATTTTTATAGTAAATGCATTACGTGATATTGGTATATAGGAAAGACATTTTGTTGTCTATGTGAAAATGTGAGCAGCTTGCAGGTTTGTAGAGGAAAAGCAAAAATTTTCTTTGTGTTTGTGCTGGTACACACTGTGCTGTGATGAATTTTTTACTTGCACTGGATAGCTTGGGTCAGCATTTGTTTACTTCTTTCCTCACCTATCAAAATTTTACTAGTTTTTATTATTTTGAGTGCTTTTTATTTGTCTGTTTTCTTGGTTGTGGGTTTTTTTTGTTTGGAGGTTTTTTCGTTTTTTTTTTTTTTAATTTCTTGCATGGTTTTTCTTGATTTGACTAATAGTGTAAAGGTGGTGACTTGTTCAAAGTAATAAAACCTGCCACTGGTGTTAAGGACCTCATCCAATGGGGTACTAAAATTTTGCTGAATATAATTTGGTTGTCCATAAGCAGTGGTGTTGGTCCCATTGTTGGTGATACTCCAACACTTCATTGAATTTACCCATTCTCTGTAGACTGCTTAGGTAATTGCAAGGAGTAATCGTGTTTGAGTAGTTTGGGGATTTAGAAAGCTGTCATGAATACTTAGACCAGAGCTTTTATAAAATACTCCTGAAGAAAATTGAAGAGTGAGAGCAGAAGGTAAAAAAATACTGATTAAGAGGTACTGTCTGACGTAATGAAATGCATCTTCATAGCATTGGAGTGAAGGAGAGAGCAGTTGCACAGATGGTCGATTAGGAAACAATTTCCACTTGTAACTACTGAAATCAGTTGATATTGATGGTAATAAAGCTTGAGTCTCACAACAGTGCTTGTTTTTTGTGTGTCTGCCGTATTGTTATATTAGATTGTTTGGTGATGTTCTGGTTGTCTGTATTCTTCTAAAGTGCACTGTATATGGCTGGTTGTTGAGAAGCAGATTGTGCAACCACTCTGTAATTTCAGTGCTGAAGGTGGGGAGGGAAAAGGCAAGATGAAGTCTCTGCTAGCTTTCTGCAGTACTTTTCATGACTGACAAGTGTGTGTGTACATAATTCATTGTAGTGAAAATGTTGCACCCAGGTTAAGTGTGCATGAAATGCACATGTGGAGATAACACTCATGTTCCTCCATGCACATGAACCTTATATATGGCACCTTGCCCAGTGGGTGTGCATCATGTTTATTTTTCTAGAAGTTCTCTGTTGGCAAGTTAAACAGTAAAACAGCTAATACACCAAATGTGGGTGTCCTCTAGCTCCTTTTCTCATGTTCCTGAGGCGTCAGCAGCTTCTAGAAGTTATTAGAAGTCCTTCTGGAAACTTAAGGAGATGGTGTAAAATGATTTAGAGCTCTCAGAAGTTTCTAAAAACTGATATTACTTACCAAGTTATCTTTAAAATAAATATGTATGAACCTCTCAGCAGGGAAGTATTCTGTTTGAGTAGCAGAAATGCTAGTGTAAACAATCTGATCAATCTGTGGTGGGATAATGTATTTTGGAAACTACTGTGAATGTTTAAACAGCTTCAAAATTTGCTTCAAGAGCTTGTCATGACTAATCTGCTGAAGTTTTATTTTTTCAGTATTTGCAGCAGGTACTAGCCCACAAAAAGTCTCTACACAGATAAAAGGTTCCACCCCCAGAACAACTGAAGAAGCACAGTCATTTGTCTTCAAAGTGTTTGTGAGCCCACTGTGAATACATCCTACTCAAATGATGAGAAACAATTTCCAGATCTTCTGATATTTTCAGAAGCTGGTGGCAATGCTGCCACTATATGCTTTTGGCAGTACCAAAATGTCTGTTGAAATTGCAGTTAGAATGCAAAAAGTAGATTTCTATGCGTGTGTGTATATGTGTGTACAAATACACACTGCTTGCTGCACTTTTATGTAGAATATACTGTCTGAAAGGAGTGAGAAGCTTCCAACAGAGTTGAGATCCTGGGTATAGTGTTAAGTTATGCCCAGAGAGTTGGATAAAGTGTTGCCTGTGGGCTGTTCAGGCAAAGTGCTTTTTGTGGTTTGCACATCTGAAGTGCTATCTGTAGGTCTGTTGAGAATGTCACTGAGGAAATCAGCTGTAAATGACAAGAAAGTTGTAGTCTGCAGTGTGACTGACTGTTCTGTTGTGATGTGACCCATCTGAGTGGTTGCTTTATTTACCAAAAGATCTTTGCACATTATCCTCATCTAATTATCTTCAATTATGTGATGACAATATTGTGTAAAGGGTAGATTTTTGTGTTTTGGTCATCCATAGGTCAAATAACTGTGAATCTTTCACCTGGTATGGAGTTACAGGATGTTTAGTGATAATGGTGGTAATATTATGCAAAATAGATTATATCCCTGTTTTGAAGATTGCTGTGTACTTGCATAGAGACAAACATTGAACTCTGCTTTGGTCACAAAGTAGACATCAGTGTCTGTATTTTATAATGGTTAAGGATCATCCATCAATACTTACATAGATTGGGGAAGAGAATGTCTTTACATTTAAATAATGTCACCGTGTAATGCAGAGAAGTGATAGGATAAAATATTTCCCTGCAATGCATGGAAGCTAGTCTGGGACAGTTCCCTTGTCTGTCAGTAATAAGTCCATTACAAATGCTTTTAAATATCCTCGTGTTGGCCTGTTGTTGATAATAACCTCTGATACCCCTGTGTTTGTTCATTGGGTTTTTTTTCTTTTCCTTTTTTTTTTTTCCTTTCCAGTGATTCCCTCTGCAAGCAAATCTTGTAATCTGTGTTGCTTTTTTGTGTGATGCCTGACTTCTCCTGTTCACAGACCCTGCTGCAGGAAAGCAGTTAGTGAAACCTGTAATCCCACCTCAGAATCTAGGATAGGCAAGGTGGGGAAAAAGCATAGGGCAGTGAAGGGGGACATGGGAGTTCAACTGAGATCCACTTTGTAGAGGTGGTGTTAACTCAGAGGGGAGACGGTCAAATGTAACTGAATTTGTATTTACAAAGTAGGAAGAAATAGATAGTGGCATGACTTAAGAAGTCTAGACTTTAGTGATAACACAAGTTATCATTCTCATCAAAGAAGAATGATGTGAGGTTTCAAAAGTGTGTTAGCTTGTTCCCTATCAAGAAGTAGGAAGATTTTCCTTATTAAAGTACAGATTTAAACCAGAAACTTGTGTGAAAGCCAATTTTCATTAAGAAACCTTTCAGTTATGAATGGGTAGTGACCAATTTGACATTTTTGTAACAGTTCAGTTAGACTGTCAAGATATTAGGACACTTCATCTGCTTTACACTCTGAGTAAGGAAAATTGTTAGCTGTCAATGCAAAGAAGTTGCTTTTCCTTTTATCTGTCATTATTTGTTACATTGGCAGACAGGATTTAAGTGGGAAAGTGATTCTGTGTTGATCTTTTTTAAAGCAGAGTCATGGAGTGGTAAATATTTTGATAATTGGCTACAACTCTTCCCCTTCTAATTGCATAGCTTTTTAAACAAAAGGTGGAACCAATGGCAAAAATTCTGACTGGTTTTGTTTGAAAGTCATTCGTGCCAATTTATTGATAGGAATTGCACGTTGCTATTTTCTGCTATAGCTCAGTTTGATCAAATCAGCATTTAAACATATTCTAAACAAAATATGCAACCTCAGGCACATCACTTGTGTGAACTGACATTTGAAAACTTTCCCTTGGGAAAAACTGTGTTTCCAGTATTTCCACCCAGCATACCAAACATCAATGTGAGCTGTCAAAGTAGAAGTAGCACTACAGCAGGGTAACTTTGAAAAGAAAAATCATGGAATGTTATTGTTTCACAGTATCAGATGTCATAGTTGATGCCTTGGATAATCCTAGATTATGTGGGACATTAAGTGACACTCAGTAGTTGAGCTGCAGGCCAGCAGTCAGACACACTAGGCTCGACACTCGACATCCTTGTATGTGAGCGTACCCCAATACAAGTTTCTCAAACCTGAGGTACCCATTGATGTCTTACTGAAGAAACTTGTTTGGTAAAGGAAGCCTACATCTTGCCTTGGTTTAGATTTCCAAATGCTGGGACAAAAAAGAAAAAAAAAAATTATTCTACAATGTGATGAGAAGTTGTGATATGGATTTGTGGTGATAGGACTTATCTAATTGTGCCTTAGAGAGATGGTGAAAGCAGTTAGCATCTCTGGTCCTTTTTATGTAGCTGTGGAAGGATCATATAGGCTGTGGGCTCTGCTTTTCTTTCATTATTTACAGAAGAGCCCAAAGACAATAACTGTTAAACATGCAGTCAATATGCATTTAAAAAAAAAATTAAATTTGCTACTGTTTCTGTTTTGCAATTTAAATAAAATCAATTAATAATCTTACTTCCTTTTATTTGTGATATACAAGCTGCTGTTAACTCCTTTAGGGTCCCTAAGCAGCTCAATAGTAATTTTGATAATGCTACAATCCATCATTATTACTATTAGTAGTATTGTTGCAACTCTATGAATAGCAGAAAGTTAATCAAGAAGACAATAATGCTGATTAACTTGGTATATTCCATATACTGTATTTGTGAATAGTCTCCCCAGTGTCACAGCTTCAGTGGTGAACTGGGGAATTGCCTTAGAACCAAGGTAATTTACAGGCAAGCAAAGGAGATTTTATTGGTTATTCACACAGGGAAGCACCATGTGCAAGTAACCCACGTTTCTTCAAAGATTTTTTGTATTCTGCCATTCTCTCTTTCCCAAACTAAAACAGTCTTGACATGTCCCTGCTGTTTTCTTTCTCCTTGAAGAGTTTATGTACACTGAATAAATGGTGGAATAGACTGTTCAAAGAATGACTGTCCAAGGATTTGGTGGGATTGTGTGTAAATGCATACATAAATTCCTTTAATCTCTCTATTAAATTGTCAATGTATCATTACTAAACAAACATTAAAATTGATAGGAATAAAGACTTTATTCCTTTGGGAAGGAAGTATGTAATACTTAAAAGTCTTCTCTTTCTTTATATTTTATCCCAAAATAGCTTGGGCTTTTAACTTTCAAAGCACTAACTTTTATTTTTTGCAAGAATTGAATTGTACAACAAAGAAACTTGGATTTACATTTAATAGATTATACAAAAAAAATAATTTTGGTAGGGATTTTGAAACTTACTTGTCATTTCTCTGATATGGCACACTAAGAGTATTGATACAATCATGTAAGGGTCTTCTGATCCTTTGAGAGTAACCTGCATAAGGCATTTCTGGCTTTGCTGCTACAAGAAATTTAAAAAAAGAAAAAAGCCAACAAAGAAAACCAAAGGAAAAAACACAGCTCAAGTACAGGGCTGTTTAACTTCCTTCCTTCACCTTATATGCTATATAATATAGTTATTTATGTAGTAACTTCGTCTATTTTAAAAAAGGAAAACTATAAGAGGCCCTGGTTATCCTCCTTCCCAGGGGCTTTTCTCCTGGGACTCTCATTTCTTCGTGTGTAGGAAAGGGGTGGTACTTTATCGCAGTTTGCTTCTGTTTGTAATTGCTTTCCGATTCCTGCATTCATTCTTGTTCTCTCATGAAGTTGACAGATACATTTCGGTTGTTCTTATTTTCTCAAAACCGTTATAACTTGCAGTCATGACTTGAGGCTGTTACATTTCTTAGACTTAAGAATAATAGTTACATTTCATTCACTGACTGTGTTTCAAAGGCATTTAGAAAGAGCTCTTCAGTGTCCCTTAATGCCTCACTTAATTATCTTTTCATCAGTTTTTCACCTGGAAGGTAATCCTTTGATTTGATCAAGCCAGCCCCAACCTAGAAGTTATGTTATGAACTGTCTCTTTCTGACAGTCTCAACTGTTATTAACACACTGTTCTTTGCTTGTTTCTAAGGGTATGAGGTTTTTTCAGAACCTCTTGATTTCCTCACATTGTATTCAGAAGGCCCAAAAATTATTCCCATCCATTGTGTGGAAAAAGTGCTGAAGAAACAGAGACTAACCTGTCAAACCTCCTATTTCCTACCAGTGGTGGTGGTGAAGGTGTTGGGGACGGTTTTTTTCTGTTGTGTTTCTTTGTTTGGTTGTTTTTTTGATTTTATTATACCACTGATTTAGCTTAAACCAGCCCTTTTTCCTCCAAAAAAGATGCAATTGGTACCAGGTAGTGTTACTAGGTACCGTGGAGAGCAGTCTTATAGCTGATTATGAAGCTTGGGATGCATTCCATACCCCTGTGGACTGGATGCTTGCTCAGTGTGCAGTTGAATGTGTTACTTTTTATCAGATATGTCTCATGAGAATTCCAGGGATAGGGAGACTGACAGGTAAATGAGATTTGCAGGATGAAGTGCTGAAGAGCTCTCAAAGAGTGAACGTGAGAGTTGCATGGAGAGTTGTGTAAAGCCCAGAGATTTGTGTTGCTCAGGCTCTTCAATCCTATTGACTTTTGAGGCGGTGCATGTAATGAAGCACCTGCTGTGAAGGACTCCTGTGCCCAGAGATGTGAACATGAAATTATCTTCCTTTGCTCAACAATTTTTTCCTTTTTTCTTTATCACTAGTGTCTCTCTTTGAGATGTCTCTTTCTGCTAGTAATTTTCTTTGGGAAGTGAGACTGTTGCCTTCAAGTCCTGAAAGGAATGCTGTCATGTGAGTGTCAAAAACATTCACTTTTAGCTTCCATTATAGTGTGACTGTCCTTTTGGATTTGGAGCTCCTTGGGAAAAAGTTCTGTTGCAGTGTGGTGACACGATAATTCCTTTTTCTACTTTTCCTGAGCATTTTAGCATCTGTAGTGTACAATACTGTAGTCCATTCTGGATGCAATTCTGTACCAGGTAGATGATAAGCTGCAAGACCTAGAAGAGCTGATATTGAACAGGTGTTGGGAAAGATCGATATTAAAGAGAAGACCAGATGAGCATAGCACAAAATCTTAAACAGTCCCTACTTAGCATCTCAAAATGAAAGATACAAAGGGGCTAGTCACTTCAGTCAGCTTCATGGCATTCCCAAGGTGTTTGCCTGACTTGAAAGCTTTGGGTGCTGAAGAGTATTTGGAAGTAAAATCAGCTTATTTGTTTAATTTCAAACACCATTCTATTGTGACTCCTCTTCAATAATATGGTAGCAGTCCAACACTTAATTTCAGTGTTGATATTGTTGGTTTTACGTTAATTTTGTAGTGGTCCCACAGCATGAGTTCTTATTTATTTTTGTCTCCTAAAGTGCAATCCAATTTATGTTG
Source organism: Edolisoma coerulescens (assembly GCA_013397115.1). Lineage (NCBI taxonomy): Eukaryota > Metazoa > Chordata > Aves > Passeriformes > Campephagidae > Edolisoma > Edolisoma coerulescens. The sequence goes on along the minus strand of VWZW01007936.1, from coordinate 2,004,628 downwards.
TTATAATTCTACCTCTATGTATAATAACTCAGTACTCTAAAGGAAGCCTCTCAATGGTTTCTCAGTGAAGTAAATTAAGCAAACATACTGTCTGTTCTTCATAAGTTATCTGTGCCATGGTGAGTCCACTCACATTCTGAAGTTTCATTCAATAAGGTTTCCATGTCAAAAATATAAAAATAGCAATAGTGGGTTATTTAATAGTGGGAAAAATTCATTGTTATTTTTCCCCAATTATTTTTATTGCATAAATCTTTGTGGCCCAAGAAATCAGCACATCTACATTTCTGTTAGAGAAGCCACAGAATCTGCAGTGAACATCCACTAGCAGGACAGATGAGTTCTGGGCAAGGTATTTCCTGCATGGTTCTCTGGGACATTGTACTACAGGGACTGTAGTTGCTGTGTCATTTCATCATCTTTATGAGAGAGATAATGAGCCAAATTAATCCTCAGTGCAACTTCACTGTCATTACTTGGAGCTTGATTCCTACTCCAATATGCTTAGCCTGCTCTGAGGAGGCCTACTTTGTTTCAAGAGGGTTCAGTAAAATGACTCTTGTTCTGCAGACTGTGTGCCGAAGATGGATTCATGACTGGGTACTTTGTGGAAAAAGAACAGGAGTTCTTGGTAATTCAAGTTTATTTTTCATCTAGCACTTTTGTGAAAGGGGTAAAAAGAAGTTACCACCCCAGCAAGAGCTGCAGTTGCTTTACTTCTTTTGATTTTAACAAGTGTGTACTTAAGAAAACAAGTAAGTCTGTATACAATTTTCATATAAATATCCAAGTATTTAAATCCCTGCATGTATTGTTAAATGCAGAAATTAATACGAGATTATAACTACATGTTAGTCTTCTCAGTACAACCCTCTCCTTCATTCCTCATTCCAATAAAATATACATGCTTGATTTCTGATTAGTTAGTTGTTCTTTGGCTGCTCCTGTCCATGTGAGAAGGTTTCAGTGACTCTGCTGTACTTATATGTGTTATGTGAGTGGGAGGGCAGTATTTCCATCTGAGAGATGATTGAACATTGAGCTGTGCTTTGTGGGCCTGCCTAGAAATGTCCGGGATGCTGCTTGCCATACTCTCCTTTGTTGTTTGGCACTCTGAAACATTTTCTTTAGAAGAAAAGCAGGAGGTTACTTGCAAATGCTATTTTCAGCATGAAGGCCTGCAGTTTGTTGTTCTTCCTCAGCTTTGTGCTTTAAAAAAGCAATTTTCTACCTCTTTGTGTTTGGTTTTTTTTTTTCCTTCCTCTTCAAATATCATGTTTGGACCACGTATCTAGAAAACCATTATTTTTAGCATTCTTTCAGCTGCTTTATTCCCTAGGGTCTTTTCAAGTTATGTAGTCTTTTTTCCTGTCACCTATTCTATATCTGTTTTGTGTCTCAAAGCCTATCTTTATTGTTTCCTACAGTGATTGTTCTTGCTGTGGGCATGTTCTCCTTTATTCTAGTTTAATATGTCATTCTACACCACTTTCTATTTCATTGTATTGTCTCATCTTTTATCTGCCCATCTGCTAACTTATTGTGCCTCCCTTGATTTCCAGCTTCTCATCTGTCTTCTAGATAATTTATACTTTTTTAAAAAATCATTTTAGTGTACTGGTCTTGGGTTACTGGGCGTCATGTGCTAGCCAGGCCAAGTAGTTCTTCCAAGTGGTATGGTGCTGTACCCAGGTTAGGGCAAACCCCACTATCAACACTGTTTGAGGATGAACAGATTGAGATCAGCCCTGCCGAGGCCTTGGAGATGCTGGTGAGTGAGAGGCTGGACATGACCCAGCAATGTGTGCTCACAGCCCAGAAAGCCGAAGTGGGCTGCATCCAAAGCAGCGTGGCCAGCAGGGCTGCTCCATTCTGCTCTGTTGAGACCCCAGTTTTATTAGAGTGCTGTGTCCAGCTCTGAGAGCCCCAGCATGAGAAGGACATGCGCTTGTGGGGACGAAGTCCAGAGGAGGGCCATGAAGATGGTTAGAGGGCTGGAACACCTCTCTTGCAAGAAAAGGCTGAGAGAATGGGGTCTGTTCACTCTAGAGAAGAGAAGGCTTAGGGGTGACCTAAGTGTGGCCTTCCAGTGCCTGAAGGAGCCTGGGGATGGGGAGGGACTTTTTACAAAGGCACATACTGATAGGACAAGGGAGAATGGCTTTAAACTGAAAGAGAATAGATTTAGATTGGACATTAGGAAGAAATTCTTTACTGTTAGGGTGGTGAGATGGTGTAACAGGTTGCCCAGAGAAGTTGTGGATGCCTCATCCCTGGAATTGTTCAAGGACAGGGCGGGTGGAGCTCTGAGCAAGCTGGTTTAGTGGAAGGTGTCCCTGCCCATGGCAGGGAGGGTGGAACTGGATGATTTTTAAGGCCCCTTCCAACCCAAACACTTCTGTACTTCTGAGAGACAAGATAGGAGAATTTTGAATAATTTAGCTTGAAAGGGATGTCCTGAGCCATTCATCGAGGATGTTATGCAAAGCAGGTTTGATTAGGTCAGTCTGCAGGGCCTTATCCAATAAAGTTTTGAGTATCACTGAAAAGCTCACCAAGTTGTGACTTCCACCCGTATTTCATCAAAAGCCTATTCAACACCTTTAAGACAGATAAAAAAGTTCTCTCTTGACAACATTACTGTCAGATGCTATGGTGTGAGATCAAGTGCTACACGCAGGCAGCTTTGTGAGAAGTGGCAGAGCCTTGCAAGCAGAATCCTCCACAGCATTTGGATGATTACCTGTGGAATTGGAGATAAGCAGCTGAGAGAACATGCCTTGCAGCTCCAGTAAAATTAATGCAGTTTTGCTTTCTCATAAGGAACTCATCACATTTATACAACAGTTATATAAGTACCTTGCTATTACTATTAGAGAAAAATCTAATCAAAGTAGAACATAATAGCAATATAAGAGATTAAATTTAGAGGACTGGATGTAAACATCACATAAAAATGATGAAAGGATGCTGGGAACTGTCAAGGAGCATATCTTGAAACAGTGTTGACAGTCACAGTTCTAGAACCAACTGGAAATTTTGTGCTTTGGCTGTTCTGTGAGAAAGTCTTTGGTAATAGCACACAATACTGCCCTTATGTTTTTGTTGGGATTAAACATACCAGAGGCAAGCTTTGCTTTTTTTAAGTTATGCAACATTGTTAGGACACACATACAAAAGTGTGAAAAGGTATTAAATAAAAGTGAATACATCAGAAGAAAAAGGCCTGAAACAAACAAAAAAACCCAACCCAACCCAAAAACCATAACAAACAAATAATTAAAAGGTCTTTGGTTATTTTTCTCAGTGAAAGTGTTTCAGCCATTTTTAGATCTGCAAATCAGAAGCTTATTGACATGGTTATTTAAACCATAAATGAGTGAAAAATACTACATTTTCTACTATTTGTGCTATGTTTATTATAAATGTTGAAAGTGAATTGTTGTGAATTTTGGTCAAAGTAGACAGTTTCAGTCATTTCTTCTTTGCAAGTTGTCTTCTCTGTGTAGTCACTCATGGAATGGCTACTTGACTTGTCCAAATTGCAAGCATTTTTCTTTATCAGTGATTTTATGAAATCCCTAAATACACTGATAAGTGTATTTAGTTAACATGAACTATGGGCAATAATGCCTGATCATATGCCTCAATCTTACTAGACTTGTATTTCTAGCTAATTCACTACTTCCTGATGAGATTGGTACTCCTGGATGACAAAGATACTATAGATGGGATTAATTTAGTTCCAGCAATACATAAGCCGAGGACAAACTGGCTCTTCCAGCTCTACATGGCCTTCCCAGAGTTGCATGTGTGCACTAAGTTTATGTTTGCACCATTGCATGTAGTTGCTTTCCCAGTCAGGCTTTCTTACCATGGTAAAATTTGAGGTTCCTCAGGAATCTTGCAGGGAAAGAGTCACATACTTGGAAAGGAAAGTGACACAGAGTCAGTGAGAGAAATAATTTTGGAACCAGATTTCTCTTTGTTTTTCCCAACGACTGTCAGGGATTAGAGGAGAAGTTGAGAAAGAGCTAATTCAGATCAGTCAGCGCCAAAGAATGTGCTGGAACCTCCAAACATGTTTATGAGTTATTTCTTTGCCATGATAGTTTTAATGTTGCCTAACCATATCTTGAGGTTACCAGCCATTATCTGTGGAGGAAAACAACACTGATGGCACTCGAGAAATAAGCTACTTGTGCTTAGACTGATAAACAGCCATTTACTTCTGATAAACACCCATTAAAGAGAGGCATAATATTTTGCAAGATGTCTCTAAATATTGCTGTAATGGAGGAAAAAACTGTTAATCTGTTATATCCAGAGAAATATGAGTGTGAGGATTTCAGACTCTTCTACCTCTCAGTTTGGTAATGCTTCTGTAAGAAAAAGAGAAATGCCTCTGATTTAGTCTGTGGCTATTTAAGTATAAAGCTCTTTGAGGTCATTTCTTCTTATATCTGTTATATATCTGTTGTGACAGGATAGCGTAAGGTGTCAGCTGGAAATAACTCTGTGTGTTTGTTCAGTTTTGCAAGTTTGAATACATTTTGAATGTTCCCAAGGGCTCATGCAGTCTATTTGTAGTGTTGCGGTTTTTCCCTCTGAGCCTTTAGAAATACATCTTTTCCCTCTTATTATTTGATGCATTTAATTCTTTTGACAGGATAGGTGAGTGGAGAAAGTAGAGAGAAAATTCTACAATAATTTGAAATTACAAGGTAATTGACAGTTTCTGATAATTGTTAACATGGAGTGTAACTGGTGGTGATTAATGTCTTAGCATTGGTATACTTAGGTGGTAGTTAGAAAGCAGTTTAAGCTGTTCAAGTGGCTAACATCCAGCTGATTCATATTCTGTATAGGATTGGCTCAGTGTCATTCCACATGAAAGTATCAGTGAAAGGAAAGATTCTTATCCATGTATTTTCAAGGTATTCCTTTGTCCTAGTTACTGTCTGCATTTCTTTGCGAGAAATTCTTGACCTGTTTTTCCATCGTACGACTATCTATGGTTAAGTTTCACAGATATCTAAGTTGTTCTAAATGCAGATATTGTTCCCAAGTATTTCTAATATTTTAAAGGTTCATAATGGAATTAAAGCCTCTCTGAGCCTTACCGATCTGTAGTCATTTGCTGAGATGCTTTACTGCTTCAGTCTGGTCTCTGTCATTTCTGAGTGAGAGAGACTGCAAGGCAGGACTTTTCTGACCAGTCGTGGTTCTGTTGCACACCCACTGTGTTGCCCATATGGCCAAAAGGTATACTAACAATAGAGAAGAAGGAGGGGGTGGAAGAGAAATTTTCAGGATCACCACATTGAGAAAATAAACTTTTTATGCTTTGCATCTCCTCGCCATGCCTTCCCACACACATGCTCATGCTTCCTTTGCTTCAGTGGTGGCTAGCAGAAACCTTTGTATTCATGAAAGCCAGCCTGCCAGCCTCATGATACAATTTCACCAAAAAAGCCAGTGACAAAAGGTGGTGGTGCTAGACCTATTCAGAGAACTAGTTTAGCTGTAGATCTTGCCCTCCTGAAACTGGATGTTAACTGAATATATTATGCATGCATAGCAGGGGCTCTGGCCTAAAGCCAGAGAGGTGTTTGTGTAATATTAATGGCAATTTTGCAGCCAGCCAGAAAAAATTATCTTTCCTTGAATGCATGTAAATTCTGGGCATAACAAAATAAATGCCTCCTATGCTAGCTGTGGTTATTTGCATAAATCATGTTATATTAATAAAGGGGTTCACACTCAGGAAGGAAATTGAAAACTGCCACAAACAAAACCTTGATAAGGAGATTCAGGCGTTTCTCTGCACAATCTTGTAGTCTGACTTTAAAACTTGTTCCCAGTGTTTGTTCAGGGTGAGAGGGCTGCAGGAGAAATATGTCTGCATGCTTTTTTTTTTTCGAAGGAAAGCTGTCAGATCAGGTGCACTGGAGATGCAGCCCATTTCCCTCTGTATGGGAGCATATGGAGAAGTGGAGGTGTCCAGGCTTCCTCCTGCTGAGAGGCCCTGGGGATTGCTCTGTTCATGTCCAGTAACTGTGACTGAAGAGGGCTTGAACTGAATCACTGCTGTGATGAGAGGCATCCAGAGGGAATGTGGCTGACTTAAAATGGTTGCCTGTTCCGGGCAGACTTGATTTCCTCCATGTTACTCTGGTATAGTGTCAGTGATTGGGCTGTAGGAACCATCTCTGCCATGAACACAGATGAGGAGTGTAGAAAGCATTTTTGACAAATCTCTTACTATGAAGATAAAAAGAATCAAAATCAATTTGATAAGGGCAAACTCTCCTAACTGATAATTATATGCAAAAGCTACCTGTTTCCTTAAGAATCATTCTGTAAGGCATTATACTGTAAGCATCTGTACCATCTTAAGAGTGCAGTCCAAAAGAATAACTTTGATGGAAAAGGCAGCTGCCATTAGTGTGTTCAGAATGTTGCTGCTCATGGCACAACAGAGCTGCTGGTCAGCTGGAGTTCACAGACCTGAGTTTATCAGATACAGACTTGTGGTCAGCTGTTTTCATGTCTGATGCTAAGAATAGTTTTATGTATGTTGGTCAGTACTTTAGATTAATAAATACTGGTAAATAGGGACATTAATCTTTAGGCTTTGCCTGAGGTAGTTAATTGTATATGCAGTTTTTGTGAATTGAGGTTTTTCTCACAAGTGTTTTGTTTTTTCCAGAAGTAGTATTGCTGAAAGCAGCTGTCAAGTGCATCTAGATTAAGTGTTTTCATTTGAACAGTTTATTAGCTGAAACGTGCAGATTTATGTTGACTGCATCTATTTGTTAGTTTAGTTTGAACTTGGCAAGTATTTATGAAAAAAGAAATGGGAAACATAAAAATATTATGACATTTAATATAAAAATATTTTGACTTTTCATTTTTAACAATGTCTCAATATTTAACTTATTCTAAAATTATTTCTTTTCCCAGTCAGTGAAACCAAAAACGTCTGGTTGCCAGTGAAATAAAATGTTTTCATAGAGCAACTTAGGTTGGAAAGTGGTCTCTGGAAGTCTACGGTCCAACTTCCTGCATAAAACAAGGCCAACTTTTAAAAATATTTTGGTCGCTTTGAGACCTCCTTCTGTGACTGCAGCCTTTCAAAGGTGATTGAAGGTGTTCTTTCATGGACAACAGCTGGCTCCCTCAGCACATTTGGATGCAGCCTTCCTGGTCCCATGAATTTATATATGTCAGAAACTTTGGGGACCTGACCTTGCCATTGACTACCACAGCAAAGAAGGTATAGTGTGAGTACTTCAGCCTTATTTGGCTTTGAATTCAAAAAAAACCTCCACGCAGGAAATTTTTTGGGTTGCTTTCGGGGGGAAATTTTTGGTCCAGAAACCTAGGACATCTTCAGATTGGCATGAAGTGATTTTCTCTTCCTTCTGCTGATGTTGCCAGTTTGTTCACTGAACTGAAAATGCCTCCTGTTTTTTTTTATTTCCTGGATGTCAAATGTGATCTGAGCTGCGGCAGCACCTCTGTGGTCCAGTTCTTGTTCTGGAAACATGTGTTTGCATATAGTATAAATATTCACCTTAATGTCGTAATCAGACATACATGGTATTTCTGTTCTAGCAGTGAGCATTCTTCAGCAGATAATCAGAGGTGGCTTATGAAAGAGGAAGGTCACAGAAAAGGTGCATTTTCACATTGCATTTGTTTAAATGCTGAAGGGATATTTCTTCCTGTTGGTGAGAGAGCAGATGTTCTTTGCATCATTTTTGACTATGTGGCTATTGCTTGTATTTGTCTATAAATATAAAAGAGTAAATTTGCTGATCCAGATGGTTGTCCTAGATTGGTGTTCTGATAGAAATGGTCTTTTTATTGTTCTTTGCATGAAACCATGTGTCTGTATTTGACACCTCATTAAAAGTCAGCATTGGTATTAAACTAGAAGCTGTTTTGCTTTGTGATGCTGGTGATACTGAATGAGAAATTAGAAGTCCCTTAATTCTAACTCATCTCAGTAGTACTTGACACATTTTTTACTCTGTTCCCGCTTGAAATTGCGACAATGACACTAAGGGATATTAAATGTGACCCAGTTTCCTGCAGGCTTGTACAAATGGCTTGGTTTATGGGTAAAACTTCAGCTACCAATTTGCTATTAAGCATGCTTTGCATTAAACTAATGTTTAGCAGCTTTTAAAACTGGACTTGGGAGTGAATGAGAGGTGATGCATCTATAAATACATCCCTTCCTATAAAATTGCTCTATCATTTATTGAGACTTTGAATTTATATACCAGTTCATCTGATTTTCCAGACTGGTATGTTTTATAGCTTCCTTTCAGTACCTCTGAAAATCACGCTGCCATTGAATTAATGCACGTGCATTTGTTAAAACTGAACTGCTGTCAGTGGCATATACTGTTAATTAGTCTTTGCAGTGAAAAAGCTTCCATCTCTTCCTTAAAAAAAAGGAGTAAATGAAAGAGGGAGCAAGAGAGAAACCCTGAGGCTTCTTCCTAGCAAAAGGGGGTTCAGCCCAGAGGCTGGGTTGTTTAACCATTGAGTGATAAACCCAGGCTGGTGACTGGGGATAATTGCTCAAGCAATTCAAGTTTCAAACGAGCCATCCAGCTCCTTCCCAGACTGCAGGCTGGAAATGCTACACTTGATAAAAGCTCACAAACCAGTAAGAGGGAGTAGTTTACAACCAGTAATCTAAAGCATCCATTAGCAATACAGGTTAAACAAATTAAAAAGCAGAACAAATAAACAAACCAAAACAAAAAAAACCAACCCCAAACTTGACCTGTGGTCCTGCAGAGTGTTACCCAGTGCATTATTTTAGAAGACCTTAGTGAGATCAGGCTAATATGACACTTGCAGATGAAAGTGTTTATTTCTATGAAAACCTGACTTCTGAAGAACCAGTACTTTAAAGATTTAGAAACAGGAGTCTTCTGAGGTCTCATCCTCATTTTCCAGGCTTGGCTATTGCTTTGAATAATCCATCAAACCCTTACTTCACCACATCATTAATGTTCTTGGGGGTGTGATGAGCTAAGTGATGGCATTTGTTTTTCCTGACTGAATCTGCAGTGATTCTTAATAAATCATCCTGAAATGCCTTATCCTTTTGCATTTTAAAACAAAGCAAAAACTCAACACCTCCCCCCAACCAAAACCCTTCTTGAGAGGAGTGCTTATTCCCCTTGAAGTTGTGGAAACTATAGAGAGCTTAAAACTCTTGCCCTGTATAGTTGTGCCAGTCATTTGTATCATGGCCTGTATTAGCTGTCTGGTGCTGTCCTGGGAATCAAGTTTCCTCAACTGATTGACCCACTGGACTGGAAAGTCTCTTCTACTTACTGTGGTGTTTATCTTGCACTGATCATAGAATCTGAAGATCCACATTTTAAAGAGAAACTGTAAGTGTTCTGCTGCTGTGATAGTATTAAAATTATGTGTTTGCTGATTGTATGGACTCTGTAAACACTAGTAGTTTGCAGCATTTGTTCAGCATAGAATCTGAATGCTTTCTAAACATGCATGGATTCATTCTCACAGTGCTCCTGAATGATAGAAATTAGAGAAATATTGGTTTGATGAGCACTGCAGCACACCAACTGTTCACCAGCTAGAAATAAAGACATGGTGGGGAACAATATGTAGGGAGAGAGGTGTGTGGTGTGTATAATCTACCCATCTCTGTAACAATTGCTACCTCATTTTTTAACAGACAGCTGGAGAGGGGAAAAAAGATTGTATTGAGGTTTTGTGGGTTTGGTGTCTTTGAAAAGGCAACACACAAATAATCTCAGAGGAAAAGGATGCCTTTTCAAACTTGCAATGGAAAACAAAGTATGATCATCACTAAGCTTTCCATGGGAAATGGAAAGAGTTAGATGTTATAGAGAGATGTTTGTGACCAGCTTATGCCATTAATCAAATTCTACAGTTTTTACAACTTGGGCAGAGGTCAGCATATATACTATTATGTGATAGTCAAACAACCTTATTGCTTAAATTGTCTTTGAAAGAGCTTGAACTCATATGTAATCCCAATACAACTAGATTTTTTCATTTCTTTAAAAACGTTCCTACTATTTTAAATGTGGTGCACACAAGTGATAAACCGTGATTGTAACCAAGATGGCTGATGAAGATACACAGGCATCACTTGATCTCAGGGGTTATAAAGTCATCACTTTCCTTCCTTGTGTTCTGCTCGTGATTTGTACACTGATGTTGCTGTCAGAGCTCTGGCCTTTTTAAAGTGATCATTAACTTTTCTCTGTGTTGGGTGCCAAAAGGAGATTCCCAAATGCTGCTGGTACCTTTCCAGAAGAAAGTCTGCTTCCTGTGGGAAGAGATCTGCTTTGTTTGTCTTTTTTCTTTCTCCTGGTATGTTGCTGTTTAGGATGACTCCTTACAATTAATTACCTGGTGTACTCCTATCTAATTTTAACAATATTAGAATTACGTGTAGATGTTATATGAAGCATAGAGGATTTTTATGAAGGTATACATATGAAATTGAGTGACTCAAGAGGTAGGGCATCATCGTGAGAAGAGGGATGGCATCAGTTTGGATCTTAGACACTGTTTGTTATTGGGAGCATTGAGGACAGAGAGATACGGATATGTTTAAAGCTCTGTGCTTAACTTTATCATTCTCTCTTCTTCTCCCAGGGCATTTTTTTCCTTTACATGCTCCTTAGCTGACATGAAAGCTGTGACTTTTAAAATCTGAATTTCAAAGGAGTTCTCAATATTTGCCTCAGATGTCATCTTTATCTGTAAATCCTCAACTATCCTTCAGTCTGCACGTCTGATCCCTCAGCTTTCCAGAAGCCTATGATCCTTCCTTGATAGCTCCTTAAGCTAAATAAGGAGTCTCTTGCCTGTAGGTCTACATACCACTTGTCTTTGTCATCTGGGTTTCTCAGTTTAGGTAGAAAGAAACCAGTCCATGCTATCAGACGACTGGAGATTGGTGGTGTCTGTAAAGCACCGAGGAGGATTTTCATCAGTGGATACAGATCTTTTTGCTGTGACTGTGGTGCATTTCTGCTAGCAGGGTCCCAGTTCTTTTGGGAGTATGCATTATGACTACTGCTGACAGGTTTTTGGAAATAGAAGGGTTAAGTGTCATTAAACAAATTATTTGCAGCTAGACTTCTAACCAGCATCTGGACTGCTGGATATGTCTTAATCTTTGAAGTCAGTTGTCAATGTAGATCTGGCTTCCAATAACGTTTATCCATTTTTGAAATGTTTGCTAAAGGAGAACATTTATTCAAGAGGGTTCAAGCTTTTGCTGGCAACACAACTTTGTCCACATTCTGCCTCCTAAAACTTTATTTTGAGGTTGCATTAGCATTGTAGTGTCCTGGATAAATAGGGAATTCTGCAAATACTAAGATGGAAATGAAAAGCTTAGAGGATGGCAACCAAGAGGAAGTATTTAACTTGCAGCTCAAGAAGACAAAGGATAAAGGGGCATTTGAAGAGAGTCTTCTGTGTCTCTACTCCTTGTATAGGTAGATTCAGTAGAACTTCCACTTGAAGTGTTTTTACTGGGTTTTACTTGTTTTCTGCTATGTAACCTGGAGATGTGGTTTATCTTAAATAGGTAAAATATATACCAATGCTCTGGTTATTAAATATCAGGAAAACTTTCAGTCACAATAGTGTCATCTGTGTTGCTATGTGGTCACTATCTTGTGCTAACCATTCCCATTTAAGAAGTGGGAGAATGGTCAATGACTGTTCAAAAGGTAACAGCAGCTGAGGTCGCTATTCTGTTTCCTGTCATGAAAGACACTCTTTGAGATGGGTAAGCTTTTAAACGCCTTTAGGCATTAAACACTCCAGTCTGCACTACTGATCCCTCAGCTTTCCAGAAGCATTTGATCCTTCCTCAATAGCTCCTTAAGTGAAATAAAGACTCTTCTGTGTTAGGCCAAGTACCACTTACCATCCTTCTCTCAGTAGTTTCTCACTTCAGGCAGAGAGGACCAATGTCCATTGCCAGTTATGCACACGTAGCTTGCCTGTGATATCTGAAAACAGAAGATCTTCACTTGCAAATTTTGGTTGCTGTTTGTACTTGTTAATAGTATGATTTCTATGCATTTTGATGTTCCCCCTACCAATACACCCATGGTTCCCAGCAGACTCATACATACTGGTTAATATGCAATGGAACATTTAAAAAACTCCATAGATCATAAAAAAGAGTGGAGGTATCCCTTCAAAATGGTGGTAGCAAAAAGAGAGCTAAACCTAAAGAGCATATGCAGTGTTTTGTACCCGCTGCAGAAGACTGGAATCCTGCTGGCTTTGTAATCAGTTAGACATAATTCTGTGATACTGTTATGCTCTTGGAGGCTGAAGCTAGTTCATGTCATACTCCTAGCAACAACGAAGGTAACTCTGCTTGCATTTGTAATGCCTCCGGCACACCAGGTGCCACAGGGAAAGGTACTTTAATTGAGAGCAAAGTTTAGGTCCTTTGAACGTGTGATGATGTTGTTCTTTGCCCTTGATATCTGGATAAAGAAGTGTTGGTACCAGGACTGTCTTCTGTTGTAATACGCTATGCTGTTGGTGAGGACTGTGCAGTGTGTCCTAAAGAGCATTTAAAAAAAACCCCAAACCTTTAGTGCAATATTTGGGACTGGATCTTCAAGGAGCTTTTTTTTTTTTTTCTCTGACTCAGCTGCCTATTCAACTGCCAAATGTGCTTTTGGTAAGAAGAGACCCTTTCTTTGGTGTTATTTTCTGTGTTCTGAAAGAGGGGGCAAAGATGCTATCCTATTGTTAGAAAGTGGTCTTGGATCCTTTTCTGACAGACGCATGTGCAATTACTGTAAGGCACTGTATTGCCACATACTGTATGATTTATCCATCTTTGTGATATCCTTGCATTTCAGATTTAGAGGAGAAGTTGCTACTATAATACTTAAAAAAGGCACAAAAAACGCCTCTACAATAAGAATCATATCATTCCAAAATTCAAATAATCCTTTCAAATGAAGTAATAGAGGCAATTACAGCATGAGAACACTCACTAAATGGGATACAAGCTTTTCCAGCTTGTTCCTTCCTGTTCCTTAGTTACATAGCAAAAGCAAAGAGTTTTGAGAAGGGGTGGGGGGGAGAGGGGTCTGTTCTTGGTTTAAAGACTCATACATTTGATTCATAATTTTCTCCCCTCTAAGTGGTTTGAATCTCATCCAGGCAGTTAGCAGTCAAATTATTTCATTGCTGCTATACGTGTGTCTGTGTGACACATATGGCTCACTCCAGTTGTCTCAGCCTCATTGCCAGCATCTTTTTCTCACTATCATCCTGATTAATCCACTTGTTTTGTAGCGTTTATGGAGAGACTTGAAACTAAACAGGAAGAGAAACTTCAGTGGTCTTACTGTTGGTAGCACAGTCTATCTATGCTTCAAGTAAGGTACGTTAATGGGATTAGTGAGCAGCTGTTTGGTTTTGGTGTCTCTATTGTTGTATCTACACAGGAGTAAAAAGAAGAATTAAATCTCTAGCTTTGTCACTCCTGCATTTTGCTTTGATTGGCACTGCATTACTGGAAAGCTAATAAAATGTAAAACTTCCGTAAAATAGAATCTCTTTTCCTCTTTATTACTATTGAAGTATACTAAAGTCTATGCATAATTGTTGCTATAATGGTTCGTTAAAATCCTCTCTTATGGTAAAACTTCGTGAAGTTCTGCACATTTGTAATGTCTGCATATACTAATTTCTTAGCTGGCAAATCACACCCATTAAATAAATATGCCTGAAACCAGTGGGTAGTTGCTATTACGGAGGCGAAGCTGGGCTGAAGTTCTAGAGTTATTTTATTAATTGCTGGGGTGTAGTCATCTTCAAAGCAAAATATATCAGCGGGTGAAACTCTGGAAAGCACCACTGAGTACTGTAAGCCCTTTGTACTCATGTAAGACTGTCCAAGCAGCAGCTTCAGTGAATGCGGTTTCCCTCTAGTGGTGCTCCCTGCGGTAGACGCTGCTCCTGTGATTGCCTGGCTGCTTACACCGAGAGTTGTCTTGAGCTTTGCCCTCTGAAAATCTAGTGTCTACCAATATTTCCTTAGGCGAATTGTAGATGGTTCACAATATAGCAGCTTCTGAGTTCTTGATACCTATGCTGAAGTTTTTGTTGCCCATATCTGTTAGGAACAGCAGTTTGAGGCGTTTGGCAAATATCAAGTTGGTTCATATGACAGCCTTATCTGAAAACAAACATAGAGTCAGCATGACTGAAATCACTTTGAAGTTAATTTAATTAAACTCTTTTAAATCTTAATTTTAAAAGCATGAATACTTGAGATTTTTTTACATACTTCTGTATACTTTTTTGACCTCCTTACTGGTTGTGAATATAAAATAAAATCCCTTTCCTTAAAAGTGAAAAAAGCTCACTCAATAAAAATGGGAAACCATCTATTACCATTAAAAATTAATAATATCTTGAATATATAATAAAAAATGCTTTATTTTATTTTTAAGCAGTGGATTTTTTTCATTTATCTCGAAGTTGAAATATTTTGCATGTTTTCTAAGTCAGAATAAAATTGTTTTTGGATGAACTGAAATATCCTTTCATTAAAATTGTAATTTCTTATTTCAACCCTTTTGAGGGGATCAAGTTTCTATTACATGAATGTTTTCCTGTTAAAAATGATTCTGCTCTAGATACACAGTAGTTATGTAGTGTCTAAATGCATTAAAATTCAGCAGCAGTGAAATTGAGGTAAACAAGGAGCATAACCCACTGCCCTTGATGGAAAAACCTCAACATAAATGCAGTTTGTGCCATGTGTGACCTGTATGATATGTGCCATCAAATAATCTCCTTGTTCTCAATCACAAGTTATATTCGTGTCACCTGAAAGACATGCAACTTAATTTCCACACTAAGTTTTGTTTCCGAGCCTTATGAAAAAGCTGCAATCATGTTGAATGCTGCCTGAATCTGTGTTGAACCTTGTTACAGCTATGGGCCAGGATGTCTGCGGTGAAAATAACTACCATTGAATATGGTGATACATGTATTTATAGCAAAAGCAAGGAAGTATGTTGTGTTTTGTTGGGTTTAGTTTTGGTTGTTTTTTTTTTTTTTTTTTAATAAGGGCTTTAAAAAAAAATTAAAATAGGTTGTATCCAAAATAGTTAAACGTAGCTTAACTTATTTTTTGTCACGTTTATATGGAGATGGAGGTATGTTTGAGAGAATGAGTAGAGTGGTCTTGCTACTTTTCAGTTAGTTGCTGAGCTAATTCTATGCACTTTATTAGTCTGGGTGTTTCAGGGAATTCTTACTTGCACTTGTGAGACTAATTGACTCTGTGGGTGTTTAAAGGACTCTGTGTATGCACTTTTTACTGCTGAATGGATGTAAATAATTAAACTTTGGTTCTGGGTAGGCTGATGTAAATCATCTCAATTTTATTGACTTTTCACAATAAAGCCACTGTGTAAAGCTGTAAACATAAAAGTTTTTAGCATGCCTCACAGAAAAGTTGTTTTTTAAGTGCATGCTATGTTTTGTTTAACTTGTGGGGTAGTACATGGACATGATCCCGCTCCTTGAGGAAATGGAAAGACTGGTGCAGGTAAGGTCCCCAGTGAAGGTATTGAGTATCTGTAGGGGAGTGCAACTGCTTATTCCTTGTTGGCACCAACATTTTCTTGAAAAGAGGAATTCTAAAGCCTGTATATGAGCAAAACAAATGGATGTGTATGAGAATATAGGTTGTTTGACTGGGATCTCTACATAAATGTCTTCAATGTACAGACTCTGGAGTTGTCACTTGTTTCTTAGCAATTAACAATGCTCCTGGTGTTGAACAGCAGATCCTGGTCAAGGAAAAGACCATCCTAAAACACTTTGTCCAAACTAGTGCTGCTTGAAAAAAGCAACGAAATTTACACTACTTGTTTATATTTAACCAAGACTGAAAGTTACTGAAGATTTTCAGAGCAGATGCCAGCTCTGCTTTTGAGCCATTCTTGTGTTTTGATATTTGACCTGTAGGAAGTGGGAGCTTACTACGTATCAGGAAGCCATAAAGGTGTGCAAAAAATTGCCGGCATCTGTCCTTACACCCATTTCTTCCTTTTCTGGGGTCTTGTGATTCATTCTCATGTTTCACAAATCTCTGTGCACACATTTTACGCAGAAAACCACAATTTCTCTGGTCATTATGTAAAGGTGTAAGTAAAAACAACCAATGCCCCTCCTCCATCACAAATGAAAAAAAAAAAGGGGAGGGGGGTGCAAAGAAACTTCCCCTTCCCAGCCCCTCCTTGCCTTGAGATGCTAATGGCATTCCATCAGGATGTTGCCCTGTATAGGAGAGACACAAAAATGCATCTTTCCACTGAAAAAATCTGAGATAGTAGCTAAGCATTTTAATTAAAAAGTAAAAGCAGAGAAAACCCATCATTACAAGGGTCTTCCTTGAAAAGCATTAGTATCACTGTAGAATTATTTATCATTGTAATTGTACTGAGGGAAGCACCTTGTTCATTCTCATCAATATGACAACATGCCTCCTGTTCAGCTCTTGTGGCGTTCTGTAGACTTCAATGTTCAACTTCTATTATATTGGATAAGGTACGCAATAACGAAGATAGCATGGTTTCATGCAGGTCATTTTAATCTTATAAATGGGTCAGATGATGACAGCCTGCACCAAAGTAAAAGCACACTTTTTGATCCAGCTGTAAGAAACTGCAGAGGGGATTAACCCTCTTTCTCCTTTACCTCATAGGAGGAAATTTCTGTGTGCTGTTAGCCACTGAAGGTGGATAACAAGTGTGTTTTCAGAGGCATTGTCAGAACTGCATCCCTCTGATCAGTTGTTTGTTCAAACCAAGTGAGTTCTTGGGGGGCATGTGGAAAGCAACTTGGCATTTTTTAGACGGCATGATCTGCTTTTTGATTCTTTATACTTTGGCATGTGTGTTCTTGGCACTTTTATATAGTTATTTGAGCCAAGCTATTAATTAGCAGCAGTGCACCTTTGATACAGAGATAATGTTTGGGACACTCTGGGCAGATTGGATGGAGTTCTTCCATGTTTGAAAGCATATACTAATTGTTTTTTATGAACAATATGCATACGAGTTTGAGTAGATGTTGGAGGATTCGTGGAAGAATGAGGAGGAGTCGCTGTGGCTGAATCAAGTAATATTTGCTCAAGAAGCCTGAACTGCAGCTGCACTTGTGCCCAGAATTTGGGGATGGCTAAGAGAGAGATATTTTTGCTTCTGATTAAGTAGTGTTTGCCACTGCAAAGCATAAAAGGAATATTCACTAGCCTGCCTCATTTGAGGTGGAAAATGAAATGTAGTGATCAATTCTGTATGACACACAGTTCCTTAGAGAACATTAGGAAGGCGGATGGCATGACTAAGACGGTCAGAGACGGCAACAGGAGTGATGCTCTGTCAGCTTAACTGTTAAGTTATTGCTACAATAAAAACTTTCTTATTCTGTTTACTGTTATGTTGTCCTTTACTCTTTCCATGCATAAAAATTCAAATAAATTGCAGAAATTACCTAACGCCCAATGGTCCAAAGTATTATAAATAGAAAATGTTTCCAAGTGTGCTATCCATTGCTACAAGAGCTCCTTCTCTGCCCTTTCTTGTCTTTTATCATAAAAGAATGTTGTACAAAGGGAAGATACAAATCTCTAGCTTTCTTTCTCTGCCCCTTTAATCTTCTGCTTTGCTTCCTCCTGTGTCTCTTACCCCTGTTGAAGGATGATGTAGGTGCAGATAGCATGAAAGGAGGAGAAAACGTAAACCTGCAAAGCATAAGACCACAGAAATGCCTTACCATGCAGGAGGTTTCTTAGGGACAGCATTATGGTGCTGGTACACGTGGCCCATTTCCTTTCTATTTTCCCCAGCATCAGCAACTGTTGGATTAGGAATCTTCAACTCCTTGTTTAAAAATTGATCACATATAAATATCTGTATAGTAACAGCACATGTAGAAAGCATGCTCAATGAAATGAATTTTGGTATCCAGATGTGAAAGTTCCTGTATACTTAGTTCTTGGAACTACTCAGAATTCAGTGGGACCTTACACAAGGAGTAGCAATTCATTTGCACACTCTCAGTTGAAAAATGGTTACACAATTTTGCTGCTTTTCAGGTCAACCCACTGCTGCATAAATGTCTTGAAAGCATTTGAAAATAAAACAGTTTTAATAGAGTAAAATAATGTTTGTTTAATTCTTTCTTTTAAGATCAGATATGTCTGGTTTGAAAAACTTATCTGAATGCTCATGTATTGAGTTTTGTATGTAGTGTTGTTTGGGTAACCCTAATAAAAGAAGCCAATGCCATTTTTACAAAAGGAATGGTGGTAAGTGAACAAAAATATTAAAACTTTTTTTTTTTTTTGTTTCTACTGATCAAATATAAAATTGGCTGATTAAGACATGGACTTAAATAATGAAATAATTAATATCTGCAGTGCTTAATTTTCAAATTTTTAGCCAAAGTTAACCAGTTACTTCTAAGTAGACAACCTTACTCATTTGGAAAAAGTGGGAACACTGCATCTTTCTACTCGTTTATTTGTGAATTGCTTAAGCTACATTCTCTGAGAATATATTCATGTAACTTCTGTTGGTGTCACAGTTTCATTTTGAAAGTGTTACGGTGGGCATCAAGACAAACCAAACCGTAGACTGTTTTAGCTGGTCCCTGTTTTGTCAGACTAGGTTTGAAAAATGGGAACTAGAAGGTCAGCAACTGAGTTACTCAACCATGCTGAATACAGAGCTATTGCATAGAAAGCATTGCATTGTCAGCTGAGCAGACTCCAGCATACCTGACTGTTTCTGTTGGCTGAGCCCTCCAGAGCTCTAACGGATATGGGGAAAAGATTGGGTTTTTTAAAAAGCATTTTCTGCCCCTCCCTTCTTTCCCCTGCTTTCAGATGGCGTTATACAAACACACAGGACCAGGTGACCTCCTTCACCGTCCTACACAGGAAGTGGCTGTGTAGAACTATAGTAACTGATGACTTATATTTTGATGTAGACAATAATTTCGCTGGCCATCCAGAGATACAATTTTGTGAATTCTGCTCTAGGATAAAATGTGTTTACTGATGTAAATCTGGCACAATTTTCTTGGATTCTTAGAGTTTTTCTGGTTCCAAAGAACTTAAACTTTCTGGCCATGATCTAGCTGCCTTGTTTAGCTGGATTTACACGTGTGGTATGCGACTTTGGCACGTGGATGAGGCACAGCAGAAGTTATGGGTTTCTCCTGCTAAGGAGATATTCTCTGTAACTTCAATATACGACTCCTCATTCTTTTAATCCAAGAATGACTCTTATCTTTCAGGTCACTAGAAAAACTTTTTTTTCCTCTTAATTTATGGTAAAATTGGCTGGCAATGGTCTTTATTTGGAAATGAATTAATGTACTTTTTTATTAGCATGAACTGCATGATTTTTGAAAAAGAATAACAGAATATTTATTCTGCTTTGGTTGCCTTCTGAAGAGTTTCTCTACTACACATTGTATCCTAGCTGAATGAGACACCACCTTCTTTGTCCATGTTCCTCCTTTGGTGAGAAGCAATTACAGTAGTGTTGGTCATGAGGCACTGTGCATCCTGTGAGCTATGGACTATCTGAAATTAGTTTTACCAGTGCAGTAGGATGAGCTGTAGCAGTGCCTCATTGTCCCTATCCCGTCTCTTTTAATGTGTTCAATATGTCTCATTTTTTCTTTCTTGGGTTCACCTTTTGCCAGCTTGGGCAGTGGGTCCACACCCAATGTGCAACAAATTTGGCTGTCCTCATTCTGCATTTTCTGGTGTACCTGGATCAACCCCCCCCACTTTAGTACTGTACTGAAATGAGGATAGATGCTTTTGATTTAGCACGCACCATTATTCAATTTCACTTACCGTTTGACATAAGTGAGGTATTCTGGTCCTGTAATCTGAACAATTAATTTTTTAAGTAATTGCCTGTCAGCTGTGATGGGTGAGCAGCAAAACTGGACAAATATGGGTAGCACTAATGCTGTTTTCCCAGGAGCATTGTTTGCAAGGGCAACTGTGGTATAACCTTTTGGAGAAGACATGGCTCCTCTTTCTCTTTTGACTGTAATTCAAGGGGTGAAGTAAGCACCTCAAAGCTAGGCTGCTTTGCCAAAGAACCTTAAAGCAACCAGCCAGGTTGGTGGTGAATGGTTTTCTTTTTGAGCTTTTAATTTTTTTTAATTATTTTTGAAGGTGGGGTTTGAAGCTCTGTGGATTTGGGGGAGTTTAAATATTAAGGTTTTTTTGGGGGTTGTTTGGTTTTTTTTGTTTTGTTTTTGGTTTTTTTTTTTTTTTTTTGAGACTGAAACCAACCTGGTGTTTGATACTGAAATGTTGAATAACCAGTGTGTTTAACTTTGAAAAGAATCCCAAGTACCTTGGGGATGTTGTATATCCAGATTCTTAGGAAAGCAAAATGCTACTGTAATGGCTCCACTTTAGAGACATTTCAGTCATCAACTTGTTTTCCTCTTACTGTGACCTTAGGGCTCTGCGGAGGAAGGCACCTGACTGGAAGGGTTTGTGATTCCCTGAGCTGGGAAGGTGTAGGTGTGAGGGTTGATTACAGGTTGTTCTACACCTGTACACTCTACTGGTCTGTATCACACCAGGTTGATTTTCATGACTTTTCCCTTTGAGCAAGTACTAAACTGATTGTGGACCTGGCTTTAACTGCTGCACCTATCACCCTTCCCAGGCAAGGGACCTGAAACCCTTTATGCTGGGCAGAAACTCAATGACAACGAGTGGCACACGGTCCGGGTGGTTCGGCGAGGAAAGAGCCTCAAGCTGATTGTGGATGATGATGTTGCCGAGGGTAAGTGTGATTTTTTGATCACTATCTTTGTATCTCTATTTCTAGTCTTTACCGTTATGCCCTTTCTCCCTGTTCCTGTGTGTCTTTCCTCCCACCCCTATCTGTTACCACTTGTGTATTATTTGGTGTTACTATGTTGAAAATGAATGTTCAAGTCTGAGAGACTGTTCTTAGCCAGCACCAGAAACTTCTGTGACAACTGTAATGACGTGAGATACGGGTTTAGGAGACAGGTAAGCTTGCACATATCTCAGACTGTAGAGGTGTTCAGCAGAGCTTTCTCTTGGTCCAGGCTCCTTTTGAGGTAGACTGAGGACACTCCATTCCTGAGTTGCACATGATGGTTTCCAATGCTGTGGAATCAAAGCCAAGGCTCTCTAGACCATTCCTCTGCACAAACTTTTCCTTGATGATAAACCTGCATGCAGTACATGTGTTACAGAGCATGGATTTGTGTCTCTGCTGTTCCTTGGTTTTTTGTTTTGTTTTGTTTTATTGTTTTTTTTTTTCTTTTCCTTTTTGTAGTTTGTGTATTCTTGATTTTTTTTTAAATTTTATTTTCTGCATTTCTAGACAGCTTTTTGAGCTCCTACTTCTTTTTGCAGAGAAATGTAGTTGAAGGGAGGAAATAAAAGATCAGTCAGTCAGGAAAGCTGGTGTGTCCCAGGTTGAGATTTGCATTGAAATGATCAAAGTGCTTTAGATTGATCCTTTTCTAATTGCAAAATTTTAGAGATGATAAATTTCTGGTCCATTTCTCCATGACTGCAAGAGCCTGAAAGCTATCTTTCTTTTCTTTTGAAGGTCTAAAATTCTCATAGTTGTATATAACTTTAGGAACTGGGTTTTTGAGGAAAACATCAGCAGTCCAGAGGCCGATAATAGAATCAAAAAGAGCAGGAAGCCCGGATGCAAAACTAACTGATTGTTAGTTGACACCCATGCTGGTTTGCCAGAAGCTGAAATCCTCTTTTCTGAGTAGCTTCTATTCAGAATACAGCTGGAAGGAATGGCTGCCATACATAGTGCCAGAACACTATATCCTATCTCTGCAAAAAGTTTTTTTCTTCTGTATGAATGTGAATTATTTTAAATATTGTGGTAATTTAGATTATTGGGAAAGCCAGGAGTCAGAAATCTGAAATAAGCCCAAAGAAGTCAGCTTACAGGAAAATGGTTTGAAATACGTTTTCTCGCTGAAGTAAATATATGCTGTGCTATATAGGCTGTGATTTTGCAAGAGAGAACAAGAAACATATGCAAGAAAAATTATTCCCTCTCCTTGTTGGAAGTCAGCCATGGTGGTGGCTTGGTCAAAATTAGCTTATAGGAAAAATGAATTTTATTTAAGAGGGAACTTTTTGAGTTGGTGACACAAGCTGGCGAACACTTCATCCCGATTTGTTCTAAATTTGAGACAATTCTTCTGGGTATGCTTTTTTACGAAGCACCACGAGGTGGCACTCTGCATTACCGAATCGATCCCCCAAAGCCATCTGGTTTTGAAGTCTCTTTTTCACGAAACTGAGTTTATAAATAATAATGATACAATCCTGTACTAAAATAGGATACGCGTATGTACATGTATATGAATTACATAATTAAAGATGCATTACAGCTAAAAATATCAGTTAAAAGAATGCCATCATGGCAAAGTCAAAAGTCAGAAAAGCCAGAGTTAAGATTTTCTGTGCAATCTGTATCCCACTTCCTTGGGCAGATGATAACAGTCTTCAGTGATGTGGTCACATAGATTTTTCCACAGGATTCTTGCTGTCTTAGGCATAGATCAG
Source organism: Edolisoma coerulescens (assembly GCA_013397115.1). NCBI lineage: Eukaryota > Metazoa > Chordata > Aves > Passeriformes > Campephagidae > Edolisoma > Edolisoma coerulescens. The sequence goes on along the minus strand of VWZW01007936.1, from coordinate 1,981,902 downwards.
AAGTCTAAATTGGGCTCCCAGTAAAAATAAACAGCCAATTTGATTTCCATCTTCTTATTGCTTGTTTGGAATAATGCATGCCAGGTGAATTTTGCTCTAAATTTAGACCTGCTTTTTTTTTTTTTATTTTTTATTTTTTTGTGTATGTGTTTTGGGCTACTCATCAATATGTTTATACAGAACTAAGAAGCTTTAACTGGATTTATTACCATGTCTGTGTTATGTGAAGCGAGTGGGCATCTTTTTCCCATTTTGCAGGTTTGGAAACAAGGTACCAGATTAAAGTTGGATGTATTTGGTACCAATTTGGCATGTATTTTTAGTCATTTGCATCAGAATGATTCAGCATGTCTGTAAATTACATCCTGTAAATTAGTTCAACCCTTCTACTTGAAGAATTAGATGTAGACAATTAATGACCACCTATGAAAAATCTGTAATGAAGTGTCTGACTTGGCTTACTGTAGGACATCTAAAGCAGAGACAGAATCCAATTCTTCTGGACAGCATTTTACTGTTTAATCACAAAATCTTTGTCCCACATTCTTCCCGACCTCAGAACAGACCTCAGAACATCAGTGGTAAATGAGACACAAATATAGCAGATATATTCCTCCCTATGACATCTTGCTAGCACTCAAATACCACAGTGGAGGCTGGAATTTTTTCTGTCTGCTACCACTTGAACTAGAGAATTTCTGATTGCTGTAGTAGGTACAGGACTCCGTAGAGCACAGTGGGGGAACTAGAAGTGAACTCTGAAGGTGGGGCTAATGAGATCAGAAAATACTGGATTGCACTCTATGATTTCCTAGGAAATTACATCTCCTGATTCTGATCTTGTACTGCCATGTCCTTTTAAGCTTTTCACTGAACTCCTCCTAACTTTTTACACTACTGCTTCTAACACTATTTCTTTTTTATTAAGCCAGCCCCAATATTCTCATTTTTCACCTTTTCTGAGATTCTGGGCTCACCTCCTCCAAATTCCCTCACTCCATTTTTAATGCCCCCTATATTTGGGCTCCCTGTCCCAGTGTACTCCAGATTTCCCAGTCTTGGCTTTTCTCTCCCCCTCAGGCCACAACTGCCTTGTATTTTTTTAAGTGTAGAAGAACAAAGGAGGAGTTTTCTTGCCTTTGAGCATTGATGTCTCTTAATTTTATTTTTCTAATTTTTTGTTATTCAAAGTGATTTTCTAATTTTAAGAAAATACACTTCTGGTTTGGAAAAATCATAAATTTTCAGTTGATAACACTGAAACTAAGCCTCTAAGAATCACAGCAGTGGAAGCGAGAAAGTTTGTCTAAAGAAATTTCCCCATGTACTATTTCAATTTCTGGAAACTGCCATTTTTCAAACTAAAATAATATTATTTCTGGTAAAGAACTGTTTCAGGATTTAAAAACATTTGCATTGGTCCTTACACTTGAATTCCAAATAGTCAGAAATTTGTGATTGCCTTCAGCTGCTTCTAAGTTTGATCAGCTGTGTCTGCGTGGCTTGAAGTTTTCCGTGCTCTTTGTTTAGCTGCATTTTTATTTAGATCCACTGGTAAAATTTGGAATAAGTGAAAAAGGTGAATTGGTTTGTGTAATATTTTTTCTTCATATTTGAAGTAGATAGCTGAAAACATTTTTTCTAATAACAACTGTGCTCGTTTGCTCTCTTTGAATAAAACTTGGTCACATTTGGACAAAGTATAAACTGAGAAACTGCAGTTTGTACTTGATCATGAGAGGTGAGTTAGGAATATTTCAGTGTTTCCAGAGGCTCTAATAAAGAAAATGACCATCAGTTCATTTAATCTGACTCTCTATATACTACAAGCCAGGATGTATCATCTAAGTGTCTTTATAAATGTGTTCAGCTTTCATTCTATCCCCAACACACACAAAAAAGGTCAAAGTTAGAATTAGTAGGAAAAGTCTTTAAAGGACTACTGGGTTTTTTTGTTGGTTGATTTTTTTTTTTTTTTTTGTCTTTTAATGCCTGGAAACTCTTTAGGTGAGAAATGCTAGGAGATTTCAGGAGACAGCACAGCATATGAGAAAGCTCAAAAGTCCCAGTTGATATAACCTAGGGGAATTGGAGGAGTTTGTCCTGGATTCAGCTATGGTGATTGGTATGATTCCCAGGTATAATCCCAATGACTGACAAACATCTCTTGCAGTGAGTGGTCGAGAGTTGTGTGTATATGCTTGCTGACCAGTAGATGCAGTCAAGTATGATACTGTTGCTAAATTTGTCTGTCTATAGCACACTGGAGAAATATTTATTCAGGTCTTTATCCAGTTGTCAAATTTCAAAAAACTAGTGTGAATTTAAATATCTTTGTTCCTTCTGGTTTTTAAACCTGGTGAATTTGACCAGCATATTAAAATGTTAGGAGAGGGACCAACAGGTAGTGTGTCTGTTTGCTTTGGAAAACCTTCTAAAAGAGAGGGCTTCACTTGTGCAGTGATTATGATCATGGAAAAAACACACTTGACTTGGAGAAAATTAATTTAATTTGCTGCCAATTAAAAACAGACTTGAATGGTGAGAAACAAAGACAAAAAGTAAAAAACAGTGTCTGCCACCCTCTTTTATTGCGTTTGCTCCTTCCTGCCTCTCCCACCTGCCCCCACTAGGCGGAGCAGGGGGCTGGAGAGTAGCGGCTGCAGTCAGCCTGTCACAGCTCCTCTCTGACGCTCCTTCCTCCTCACACTTCTGTCCTGCTCCACTGTGGGTCCTACCCATGGAATGCAGTCCTTCATGAAGTGCTCCAGCATGGCTTGTGGCCATAGGCTTTCAGGAAAACCTACTCCAGTGTAGGCTCTCCAGGGGCTGCAGTTCCTTCAGGAAATATCCGCCTGCTCTAGCACAGGAGTCCTCTGTGAGTTGTGGTGTAGTTGTCTGCACCACTACAGTCTTCTCTGTGGATGCTGGAGAATTTCCACTCTGGCACCTGGAATGCCCCCTCTCTCTTTTCAGTTCTTGGTATTCATAGGGGTTTGAGTAGTTTTTTCCCCCCTTTGTTTCTTACTTGTTGGTAGCATTATGTCCTTTCTTAGACGTTTTCCCCCAGGCACCACCATCGTGGCCAAGGGGCTCAGCTGTGCCCTGTGGTGGGTGGGTTGGAGCAGTTTGGAACAGGCTGTATCAGGTATGGCATAGGCCCGGCCTCTCTTCACTAAGGCTGCCCTGCAGCCGCCCCACAGCCAGCACCATGCTGCGTAAACCCAATGCAGAACTGCAGAAAATGTCATGAGAGAAAAAATAATGGCCTTTATATAGTAGAATTTGAATAGTGGTTGTGCAGTGAATGATAGGAAAACAATTAAATTCTTAGTATTTCATTCATTCCTGTTGTTTACTTAATGGCCCAAGGCCCTTTTAGAAAAGATACTTGCATATGTGACCAAATAGTTAAAACTACCTTAATGAAGAACTACGGAGGGCTAAAATAAGATTGGCTGAAAGGGTTTTCATTCTGATGTTGCCCAGCGTGTCTTTATACCATAGTGTTGTATTTCATCTGTCTGTACGGGTTCTGTGTCTGCACTGGTGCCTAGCACACTTAATGAAACATTTAAATATGCTGTAGGAGTAATCTGACAGTAGTATTTGGTATACTGAATAGCTCAGATATTTTGAGAGGTTAAAATCTGTCATGATGTGGTGAATAGCCCAAGTGATAGGTCGATGATTTAAATACACGGAGGGCTTTTTACCTGTTGCATTTTTGTGCGTTTCCCTCCTGCCATGCTCTTAAAAGAAGAGGAATAACATCGGGCACCAGGGGAAAACAATGGAAAAAATATCAGCAATTTTATGACTGTTCTCACTTCTCTCACTGCTCTATTTATATTAATCTATGTTTATCAAGTGTTTTCAGGAAGCGCACTTGGAAAAGTTGTTTCAGAAGTGTTTAAGTTGTTTGGCAGATGGTCTGCTGGATCAAATAGATCACTGTAGGCTTTAAGGGAGACACCTGGTCTTCTTCACAAACAAGAAAGTCTGCGAAGCACAGGGAAAAGTACAGAGCTTGCTGCCCATGGCCCTTTAGGGGCATGTCTTTTCTGCCAGGTTTTGGTAACTGCTAGACTCTTGCATCTCTACCAAGCCTCTTCATCAAGATTCTGTACATCTTTTCTTATGCAAGCTACTGAACAGTGATCAGATAGGATTTAGTTCTGCTGTGAGTCTGGAAACTGGCATGTGAAGGGCTCTGTATAGCCTGTTGCTGATCTGCAATATTCCTCTTTGTTCCTGTCCTTCAGGCACAATGGTTGGTGATCATACCCGTTTGGAGTTCCACAACATCGAGACAGGGATCATGACAGAGAAACGGTACATCTCTGTCATCCCCTCTAGCTTCATCGGCCATCTCCAGAGCCTCATGTTCAACGGGATGCTCTACATTGACCTGTGCAAGAACGGTGACATTGACTATTGCGAGCTGAAGGCACGCTTTGGTCTCCGCAACATCATAGCTGACCCCGTGACATTCAAGACTAAGAGCAGCTACTTGAGCTTGGCCACCTTGCAGGCTTATACATCCATGCACCTCTTCTTTCAGTTCAAGACCACCTCAGCTGATGGTTTCATCCTCTTTAACAGTGGTGATGGCAATGACTTTATTGCAGTTGAGCTAGTCAAGGGGTAAGTGGCTTTCTGTTATTTTCTACCAGCTTATTTATAGATAAACTTACTTAAAGGTGAGCTTAAAATGCTTGCATGAAGGGAAATTCACCTGATACTCATGTTTTCTCTGTTTGCTGAGCTGTAAGACAAAGCATTTAAACATAAATGCTGAAGCTTAAGATTCCTGATTTTGTCACTGACTTCCTCCCGTGGCTGTGGGAAGGGCATTTTTACAGTGTGCAACATTAGTACTTCAAGTCATCTGGACATAGTTAAACGAATGTTTTGTTCTGTCAACCTCACAGATTAGCACAGAGGAGGAGGACATGTGCTGAGGGCTTTGTATCTCTCTTCTTCCCTGCTCCCTCCCCCCCTTTTTTTTTCCCATTGTAATACTCATTTTTCTGCCATCTCCAGTGAAGGAAAGAGAAAAAGCGCATGGGCTTCTGAATTTGTACTTCTGCTGGTGATGCTTGACGAAAACCGAATTCAGCTTGCTTTTGAGCTGCTATAGTCTTTTCAAAAGACCAAAAGCTTATTAAAAAAAATTCCTTTGTTAGCTGAACAAATTCTGATCTCTTATGATTTAGTCATGGTAGGCATGTTTAGCACAGTTTACTAGTCCTGTTTATTTCAGTTCAGTCTGGTTTTGTTTTTAGCTTTGCACATATTTCTGTAAGTGGGACATTGAGTAATAAAAAAAGCAACAGTCATGAGCTCCTGGTGCTCTGTTGAGAGTTGAATTTTGTTGTCTTTTTTTTTTTTTTTTTTTCTTTTCTAAGTGGAATACTTCTCTTCCATCCTCAGGTGGATTTTTGTGTTTGAACTATATAAATAATTCAGGGTAACACTCCCATGACTTCAGTCTTCGTTAGGGTCTTTATTTTTTGCCAAAAGCATTGCTAATTGTTTTTCAGCTGTTTGCATAAGTCTAGGATCTCATGTGAATTTTAGTACAATATTTCAAGTGAGTTTCCCAATTAACTTCTTATGGGAATTATTCAAAACTCAGAATGAACCTGGGGAATATATGCCCCAAATAAGCATGCCTAGTGTTGCTCCCCAGTACATTTATCAATATTACCAATTTAAAAAAATCATTATATGCACAGACAGTGTTTTTGTAGATCTGAGAAAACTTTGTGGAAAGGAGGAATGTTTTATGGTTAGAATCTGATTAGTTGAAATGTTGTCATCTTAAAATACTAATCCTTACACTTTGATGGAAAGGAAACAGCTATATTCTTTCAAAGCAGTGGCTAATATTTTGGCTTATAACTTTCTAATCCAGAGATATTTCCGTTCATGGCTTTTTAAAGTTAATTTATCCACTCTGGCTAGAATAAGGGTCAGTAATGCTGCAGTTCTGCCAGAATTTTAAGTAGTTCTTGCTATGTTTACAGGTATATACACTATGTGTTTGACCTTGGAAATGGACCTAATGTTATCAAAGGCAACAGTGATCGTCCTCTTAATGACAACCAATGGCACAATGTCGTCATTACCAGAGATAACAGTAACACACACAGCCTAAAGGTGGACACTAAGGTGGTCACTCAGGTTATCAACGGTGCCAAAAATCTGGATCTTAAAGGTAAACTCTACAAGACTGACAGATTCCCCCTTTATTCTTCCAGGGCTCAACTAGTGAACAAGACAAAGCTTACAGTAACCATGCATTACAGAACAATAAATCTGGACTTCGCACATTTTGGCTTTCAAATTCATTTATCTCTTTTTTGTTTAACAACTTCTTGTAGCAGAATAGTTTGTCGTATTTTGCTTTTTTCAGAAATTGTCATTTTGTGGTTTTTCCTAGTTAGGTAGCAATTACAACTGGGATTATTCATGGGGTTTAGTGAGGGGGTTTTGGGTTATTTTTGGTTTTTTTTGATTGGCGGGGGTTGGGGTTTTTTTGTGGGGTTTTTTTGGTTTTGGTTTTTTTTATATTTGTTTTTTGGGTTTTTTGGTTGGGTTTTTTTTGTTTGTTTTGGTTTGGTTTTGGCTTTTTTTTCTGTTTTGTTTTTATTTTGGTTGGTTGTTTTGTTTTGGGGTTTGCTTTGGTTTTTTGTAATAATGGAAACAGAAATGACTTCTTGCACAATATGTTGCTCTGTTTTTAACTTCCTCTGAACATGTGTACACTTTGCTTTATTCACATTTAGTGGCAAGAAAAGTGACTCTAGAAGGTGTGTAACTTTCTTCTTCTTTTATGTTTACCACTCCCTGCTCTAGGTGATCTCTACATTGCTGGCCTAGCTCAAGGCATGTACAGCAACCTCCCGAAGCTTGTGGCCTCACGTGATGGATTTCAGGGCTGTCTGGCATCTGTGGACTTGAATGGGCGTCTGCCTGACCTTATCAATGATGCTCTGCACCGCAGTGGGCAGATTGAGCGTGGATGTGAAGGTATAATTGATTTCAGAGAGGTTCCCTTCTCCAGCACTCACTTCATACTTCATTGTAGTACACTGTGCATCTACTTGTTTACCTTACTGTCCATTTCATTAGTTTGCTTCCGTTGCAATATCCTTCACTACACTTATGTCTACCAAATGCAGCTTAAGGATTGCAAGTTTCTGTGAGTAGCTTAGCAGCTCTTTTTTTATATGCTCCATCCCCTATGAGTTGGTACCTTCAGCAGTGGGAAAGGATGGTACTAGAGGATGGACTACATCTTCCTCGTAGTTTTCTCAGAGTGGTTTATTACCATCACAGTAGTCTTAAAGTAGTTTGGAAGATGTTCTGAGCATTCAGTTCATTTGTGCTTCAGAGCACCCTTTCTTGGGATCCACAGAAGTACTTTGAAGAACAAAGAGAGACAGGGGAAATGGAAGGTAGAAGGAGCTGAAGGGTAAAGATTGGACCAAAAGAGGAGTTAATTTTTGATGGGGTGGGCCTCCAGTGAAAGCACTAGAGGCATTGCCTCTTCTGCCTGGAAAACATTTCTCTTTTCTAGCCAGTTTAGAACTAAGTGGGATGAGTTACTTTTTCAGGCATGTAAATAGTAGTGATTTCTTGAAGCCTCTTTAAATAATTTGATGTTCCTGTAAGCTCCAATGAGTTAAAAGAATGTTGATGTCAGCATCACTGACTCAGTAAAATGCATATGGCTTCAATTCCCAAAGCGCTTGGGATACTTACCATCCAAAACTCCAAGGTTTTGCTGTCTGGGTTAAATGATAATCACCATTATGTCTAGAATCACTCAGTACCAGTCTGCTATGTTGGCTACCAGTCATTAGAGGAGGACAGCTTTTTCTATAAAGTTTGTATGTGTGTTTGCTAAGACAAGATGTATGTCCCAAACTGATCCTTCAGAAATTTCACAAAGTGAAACGACTCCTTGATCATCTTTCCCTACTGTGTCAAGTTTACAAGTTTCGTCATGTTGAAGCCTTGCCACGTGTCAAGACTGTCCATTCTTAGTATTGAAAGTATCATCTTAGAGGTAACTTTGAGTACCAAATTGACCATCCAATTAGATCTGATCCATTGCTTGTGTCTCAGTGTTCTGGATGGCTGGGAGCTCTTGTGTCCCAGCCCTCCTTCCATGCTCCCGGAATGATACTCTGGTTTGTGAGAATTTTTTGTCCTCTCACTCCATGTTGACTCCTATCTCACACCATTAGTGGGTTCCTCATAGTTGTAGGCTGGTTTTTTTCTGTCTTTCTCTCTTTTTCTTAATAGTGTCTATTAACCACTTTGTTCCTTGTGGAAATGAGCACAGTGTAGGAGAGCTTGTGTCTTTGCCCATTTGTGGCAGAGTCAACATGCCAAAAGAAGTGCACCTTTTCTGTATCGTTTATAAGTTTCAAGGAAAGAAAATGCATTTGAGGTTTATGAAAAAGTTTATTCTGTTTATCCTTGATGCACTGAAAGCTCTTTAATATTAATGATTTTTTGATAACTCTTTTGTTTAAAATTATCTTAATCCATTGGCTGTTTAGCTGGCATGTGATCTCTACTAGCCCTCCTCCTTCAGAGGATTCCCCAGTTAGACTATCGTGTTGTTCTGTGTGTGGCTCAGGAACAGAGCCAGTATGCTTTCCCAGAAGACTCTGTCCCATTATTGGAGATGTGGTGTTTCCTTCTCCTGTACCCAGTGTAGTTCTTTGATTTAGTGTTGTATTGCTGAGGTTGTGTAACATCAGTGCCACTCCCAAAACACATAACGTGGCACTTGCCTTGTCTGTGTGCCGCTGTGGTACCAGCACAGCTGCTGCCTGAATGTGGAGATTGGTTCACTTTCCAGAACGCAAAGTCCCCTTCTCTTCTGAAGTCCTTCAAACAGGACTCAAAATTGGAAAGAAACCTAAAAAAATGTAAGGGTAAGGGTAAGGTCAGTGATGGTCCTCATTCTCTCTTTGGAAGAACTTGATCTTGGAAACCTGTGCCTGTGCTACCTTCCCAAATGGTTCCTGCTCAGTACCAAGGGAACTGCTGAAGAGGATGGTATTCTTTTTCCCAACATATTTAATATTAGTAAAAAACCTGAGAATTTGGTCACCATAAAGCAGTTACATTTGTTGGTTTTTTTTTTTTTTCTTATTTTTTGAATCATAGCAATCCTCAAGGCTTCATCTCAGATCTTTCTCGCTTCCTGCTGGTGCCTATTCTTACAGTTGCCGATGAAAGTCACACCTATCTCCCATTCTCCAAGGAAAGAAAAACTCTAAGCGTGTTCAGTCCTTATTTACGTCCCCCTAGTTTGTTTCCATCTGAAGTGATCTTAGATGCAGTCTTAATGTTTTTAAGGGCAGAAGTCCCAAATAGTCCTTCCTGCCTCATGATGTTCAAATATGTTTTTAATAAATAGTTGCAGGATTTTTGTCTGAATAGTTGTTCTGTGTGTTGATTTGCTATACATCTCTATATTTCATCATGAAGGGCAGAGGCACCACATCCATGATGAGAACATGCATGCTGAAAGAAATGTTATTCGATTCCCATATATGAATCTTGTCTTTCAAAGGTCATGTGAGAGATTTCTGCTAATGCTTGTCTTTTGTTGCGGCTTTGCTTTCAGAGACAGAGATTACCATGTGGCAGCTGTTTTCTCAGAAACTGTCAGTTTGATCTCAGGACAGAATTAAAGAACGTGTAGACGAAGAAAGCCTTGAGAACAGTAGAATATGAGATGTAGGTCAGCAGAGAGCACTGTCCTGGCTAAGATGCACCAGTACTGCTACAAAGGGGTGACATTGTTGCACCCTGTTCGTGTTTGTTATCTCTGTTCATGTATTTCAGTACCCTGTTTCATACCACCAATTAAGATTCACAAGTTTTAATAGGAAAATAATATTCCTTATTGTCTTGCTTCTGCTGCCACCTCCTTTTATTCAATTTGAGGAAGCCGTTGAATTTCCTTGACCACATTCCTCCTGTCATGTGCTTAAGCATGATTCAGCCTCCCTGTGCACCAGAGCACACACCTACCACAGTATAGAATTATCTGTGTTCCAGTGATGAGTAAGGCTTCTACTTGAGTAGGAAGCACTTTCAAGAAATTGTATTTATGGGACATCTTTTTCTTTGGAATCTGAAGAATTCCAAAACAGTCATATGTACGAGTCACTCTTGAAACGCAGGCATCCTTGAGACTGAAATTAGCTGGTGTTTAATAGTGTATAGGAGTTCTAAATAAAAGCCAATTCAAGACTTAAGGCAAGAATCACTTTATCTCTGGTGTCATATCCGTTCTATGGCTATTATTTCTTTAAATTATAGGGATTTGTTAAGGCTAGCAAAACTAAGTAACCTCCTCGTCCTGTTTGTTAGGTAACATATCAGGTCACTTTTGCTTCATGCAGCTTCCATGTGTGCTGTACAAATTTATGGCTTCAGCTTTTGAAGTCTACCATTCAATCACCAGTGTGTTTGACAAGATGGTAGCTACCACACTGGCATGTTTTGTGTTTCAGTGTGTCCTGTAGTACCATTGCTTTTGGCAAAGGATTTTGAGGGGGATTGTCTGAAAGCAGAGAACCCAAGAACGTCTGAAATGTCAAGTGAGTTTATGGAGTTAAAGCTTCATATCACACACGCTTTTTTCTTTTTTTTCTTTTGCATGTGGTGATTTGGTTTATTTTCATTGCTCTTTTGCAATTGCTCCATTCCTGATTTTTCAGGAACAGCAGGCAGCTCTTCACAGATCTTGAAGGTCTGGTCAGATCTGTAGTGGCAGCTTGTGTTTCCCTGGAAGGGATTTGGCAAAGCCAGAAACCACCTTGCTGCCTACTCTGTTCAGGTGTGCTACACACAGCTCTGAGGAGAATAAATCTTGTGGAGAATGACATGATACCAATACACTTGTTCATTTTTACAGTATCTTGAGCTCTTGTGCTCACTGCAGCTTTCATCACTATATCTGACATAACAAGAGGGCCCTACCCCTTACCACCACCCCAAAAAAAGGTATTGGTGAGAGGGCCTGAGAGAAAAGCTACCAAAGGTTGGAAGTGGTTGAGACTTAAATGGTTCTTGTATCCATGTTGCATCAGGGTATTAAACTGACTGAAGAGACAAAATGAATTCTCAGAAAGGGCTTCAAATGGGAGGGCCTCTTCTAGCGGAAGCTTGAAGGCAAGTCTGCCACCTACTTTGGGCTTTGCTTTTCCCACCCATGAAATTCGTCTGACAGATATTCATGTATTAGTGATAAAAGTATGAAATTCATCTGTGTCTTGAAAACCACTTTGAAATAGTGCTCCTAGACACGAGCAAAGCATTAGAAACTGAAGAAAAGAAGTCTTCTATCAGGACGTAGTTTTCTCCAGTCTCCATCTCAACAGCCTATGAGGGGTGGTTGGAAACTTTTTAGTCCTGAGTTTGAATACAGACTGTTCCTACATCAAACATGCACAGTTTGAGAGAAAAGATGTCTGCACTGTGGTGTATGTGAAGAGTTGGTAGATAGAAGAAGTTGTACCTGGTGACCTCCTTTCCCTTCTTTAAAGTAAACAATTTAAACTTCAGCTCAGCTTTTTCTCACTTACAGACTTTAAAAATGAATTCTTCTTGCTGAACTCCTCATTCCTGATCTTACTAGTAGATGAATGGATCAGTTTATTCCATCCACGATAATCTAGACTGAGTGATTCACTGCTTTTTTCTCAATGGTCCTCAAAAAAGTTAAGCAGGTGTTCAACCTTTTGTGTAGTTTAAAGAGGATGCCCTCAATATTAATGAGTACTTTGTGCTTTTGAGGCATTTTTTCACCTCTTTATTAATTTGCCATATGTTCTTCTGTGTTTTCCTTTCTTTTATTTGGACATCCCTATGTTGCTTACCATGGGCACTAGAGCTGTCTGAAATTCACCTGCACATTCTAAATATTTTCACCCCATCCTGCCCCAGCCAAACCAACCTAACAGCAGTGGCTAAAGAATATTTTATTTCTTCCACAAGGTAGTTTTCTATCTGTTTTAGAGATGTTGCTTCTACCTCACCTGTTCCACTAACAGCTTCTCACAAAGGAGACTGATTATTATTAAACTGGCTGACACTATTCCAGATGTTTTGGGACATTTTTTTGGTCCTAATTTAATCTTCTTTCCAGATCCCACAGTAAAATCATAATCTTTTGCTACTTTCCATGAAATAGTATAGTTAACCTTTGGAATTTGCTGGTGCATGAAAAGCATGAATGACACATACAGGCTGGATAATCAGAAACACATTTTGCATACTAAGCAGTATGTGGAAAACAGCAAATCTAATCTTACACTTAAAGTCTCACAGCAGGATAATGTCAAAAAGGATTTCACCCTTCATCTGCTCAGTAGAGAAACTTCAAATCTGGTCATACTTCACTTTCTCTCTGGAATCAAAGGTTGTCCATTGACGAGTGGAGCATTAATTTGCTCCATGATGGTTTGACATCTCTCCTTTTCCATGCTTTTGTATTCTATTCTCATATTGCTGCTGGATTTATTGAACAAATATGAGCTTTTCTCTCAGCTACAAAGAAAATGAGGTGCAGGGAAGTAGGAAAAGTACTTGTTTGTTATAGAGAAATTACTTTGTTAGAATAAGTGTTGAAAATTATTCATGGAGAAATGCATCCTTCTCTTTCTATTCCTTCCCCCTTTCTTTTCAATTTTGTTTAAGGAAAAAGGAATTTTATAGCTCTGTGTAGTAAAGCAGTTTCAAAAGTGGGAAGAAAAATCTGACTATCTTGAAGGGGAGGATAATTGCCATCTTGAGTCATTCATAGGCTGTGAAACAGTAGCAAAGATTCAAAATGTTAAAATTCTTAGGAAACACAGGAAATGTCATCTGTACATGTCAGTTCTAAATTATTGGGTTGTAAATGTAAAAGAAGACAATGGGGAAAGGAGAACTACCAATCTTTCTTCAGTATCAGCTATGATATTAGAACTTTAAAGAACAGAAGGTTAAGAAGGTAGGTATGCACTTCTTAAATAACCATCTTTTGAGCAATGAGGTTGATGATTTGGTGTTTTCTTGTTCTTGTTGTGCTGTGTAATAGAAATATTTAACCTTCAGTGGCAGGAGATTGAGGAGGTGCTGCCTGTGCTCCCATCTTTGTCCTCTACATTTTCCATTCTGAAAGAGAAAACTTAGAATCAAGATATAACACACCAAAAATCTATGTGGCTTCCTTGTAAACTGGACTCCATTAAAAAAAGCAAACCAACTGAACAAAGTAAACAAAAATAAGAGGCCCAAACAAAATTTTAAAAAGAGACAATAAATCCTGTGCCTACATTAAAGAGCATCAGTGATATTGTTTTGCTTTTAATGCTCTTCAATTTTCAGAAAGTGTGTTTGGATCTTTAGACAGTCAGACTTAGTAGATCTCTGATATTTTTTTGCCGTGTGGACTATGATTTGACCACACATAACAAGATAATTCTGACCTAGGTGAAGGAATGAGCTGGTGCTCTTCATTTTTTTGATTGCTCTGATGACTGATTAAGACTATATGGGTCTAAAGTCTGAGCTGTCTGCTTGCCTGTTGATGTGAGTTTTTTTAAGGATGTGTTGAAATCCATGAGCAGGTGACAGCTTGTGAGGGGGCAAGGTGCTACTGTCACTTATATCCAGTGTCAAGTTCAGTTCTTTGGATAAACATGAATTTTTGTCTTATAGTTATCAGTCCTCTATGGTTTTCTGTCAATAAATCCACTTTGGACAAAAAGCCAAACAAACTAAATACATGCTTGACTGAGGTACTGAAAGTCAAATAGATTTTTTTACTTAAATGGATTCTATCTATTTCTCAAATAAGACAAAATCTCTCTAAAATTATTGGTAAATGCTGAGAGATGGGTTTAAGAATGTGATGTTTTTTCTTCTCTTTGTATTATCTGTAAATTTTGTGATTTTGTGTATGCGTGAATGAAATGCATTTCTTCTCTTTTTATTTGATTTTGTTATCTGTTGGTTGCATTAATGTAGTGATTGTCCCTCTGCACCCTTGTTGCTTACGTTGTCGTTTCTGCATGTTTTGATTATGCATGTTGGCTGTGATAGTTATACCAACTTTTATTTATTCAAAGTGATGTTACCCTGGTTTATCTGCCTTTATACTAACCTGTTGTTTATTGTTTTTGCTTTTTTTTTGTTTGGTTTTTTTTTGTTTTTTGGTTTTTTTGCTAACAAAGTTGAGTTGACCAAAGCTGACCTGCAAGGTAGAGAAGGTTGTTCTTCACCATTACTGGTTTCAATGAAAGATGCTTTTATGTAACATTTGGTGCCTTTTACTGGATGCAGTCACACCTCTAAGACAGGAACAGAATGACAAACCCCAGCGTCTCCGGAGGGGGATAGATGGGTTGAAGAAAAACGTGGCAAACAATGGAGCTGCTTCTGTTGACCTGGGGGGTTTGACTGTATCAATCTCTGAATAGCCATAAAAGCACCAGTTGATTTCCTGGAAAGCCTAATGATCAGGCAAATAGCTGCTGTGCATCAAAACGTAGAAGGCCCTCAGAGCTTTACGAAACAGAAAGCTGACTTAATTTCTTTAGTACTGATCTTAAGAAGTGAGATCTGGAGGTAAAAACTGGTTGTTTTTTTTAAACTTAGACTTCAAAAAAAACCCCACAGAAATAACTTTCTGGAATTTCAATTTTTAAATAAAACGAAAAAACCCAGATCTCTAAACTACAAACCACCTTAATATTTTGAATGGCATTTTACAAGCCATAATCTGGGCAGGAAGGGTTCCTGTTTGTAGGAGGGGTCAGCACAGTAGCAGAACCAGAGAGCAGCACATAGGAGCAGCTGTTAACACCGAGGGGGACGAGGAGGCCCCTTGTCCTGTCTTAGCAGTCAGAGCTGCCAACATTACGCTCATCCTGTGCCACAAAGCTCCTTCCCCAGCGGCTGTTGCTACACCAGTGATGTCAGAGGCTTCCCCCAAAGAGACCTTCTGACAAGTCCATGTCTGCAGGCCCCTGGTGGTACAGAGTGCCTGGTGCCTGTCCAAGAAACTGGGGCTGAGTCCTCTGCAGATCGTGTGTCCTTGTCGAGGAGCTGTGTCACCAGGTCAAGGAGTTATTCGAGAAAGTCAGTAGGTTGAGTAGCATTTGTGAGAATAAGAAGGAAATCAGGTATTCTCAGAGACCCTACAGACTATTTGCCTGGGACATAAGTAAGGAAACGTGCCTATTAGAAGTTAATAGGTCTTTGATACTAATATAACCAGAGAGAGGTTTTCCATGGCATTGAAAGTGTATCCTTTTAAATATGATAATGGAAGCATACTTCCCAATTCATCTGTAAAGATTGCAATATAGAGTACAAATTAATTTATTCCTGAATGCCATGAAAGTTAAAAATTTGCTCCTCCTTTTTGATGGAAAAGGAGATAATGGTTTCAGGTATAAGGGAAAGCCAGAGGCATTGAACCATGTGTCTCTGTTTAGCAGTCCTGAAACCACAGATGGCATCTGTTACGGGGTCATCTTAGTCACCTTGAAATTTTATATCTAAGCCACTTCATGTCTAAGGTTCTGTTGTGAGACAAAACATAGAATGTTCCTGTTTCACCCTCTGAGATAGAGACGTCCTGACATTTTACATAACCCTGGAATTAAGGTTTCGTAGCTTTAATCACGTGCTTCATAAACTCCTTTTCTATTCACTGTGTTTACTCTGGAGACCTGGTGATATTGCTGACCTCATCTAATGTAATAGATGCCATTTTCAAATTAAAATATTCTGGTTCTGTATTCCAGGTATAGGCAGGTAGCCGTTACCTTTCCTTCAGCATATCATCTGTGTTTTTGGTAGAGTTTGGTGTTCTGTGGCTCAGTAGAAAAGGATAAAAATAAATTTGGAGGAATAAGGATGTTTTAATGGCTAAATAGTTTATCACTGTAGCAGTTGTTGACAGAAGCATGTTAAGAGGTACCCTCTCACCAACAGATAATGATACTGACAGTCTGAGATAATTTTAGCAATTGGATCCATAGGAGACACTGAATCTGAAAGATTCGATGGCTTTGAGGTAGACAGAAGTTAATGTGATGTATTTTGCTTTATGCATGTGGAGCATCTGACTGCAGCTGCATTTTGTTGGCATCTCTCACCTGTTCTCAACTGTAAAAAGCTGAAGTACTCTGTCTTACAGAGGTGAGGGATATAGAGAGGTGCTGCCCCTAGCAGATTTCTGAGGTTTATGTAAATGAAAGTGGTAAAAGATGAGATTTGAAAAAATAGGAAATATTTGTGGGCTGGGACCGATGCGATAAGAAAAAATGTCCTGGAAGCACGCTGGAGTATAAATAACTTTAGGATTAAGATGTTGTGTGCCGTCCACTCAAATTGTGGCAATGATTTTGGGACTTACGTTAGACATCAGCGAGTATTGTGTTTCTCTTGCCACAGCCACTGTTGTTCTCTGTAGTCAGTTATGTGTCCATCAGAATTCAGAATGCATGCTCAGGAATTCCTGAGCTTGATTTTTGACGTTTACTGAAGTGGATGCATCATGAACAGGAAGTTCTGGAGCAAAGAGATTTGTTGTTTTGACTTTTCCAGAGTCCTCAGAACCAAAGGTGTGTTACAGCTGCGAAGATTATTCCATCTCAAGCTCAACTTTTTACAGAGGTCTTAACCTGTAGGAGTATTTGCCCTTCAGATAGAGAAATCTGATTGCATTGAAGCCTAAGGGGAAGCATTTGTCTTGAGTGCATAAAGTGGATTATTGGCTTTTCAGGAAACCAACCTTTGCTAAATAGGTTTGGCTATTTCAGGATAGGCCATGACACCTTGTACTTAAGAGCTGGACTTGATGATCCTTGTGGGTCCCTTCCAACTCAGACTAGTCTGTGATTCTGTGATTCTTTTATATTACTGTGATTTGCAGTGGGGAAGGATGTTTTTCCAGTTGACTGTTTTTCTTGTTCACTTACAGCCCTTTCAATTTTCCTTTATGCTTTTAGTTTCTGTGTCTGAATGTCCACATGCTGTTTACTTCCTCTCCTTCATTTGCATCTACCTGTCCCTTGTTGCATTTTGTGTGCAGACATACTCCCTTTTACGCAGTTGACTTTTTGTTCTATGGTTTGGGTTTTTATTCTTTTAGGGATTTTTTGTTCTTCCCTCACCAGATGTGTATAAGCACGTTGCTCAAGACCTTTTAGGTTACTTAAAAATGGAGAGTGGAAGGGTGGCAAGAGGGAGGAAGATAGGTATATGCCAGCTTAGACTAATGGGAAAGAAATCCCAAGAAATCCCACCACTTTGCAGATCCATTTCTATGGATTGCCATTGCTGCTTGATTCCCTTCTTCTGTAACCTTGAGATAGATGTCCTGTCTGTGGGAGAAAGTACATTTGTGCATATTTGTTATTTTAACTAGTCCCAGTTCCTGAAGTTTTCAGACCAGCCACTTATTTGGAACAAAAGGACTCAGCACCATGACTTATATCAGGTGAATGAAGTGTTCCGGCTCTGTGGAGGCACTGAAAAATGGCTGCATTTTTCAGAGGATGGAAGAATGCTGGCTTTTGAGTTATTTCTGACAATGAGCAACTTTAAATATGGAACCTGACAGATGCCTAACCTTATTTAGGTGATGAAAGGGATGATGAGTTCTTAACAAAGTATGAAACTGAGAGCTTGAGGAGCTGGCCTTGCAATCCTTGAAAGTCTGTTTGGTTTTTGGTTCTGGTTTGCTATATTAGTCTGTGATATTCCTGCTTTCTGCTATCTGTGACTCAAAATACAGGATCTAACTTTCTGAATCATGACTGAACCTTGACAATAATTTAGTTTCCTACATTTCTGCAAAGTAAATGCTGACATACCGCCAATATGTATTTGGCAGTTATATGGTATGGTCCATCACATAAAGTGATGGTTCCATGAGATTCAGACTTAATTTTGTTCACTTTTTACTCAGAAAAAATCTTTTTTTCCCCAAGTTATCCTAAAATTGGAAAACTTATTTGGATTAACTTTGTTTCCTACTTAACCTGCAGGAAGAGTGAGTCCTGGAACAGGTTTATTTTCTGCCTGGTGCATATGGTTTCCAAGACCTGATGCCTCTGAGCTGAACTGCTATTGCACATTGAATTAAAAAAGGCTGACGATCTCTGGTTATGAAAGAGGAATGCTGACAGAAGTAGAGTGTAGATTTATCAAAGGTGTAAATTGATTGTAGCGTCTGACTTGTAGTGGTAGAGATATTTCAGTGCTGGATGGCATTTGTAATTTAGGAACTATAGGACTAAAGAAGCACCTTATTCTGCAAAGGCTGTAAAGATGTCTTATGTATATTACTTTCCTATTGCTTCCTAACATCTTTGAAGTTACAAGGGAAAAAGATGAGAGCATTTAGGAAGATGAAGAATGAAAATGGGACCGTATTGTCATTGAACTTCACCTGTTGCTGATCTTCATCTTATTGAGACAATAATGTTAACAGAAATGGTTGATTCCTTTCAAAAAGAGTGAATTTTTGATGTGTGGAGGAAGGTGTTATGTGCAAGACCAATAATGGTTTGCTTATCTTAATATTTATTGCTAGTTGTGATCAGAGCGTGAAGCAGTTGTGTTATAATCCTGCAGCTGCTGTGTAAAGAAACTGATTCCACATGTAACTTGACGGAACAATAAACACAATACTGTCTTTTATTTCTCAAGTTCCTTTTCCTGCAAAGAGCTTTCAAAAGATACAGAACGAACAACTTTTCTTGCCAGTGAAACATACCTACCTGTGGACGAAACATGGAAGTTTAAGCAACATGCAGCAGTAGAATTAATTTTTTTTTTTTTAATTTCAGGGCAAAGAGAAACCTACCATACAACTGAAATTGTAGGAAAGAGGGTAGACCAAGTGATTTGTCTAAGCAGAATACAGATAAGAGATCAGGCTGTTATACTCTTCTAAGGTGATTTTCTTCATATACTTAGTAGAAAAACTAATAAACAAACAATACATCTGGGTGGGTAGCTGAAGAAAACTGTAGTACCGGTCTCCTTCCCAGAGAAGGAGACTCAACAAATCTCAGATCCTGCAAGTCCTCGGATACTGAGCTGTTCCAGTAAAACTTAGAGATGCAGACATAAAGATAAAAAGGACATTGTTGAAGAATCCTGCTTTGCCATTTTATGTTCCAAAGGAGATACCTCTGTTGGGAGGCTTAGCCTGGACAGAAAGAGACAGAGCAAGTCATGCTTCTGCTAGCAGGGATGCTTTTCTGCATTGGGGACTTTTCCACTTTTACTTAATATCTGCTGCCCACTCACTCCTCTTTCCACTGTGTGTGTGGCACGAAGAAGGCAATGCACCAAGCTCAGCTACAAACAGACAATAAAATCAGAGGTATCTCAGATTATTATGTGAAGACTAGTTCTGAAACTTTGCTTTTAAATACTTTGACTGCTGTAAGTGTTGCCAAAGGCATGAGATTAAAAATAGACCTTAGTCCTGATGGCACTGGTAATTTAGAAACAATTCTACTGCTTTATATATAAGTTGTTTGTCATCTTCTTTCCTTGTTCGTTAGCACTAAAGGGCATGTGCGTGCTATCACAATCTTCATGTTTTATAAGCCTTCCTGTGCTTCTGTCACTTTGCTCCCTAATCCAAAATCCTAATTCCCTGTGACATCCCTATTAGTTGCTCTGAACAAAATTCTGTTGCCACAGAGGATTATGACATCAGGCAATGACTGTTAGCAGCAGGAGTAGATGAACTCTCTGAGACAAAGATCCTTTTATGATGCAAATGGCCCATAGTACTAAGAAGTGAGGCCAAGTACCCAGCATCTATGCTGTGCTGTCACAACTGACTCCAAAGATGGCAGATCAGGCTTCAAGCTTCCTTGTGGTGTTGTCAGGCTTTCAAAATTCCTCATCATTNCGGCTGCTGAAAGTGCTGTTCCCATCTGCACAGGTGGCTTCTGTAAAATACAGTTCAGATACCATAATACAGGCCATGAATTCAAGTACTTTGGCTCTCTGGGCTCTATCGCATGAACACCTCAAGCCATAGGTACTGGGCCTCATGCAGTCTTATTCCTTGAATAGAGTCCTTTCTCTTGGGGCATCTAGACAAAGGATATGCCCATTGTCAAGTCCAGTTACTGATTAAAGTGTTCTCAGAAGAATGTAGGAAAAGTGGAGAAATGTTGTTGAAAATGATGTTCTGCTCTGCTTCTATGTGATGGTCTTTATATATAGTTTATTTATAGTTGATGCTGTAGGAAGTTTGCATAGAGTCACACTTGCTTTCTGGTTTATTTTTTAAAATATAGATATAGCTATCTTGCTTGTTTATACCTCTAGTAGTATTGGCATTCATGTTTGGGGTTAAAGGTTAGATAGTGGGATAGATAGTAATGTGCAGGAGAGGTATCAGTTCCTCATTCCTTATCCTAGATAATTCAGACATTTTAGGCAAAATGACAACTAATATTTTATTTCAGATTGTTAAATGTTTTCCCTTCTTTTGCTCGGCCAGGGTAAGTCTGGAGCAAGTGTCAGACCACAACCTGATGCGCTTGTATATATATTTATATCCATGATTTTTACAAGAGTAAAGGCAGGAGGGAAGCCTGTACATGCATGTGCCTACCGGCCCACACTGGAAAGTCTGTCAGCTCTGTTCTAATCCTAGAAGTGATCTGTTAATTTCATACTGTGCTACTGAGACCACTGGGATTCATATGGCTGCAAATGAGAGTCAGGTGGGTGGGAAGAAGAGGCGGAGGGGAGGAGAAAAGTGTTGAAAAATGCTGCTCAACTTTCCTTCAGCATGGCAACATGGTGTTTTCTTGCTGTGGCTGCTGCTGTCGCTTCTTTTCAATAGGTGAACTTTCCTTCAGGGATTTTGTTGTCATCTTCTATTAACCACATTTACACCTCTACCTAGAGGTTTTGGGGTTTGTTCTGTTTATTTTTTTTAAACAGTGTAATAAATTCTGGAAGAAGCTCAGGTTTTTGTTAACATTCAGTCAAACTCTGCTTACCGAGTCACATGTTCCTTCTCATTGCAGGAGAGATGTAAAAAAATGCAGATAGCTGAAAAGCTGCTGAAATTCATCTATTCTGTTCCTGAAGTGAGGAAAGATGATCTGATGGGGAGAGCAGAAATTCTGCACCAAAGCTATAAGGGTCCATTCCTGGCTTAGTCTTTGAATTGTTGGGAGGATCATGGCCTGACATGGGACTTCCAGTTAGATGTGGGTTCTACAAGGGCTTGTAAATATGGAAGTGCCCAGGTGTGCTATCTCACTATCAAAGATGCTGAATAATGGTGGGATTTAGTGAAATCGCTGTGGATGGTGTCAGATGGAGGTTAAAGGGTTTAATTTTATGTTAAAATATTTAAAAGTGCTGTCTCCACTTTGGTCTGTCCTATCTAATTGATAAAATACAGATGGTGGTGCTGATATGATGAAGAAATAAGTACGAGGAGTAGGATTGAGCCTTGTGGAGTTGCTTTTGCTAGCAAAGACTGTGAAGAAAGATGATAGAATGGGTTGAACAGTTGTTTCTTTGACCTTATAGTATTGTCCGAGACTGGAAGTGGTTAATGAACTGATCTCAGGCAGCCTAGCCAGTTGATCCTTTATTATCTGCTTTATTTCTTTCATTTCTTCTTTTCTAACACATACAGGATATAGCATAATAGGTATGTCAAATGTATGTGTACATTTTATTTAAAATCCTGCACAACAGGAGCGACATACCTTTGTCTAGAATGCTGAAGATAAAATACTTTCTCAGGAAGTAACTTGTAAACTCATGTTCTTGTAATCTATGACTTGCAGCTTCATGCCTGCTCTCAGATGATTCAGAATCCAGCTACCTCCTTGTGGATGATATAGTAGCTGTCATTCAGAGCCCCTCTGATCTGAAGATTACTTTTTTGCCTATTGCTTGGATTTTGTCTTTGCAAGGCTTATCTGAGTAGGCTAGCAACTGTTAGCTGTAAATCACAGAACAATGAAAGGCTGTTCTGTTAGTAGTGGATGCTTCCTTCTCTGCTTCCACCAAAAGCATGGAAAGCAGTCCAGAAGGAAGTGTTGCGGACTATTGTCATGCCCTTCTGAGGACTTTATTAGCATGTTTCCAGAGGAACCTATGTAATAGGTCAGAGTCTTTGGTTTTTTGTTTGGTTGATTTTTATTAACCTATAAAGCCAAGTTGTAGCCAGCCGAGGCTTCAAAAGTTCAGTTTGAATCTACATTATCAGGGTTCTTTGGGTATGGTGAGGCATTGTTCATGGGCCCATTAATTAGCTTTCATTTCTATAAGGGGATCAAACTTCTAGGGAAGCACAACAACCTGGCCATGTTTGTTGGCCTGGCATCACCCCCTATTTTACTGTAAATTTCTTTGAGCAAGTTGGGAACATATGAGCTGGGCCTGCCTAAGAGGGAATATGTTGCTGTTCCCCCTTCCTTCTTGCTCTGTGTTACAGTTTGCTGTTTTGTTGTGAGGTGTACACTTGTCTTTGTGCTCTTTTTACCTGAGTTTCTTGCACATCCAGGAGTGGAAGTGTTTGGTTAGTGCTTTCTCTCTTCTACATGAGGATCCCAATGGTAATGGTAGTGATTAATTGAAGCTTTTGTGGGCCTGACCAGAGTGATTCTCTCAGCTTTATTTTGCTCTTTTCTTGTCATCCTTTCTCCAGGACCAAGCACTACATGCCAGGAAGATTCCTGTGCAAATCAGGGCATCTGTAATCAGCAATGGGAAGGCTTCACCTGTGACTGCTCCATGACTTCATATTCTGGGAGCCAGTGTAATGATCGTAAGTACACTTTTCAGTGCATTGGTGAGCTGTGAGTTCTGATATATGACAGCACAGAGACTACAATTTGTTCTTCTTTCAATTGTAGTACACCTTTCCCAGTGTCAAAGCCAAACTCTTTTCTTGGAAATTTCTTTAAAGCCTATAGCAGGTTATTTTTTTTCTCCTTAAAATGAAAATATGCAATTCAGCATGTATTGGTTTTGTCTGGTTGTTTTTTGTTTTTTTTTTTTTTTTTCCCCTCTTCTTTTTAAAAGCTAATTTGACCAGGCCAGTGGTGGTAATTGATGTTAATGGAATTCCTGGTTTAGAGAAACCAGGAATGACTTGCAAATATTGTATGTAATATTTGCATAGGTAAAAAATGTTTAGGTTTTATGTGCTGAATTATGCTTTGAGATTTTCATTTAAACCTTCGTGAAAAAGACATGGAGTGCATGTAACATGCGTAGTGTTCTAGATAGTTTTCTACTGAAATACTAGCTGTATGCTGTATGCTGGGTACTGTTTGCGAGAATGGTCAGTTAAAACCAGTGATCAGTTAAATACACAGCAGCACTGTTGTGCTTCTTGCTGTATTGATTCGCTTAATCTCGAAACATTGGATCTTCTTGGCCAATTACTACTAGGATCTCTGATAAAATAATTGAACGAACCCCTTAAGTCTGCCTTTAGGGGGAAGATAATCAGCTTTTTGACATTCTCTCTGCTCATCATGATTTGGCCTTTGCTCCTGCCTGGAGGGAACAGATCACCTCTACTGTCTGCCTGCTTCTCTTATTAGAGGTGACAGCCCCCTTTTCCCTCACCGCTCCAAGGCAGGGAACAAAGGAATACATCATGAGTGCTGTAGTAATCATAACAGCAGGCTTCAATAATTTGGTTCACCATGCATATAAATTTTAAACCCAGAAAAAAACTGCTTTTCCTTAAGGTATTTGTGGTAGACTTAATTAGTGGTACCAGCAAGGTCCATGCAATATTGGTACCACAGCACTGTCATATCTGCAACCCTTCCCCTAAAAGTCTGAGCCATGACTGAATTGATGGCACATATGACAAGCTGTTTAGCACATGGTGACAATCCGTTTCTGCTGAAGGCCAAAAAGCCTGCTTTTCTGAGTCATTCATAATATGTAGTGTTGTCTGTGTTGGTCTCCCCTTTCTTCCAGCATATTTCTCTCAAGCAGGTATTGGAAAGACCTATCAGCATTCATCCTTTGACAGGGGCTGTATAAAAAACTACTGTAAAAACTACTGAGACAGATTTATAGACTGTAATGCTATGTCTGGTTTTGGGTTGCTTTGGAATTCAGAATGTTTCCTTTGGGTCCAGAAGAAACATTTCATATTGAAGTCACAAGATCTGGTGCCAAGTTTCTGCATTTTTGTTTTGGTTTGCTTTTATCAATTGGACACCCACCTTCCCACTTTCCAACTACATGTTCAGTCAATCAGTTTAGACTTGCTAAGCGTAGCACACAAATGTGTGAAAGAAACACTACTTTGAATTCTGTTGGGCTGCATTTAAATACATATCCAGGAAATACATTATTGATACTGTGGGGTTTGTTTCTAATGTATTTGGCTTCACAACTCGAGAACATTGCAATGCCCTTGTTTAAGCTGTTGCTAATGGCTTAGAACAGGCCCTGAAGCATCAGGAAGAGCCAGGTTCCTGTGTCTGTAATTGGGGATTTCTTGCTGCTTTTTTGGAGCTCGCAGCTGGAAACAGTGCAGAGAGGGAAGTCTGAAATGAGTGGGGGTGTTGTGGGCAGCATAGAAACCAGCCTCCAGTTATCAGGCCTGGCTGGTAATTTACAAATGCTCGCAGAAGGGTGTGGGTTTTGAAATGATCTGGAAAGGTAAGTTGTGTGGACCGCTTCTGGAACATGACAAGACTTCGTCCTGGACCTTCAAAAAGTGCGTATGGCATTTTTTTGTGTATTTTGTTTGTTTGTTTGATTTTGTCTTTGTCATGTATCAAGACATTGGAAATAGAGATCTACTCCTGACTTCCTGATACGGTTAGGATACGTTGTGGGTTGTGCAGTTGAGAAGGCTTAAGTCCTGTTCCTACGTTTTAGATATGGTTGCTAATCAAAGTACAGGCATCTATCAATTGAAGTTAATACTCTAGACTGGATTTTAGTACAAGTAATGGCAGGGGGGGATACCTTCTGTGTAACCTGAGGCCTTTTACTTAGAAATGCATCAGGCTCTTCGGTAATGTTTTTTTGGCCAAACCAGTCCATTCTATTAATTTAGAAGATGGCTATTTCTACTTTTTGAGCAATCTGTGGCCTCCCACTGTTGTAAATATGGAGTATTTAAGTGAATAGAACAGGTTGAGTTTTACACAATGAAGATTATAGCAAAAGGCTGACTTGCTGTATATATTTTGCCTTTCTATTTCTGTTAATCAAGTCAAATGTCTGCACTGGAAATTTGCATTTTCATGTGTTTGATGAAGAATATATCAGTGCCTCTGAGACAGATAAATGGGAGGTATGGTGTTCTTTTCAATTATTCTTGATCTACTAGATTATCCCAAATTAACTATTGGTAGGTGTAATTTATGTTTGGGTTCTTTTAAATTATTTGCTAGAGCAAACTTTGCAAAGATATTCAGTCTTATCAATGCTGAGTAAAGCTTGGTGTGCCAGTATGTTTTTCCTTTTTAATTTTTGTCCCAGGACTGGGCCATTAAGCTTCCTAATTCAGATGCAACTGGCTTGGAACTGCTGTTTCTGAAGGGTGAAGGGGAAGCACCTGTCCTTCCCCTTCACCCTTCAGAGGTGACAGAGATGCATGTGGTACACCTATAGACATGTTTATCCATTTAGCAGTATTGCTTAGCAAGACAAGGATTTAAATTCCTACTGGAAATGATGATGCAGCCTTTAATTTTAGCTATTTTTCTGTAGGTCTGTTTTAGATGTTCTTTACACTGTAGGAATCAAGATTCTTCAGAATAAGAAATTAATGGGAGCTATGGGGGCATAAATTCAGTTTTAATATGCTTCAATCTGAGTTGTACGGCTGTATCAATGTTAAAAAAAAACAAAGGAATAACCCACAGACACCCCCTGTCCTCACATTCATTTGAGAAGTCCATTGTACAAAAGTGTATTTAAAGGTTTGGCCTTCACACTGGCCAGTACTAACACCTGAAAAGAAAGGTAGAAATAGAAGCAATGGTACTATTTGGGATATACTGGTTTATTCTCCATGCCTTTTAAAATCTATTCTTAATTCTTTGAAGTTGGTCCACACTCTTCAATCTTTATAGCTGTTTTCATCATTTCAGCATTGCATTCAATAAATGTGGGCTTTCAACCTGTTTTCAGATTTTACATATTGCTCTGAGATGTAGGAAGTCAGTGTTAGTGTACTGCAGTTGATATTAGAAATATTAAACAACCCTGGCCCACCAAGCTGTTGCTTGGACTGTTCAAGTGTGCAACTTTAGGCATGTAAGGTAGCAGAAGTCAACCCATGATGTTAGTGAAGTGTCTTGCATCTGGGGTGAACTCCATCTTGTTACTCTTAACCATGGTACGAGATGAAAACATGGTAGTGAAGCATTCCAACCTACCTGAGATGTGACCTGTATTTAAACTGTTGTCTATGAACAGCTTTACAGATTCTTTAATTAATTTACATTCTTGTCTATCTGGTCAAACAATAACATTTTTCTGCACAGAGAGAATGCATAAAAAGAGAAATTGGCAATCTAGCTAATGGAAATGGTATATCCATGTCAAACTAGATCATAGAAAATGCTGCTTTTTGCTCAGTGTCTCATGCTGCTGAGTAACACTGAGGGTCAAGCTTTCCAAGAGCAATTGCCAGGCTAACACAAGTCTGTATTAATGGAGGTGTTTGTCTTTAAAAGATCAATGATTTGTAGCAATAGTGCAATATTTGTAGCAATAGTTCAATAGGGACTAGTGCAAGCAGAGTATAAAGCACCTTTTGAAACAGGTTTTATGTTGTTGTTGAAACAGTTAAATCCATCTGCTGACTATTGATTGGCTTTTTAGAGGGGTTATTTATTCATTTATTTATAAACTTTGGGTTGTAATAGCCACCTGGTTTAAAAACAACTTTTCCGTTTGATTGGTAAAGAGAAAAGACAGCACAAGCTTTTTGCCCTCTTGTGTTTGTATCTTCATATGCTTCTAGTCTCCATGCTTTTCAAGGATCCTATTGATACATAAAGTAGTCCTCTAGCCTTCCAATGAGATTGCTTGGAAAAGTGATGCTTGTTTTTTATCTAGGAGAGAAGTAATATACAGGGCTGTTGATTTGGGTTTTTTTTTGTGCAATAAGTTATTTTTTTTTTTTCCAATCCCTTTCCCTTTCCCTGTGATGCATAACCTCTATACTTTTACTGTCTTTATATGAATCACATTTGGAGGAGGGAGGGACTAGAGGGAAAGAGTTATGGTGACTTTGTTCCTTTGTTCATTAATTTAGCACCATCACAAGAAGAGCTTTTGATAACTTCAGTTATGTAATCAAAGTGAGTGAGGCTTACTAGCCAAAATCTTTTTTTTTTTACTTGACATAAAAGGAAGGATATCAAAATTAGCAAAAAATGTCTAAGACCAATACTTTAGAGTAAAGCACAGAATATTTTTGATTAATTAAGGAAGACTAAAGCTGGCATTAGCCCCATGTGTGTGAGATACCAAGGTTGTCAGAGCAGGCCCATCCCTCTGCATTAATGCCCTTCCTTTTTGCGCCGTACAAAGTGAATGAGTACCAAGGTGTATTAGTGCTTCTGGACCATAGTCTGTAAACTAGGTTGCAGTAGCAGAACTGGTTTCCCTCACACCTGCTTAAATAGCATTGCAGATAGTCATTAGAAGAGACTACAGCAGGGCAAATGGCTAAATATGTAACCCTTCCTTTATGGTGATGGCTTTATTCTGATGTGCTCATGAGCCATTTGCTCCCCAAACTTACCTTATCTGTGTGACTGAGCAGTTACAGCTCGTGCTCTCCATTGCAGGATTCAGACCCCCAGTCGGGAGATGAACCCTATTCCCTCTCTCTCAGTATTTTGTGTTTTTCACCGTCTGGGCCAATTTTTGTCCAGAATTCGTGACCTCCTTTAATGTCAGTGCCAACATACTCAGCTTGATTTACTTACAGAAACCCTCTCCATTGTTCATGTTTGATTATCACCCATTCGTTTCTAATGTGCCCAGCTTACTCACTTACTGAGTCCGAGAGCAAGAGGCTGCTCCTGTGTAGAAAATAAATCTGCATAGACTTCATTAGTCATGCATGGCTAAACCAGTCAGCTGTTTAAATATCAGCATGCTTGGGGATTTGCCTTTGATACTACAGAGACATCCATCCTACATGAAGCAAGAGTCACCTCTGATTTATCTTGAGTGAATCATACTTCACTACAACAGGTCAGGCACTCTGCCTACTTCTTAGTTCTCCCCTCATGCTTTGTTCTTGCTTACTTAGTGGTCTTTCACATTATAACTAGTGTTTTCTGGCTGATGGCTCATTTTCAGTTCCTAACCTAAGCCTTTGGTGTCTTGTGACAGTGAATGACCTTATCCTCTGAGAACTGGGATAAAAAAGAAGGGAAATTCAACTGTGTACTTTAGTACATGATGTAAATTGTACCACTGTGATTCGGGTTATGAACCCTGCTTTCATCCTTCTTGGCACTGTTTACTTTCATTTGCCCTTAAGCGCCAAGAAATGTAACATCTTTAAGGCAAGGATCTGGTGCTACTTCTTATTAAAGCACCATGCACTTTTCTGATGCTTAGTAATAGCCCACTACATAATTGCCTTGGCTCTTCAGTGCTTTAAGAATGCTCATTCTTTTCAGCGTACTGAAAGGCGTTTCCTGTCCCTTGAGGAACAGCTGTAAAACATCAGATCAGGCTGCAGATCAAGAGCTTGTTTGCCCCATGTTCCCTTTGGGAGTCATCTGGAATGGGTAGTGCTGTCAACATTAGAGGGAGAA
Organism: Edolisoma coerulescens; assembly: GCA_013397115.1. Taxonomy (NCBI): domain Eukaryota; kingdom Metazoa; phylum Chordata; class Aves; order Passeriformes; family Campephagidae; genus Edolisoma; species Edolisoma coerulescens. The sequence goes on along the minus strand of VWZW01007936.1, from coordinate 1,953,025 downwards.
ATTTGTCTGTCCCTGTTTTGAGGGAGAAAGAGGGAATTTGAGTGACAGGTGCTTTTTGAAATTGCTTCTTCTGCACCTTTCAGCTTCTCAAGGTGCCCTGACATGAAAGCATTTCTTTTTTTTAATTGTGAAAGCCAGCCAACTTTATCCTTTTGTGATCCCCAAAATGCAGCTAGGTCTCTAGTGAGTAATTTAATTACAATTGCTTCAACAGCTTGGCAGAAGGAGCATTTAGAATGGGAGCTGTAATCAGTCACTGATATCTGTGCACACCTGGCTGCTGTCAGCACATAAGCTATGGTCCAGCCGTGCTACAGACTTCAATAGCATGGAAGGAGAGAGACTTTTTACAGGTGGGAGTGATTACAGCCTCTGTTATCAACCTTTGAGCAGTTCAAGCAGTTAATTCTCTTCCTGATGTTGCTCACCAGCTATGCCATTTTCATAAGCATGTCACAGAAAGCTCTTGCCATAATTTTGTTCCTTTTGATCTCTGCTCTCTTTGACAGTATTTTTCTTTAACTTGATGCTCTTTGGTAGTCATGGCAATAATTATCACTTTTCATCACTTAAAAGTAGCTGAGCCAGTGGTACTGTGTCCTACGTATTTTGCCCCGTGAAAGATTTGGCCTTAGAAACTGTTCCTTCAGTAATGGCACACCAAGGGTGTAATCACTGATAAGACACTGATGTAAGTTAGCAGCAGTAACAGAAATGTTGTACAGCAAAATAGGAGTCTCTGTTTGTTCTGTCACCCCAAGCTCCATTTGTTGATGATGATCTGTAAAGCACATCTTTCAACTAAATTTAAGATAATAAATTAAGTGTTCTAAATTGTTTAGTGCAACAAGGATTTTATTAATTTTAAATTTAGGTTTTTCTTTGTAATATCCTGCACATGTTCCTATTTGTTTTAAGAAGCAGTAAATGTAAAAACTCAGAAAAATACCGAAACGGTCTTCAACCATCAATTTTACTCTTTAAAGATTCTTTTCTTCTTATAGTAGCTTCTTCACAGAAGATGGGACAGAATTGAATTTGGAAGATGATGAAAAATGTATGTAGAATTGGATTTTTTAGGCAAAAATCACCCTGAGCTTGAAGACTTTTATTTTAAGTGGATTTTTTTTTCACACAATGCTATGAAACTTCTATCCTCAACTGTATTGTCCAAGTACTTTTGATAATCTCACACCTACTATGGTTTCATCAGCATGAGGTATTTTGAGTGCCATATGGTATGCAGATAGTACCTGTTCTTTTGCAGACAAAGGGAAAAAACCCCGTGCAAAATCTGTTTGGTCTTTCAGCTGTTGCTATTGATCTGCAAAAGGATACTCAGTCACTAGTCCAGGTGAACACACAGCTGGCTTTGATCATTCCCTCCAATCTCCTACGAGTCTGTTGTAACTGGCACTGTGGATTATGAAAATATGATTTCCATGTTGGGCTTACTGTCCTGGGTGGAATCTCTGACTTGCAATAATCCTTAATCTGTTTTTTGTCCCACCTGGGTTTTGTGTGCTCTCCCATCTTTGCAGCACTTAGCTGATTATATATGTGTGCTTTTAAGCTGGTGATCTAAATCTGATGTGTGATAAGTGGGGTGTGATGGTGTTAATGAGATGGGATAGGGTTCACTTGGTGCTTTCCCAAACAGCATGGAGCGGTTTGCCATAGCACACACTGTATTGCCTCCTTATTCCTATCAAGTCCTCAAGGAATCATTGTTGATTTCCCAGGCTGTCTACACAGAGAACAGTTTGCAAAGAGGAGCCAACATTATTGGGTGAGAACAAATAGATGAGGGTTGAAGTCAGTCTTTTCTATTTTACAGACTAGACTTTGTTTGCAATAACATTTTTAAATACAAAGTAATTATTTTAATTCAATGAGGTAACTTTTGATTTATGCCAATATTTGCAGATCAAAATCTGGTATAGGATTCTCACAGTCCACATATCAAATGTGCCTAATTGTTTTATATTTAAGGTTTATATATATTGCTTTTATACCTTAGACTAAAAGCTACCTTTAAGATTACAGTCATTAGGTGGACAAATCTATGTCATAAATTATTTACATCTGTGGGTAGCTGAGAGAATGCCAACATGTGGAGAGATTCAGGCAGTACTAGAATTTTTAAACTTTTTTCTTCTTGCTGGTTTTTGAGCCTGCAAGTCTGGGGCTACGTAAGGGAGGAAGCTGGGATCAGTAGGGATCAAGAGACAGAACTTTTATGCTTGTTTGTTTTTTTGCAATGGAAATTGTTAACAGAAAAACGAAGGCAGGAGGAGTCAGAGGTCCTGAAGGAGATTCTTTGTTCACTATACAAGCTGCCTAATATACTAATTATTTCCTGTCATTGACAGAACGCTACTATTGATCTCCAGTGGAGTTTAGCTGCATATAGGGACGATAGCTTTATTATGTTGCAATCTTGTTACCCAGGAGCTGGTATAATAATCTCAGCTGTAGAACATTGGGGATTAGATGAAAACCTTAATTACAGTTATCTTAATAATGATCCCTGAGGGGCAGATTGAAATTAGCTGCTTGGGTATCTGTGAAACAAGCTTTGCACAGGGGAGCACGCTTTGGTGGATTTCATTCATCTTTGTGGAGGTGTTTCATTGTGTACTGACATCTGAGGCCTTGGCAAATGCTGGGAGTGGAGTCTGGGACTTCAGTTGCCTTTTACTGTCCTTAGAGATTTTGGGACACAAAATAACTTCTCTGATTGTGGGAGGAATTAGGCTTTTCAGTAAAAACCCCTAAGAACAATCATATCACTTGCATTCTATTGGGGTGTAAGTGTTAACTGAAACTACAGTTGGACAACAGCTGTCTGCAGATGAAAACACTTCCAAAGCTGTGAATGTTAGTTCATTTCAAAGTCTTGGATGCATACAGAGCTGGTAAAAATTTTTCATGGGTGGTAGTTTAATCAGTGAAAACTGCACATTTAGGGCAAGCAAAACTTCGCATATTTCAGCGAATGTCTTAGAATAGCTTTGAACAGAAAAAAATGAAGGAACAAAAAACCAGGATGTGGTGGATTTACTCATTTTCAAAACAAAGCTCAGGATTCATTGACTGCATCAAAAGGATGAATTTATTGTGAAAGTTAGCAGAAAACACTTATAAACCTGAGAAGAGATATAACCTTAGTATAAAAGCATTGACCTAAGTTAGTTCATCCTCCTTTGCTTAGGTTTATTATTTAATAAACTACTGGGCTGTGACTTCCTGAGGCTCTTCACAGACTTCTATGTTGGAGATAAGCAGCATGGGCTTGTGGTGGCCTCCCTGGTCTAGGATATGCCTTTCAGGATAGTGCCAGCTCAGTGCTTGAGAGTATGTTCTTGAGCAGGATGGGAAAAGAGAGTAGAAAATTACTCCACCCCTAAGAAAGCAGAGTTTGATCTTTGTAGCTTTTATTCAGGTTTCTCTAGCCTTAATGCAAGAGTAGTTGTGCTCATGTCTATCGAGTAACTGTCTCAGAGAAAATAACTGACCTCTAGACCAGAATGTCTTCACTAGACTCTGACTTTAATAATGCAGCTGCCAAATATAAGCATATTTTTCTTCCAGAGAGACTCTACTGTTTATTTTGACGGAAATGTGGTTGGGGCTCTATTCTTCTTCTTGTCGCTGATCTGAAACCTATTTGCAGTGCTTGACCATAGCAAAACTGGTGTCAGGTTTGCTGGCTTCCCATAACCATCTGTCATATTTCTTTTCTTTCTTTTTTTTTTCTTTTTCAGATTGTACTAAATGACCTTCTGTCTGTTACATTTCTGCCCTCTGATCTCAGGCAAATGATGAAGATAGATAGCAATATCACAAGCCATCCATCATACAATTTGTAGGTCCCTTAGAAGCATCTGTGTCTTTAACAGTTCATCTGTCACAGATAGACTCGTAATTCAACACCACAAAATGCTGAAGAGAGGGCTAATATTGGTATTTCTTTTTATTACTGAAGACTTCAGCCGTCAGGTGTCTTTCAGTTGGATATGCAGACTATCACAAGTGCCTGTGCACCAGGGTTTAAATTATGGATCCAAGCCAACTGCATGTTACAGAAGCAGCACTATTGCTGACATCAGCAAAGACTCATTTTCCTGCTTTGCTGTTGTAATACTGGATTGGTTGTGTTACCAATGCAGAATGAACTGAGCAGACCTGGCTTTCAAGCCCTTACTCTGTGACTGAGCTGAAGTTCTCAGAAGCAGTGACTGTGAATCTGACTGCCAGCAAATGGTTGTAGTCACTCCTGCGGTGTGATATGGGACAAGACAAAATCTGTTTGAGTGACTGTACATGTGTGTGAGAGACAGAGATACCAGTATCTATCTTTAGGTCCGTGGGCATAATGTTTGACGGAAACACGTAAAGTTACCCAGTAGGGCGTGATTTTGATGTCTGGTACCTGTACTGTCAGCTGTGCAGAATATGTATTTGGCAGATGAGTTGCCGTGCAGAGATATCTGAAATACCTGTCTGAACTATTGCTGGGTTGTGCACATTTGCATAGTATATTGAGCTAGGCAGGGCACCGTGTTAATTCTACATGCCACATGGTGCTGAAGCATATAGTGCTGCAGTATGGAGAATGTCCTGAGAATTCATCTTGTTATAGTTCCTTGAATGCTGGGAACTGGGATCAGACAGGATTATTTATGCTTCACATTGTTAAACACAAATCATAGGAGATGAGCGTTCATACCGACAGGAAAAAAAAACCCCAAACAACCAAAACAAACAACCCTGAAACCCAAACCATCAGCCTATTCTTTTTTTTTTCTTTCTATTTTTTGCACTTGTTACCAGAAGCATTTGTCCCAGTTTGAAGAGGTTAGAGGCTTAAATCCCTTACCTCATCCTGCTGAAATAGAGATGCTTCTGATGGACACTAGAAACATAAATTTGTGCTTTGTCCTAAGGGAAGCATCCTCGCAGAGATCCCCGCTTGGCTGTGGAATTGCTACTGATGGTTCATATGCATGGAATATTGATAGTTCAAGTCATTTAAACTTAATTTAGGTGTACTAGAGAACATACTTAGCCCAGATATCACACTTGTGTCACGCTTGAGAGACCTGTACTAAAATCATTATGAGAGCTATTCAGAATGCATAGACAGTATATCATAGTGCTTTCTGTTTTTAAACAACTTTCATCCTAGAGACCAGGATGAACTAAGAATAAACTTTGAAGTATTTGATAAAGTGGAGCTGGGTATAACACTATAATTGAGATGGAACTGAAAGGAAGATCAACTACATCCCTCCTACAAAGAGACCCCTATATTTGCCTACCTCCTTTAGAAGTCAGGACACTTAAATGCTTTCCGTTGCACAGATGAATTTCTACCTGTCATGAAGTAGAAACTAATCAGGTCTTCATGCTTTCAGTAGTGCCTGGAAATCATTATTTATTATCAGTAAGATGTGAACCAGCTGGGTAACTTAAGCTGTTCCTTCTCAGACAATCTGTAAGCATACGTCCATATTTGGGAGCAAATACTGGAAAGGGTGGAATAGCTGCTTTTCTGAGTTTCCTTCTTTTTCTAAATGGAAAAGGGCTTTTTTCTTTTCCAGTACTAAATAGAAAGAAGTGTAAGTCATTAGTCCTGGCAAGCTTAGTATTTGTAGACTTGTTTTCTTTGCCCACCTTAAGTACACGAGATTCAGACTTGCAAGAAAAGGGTGCTCACAGCTGTGCTAGGCCTGCTGGCAAATAAAATTCAGTACAGATGGTTGTCTGCCCACACTCTATTTATGAAGAGGCCTGCAATGTTTATGTTAACGGTGATGAGTTTGAGAGATAAAAATAGGGAGTTGTTTGTTGTTCATTTGTTCTTTATAGATCTGCAGTGAACTTTTTTTATAAAGCACAAATTCGATAGAGAGATTTGTTAACCTTCTAGAAGAGCAGGCTGTCAAAAAGCCAAGCTGCAGACGTCTCAAGTGCTGGAATCCTTATTCCTTGTTTTTTATGCTTCCATTCACTCCACGAGATGGTGCTGTGCACCCACAGACCCCAGGCATCCTTTGCTTGAGTTTTCCCAGGTCGTTGGTGGATATTTGGATTATGAAAACTTGAAATGAAGTTAGAAATAATCTCTATCTTCCAGCTGTCTTTTTCTCCTCTCCAAATTAATCTCAAAAAGAGGTTTTCCAGAATCACCTAAGGCTTTGTATAGTCCTCTACAGATTATGTCTTCCGTGATATTTATTGAGTCCTGCAGCTTTGCCATGACTTGAGGGCTTAGGAAACCTTCTGGAGGCTGCTTCCAGATGCCATAGTTTCAGAGCAGCCATACTAAATAGCAAACAGAAGAACTGAGATTGTGTGTTCTTGTCTGTCATCATTCCTTGTGGATAGCTTGCTGAGTCAGGAAGATATCTGCTTGTTGCAAGGATCTGCCTAGTTCCACATTTATTTATTTATTTAGGTCTTGTGCAAAATATTCCAGGGTTTCAGCCCTGGAAACTTAAATGATGTGATCTTGTCACTTAAAATAACTAGCAGTTCTGCTCTTTTCATTCTCCTACCGTATGCTTTCCTATTTATGTGGGTTTGGGAGTTATTGTGTGTTTTATTTCTCCTGCTTTCAGTTAGATTTGGAGTAGAGAACTACTGAGGGTACAGTCTTTGCAAGGAGGAAACTTTGGAAGGCTGTCTTTGAAATGGCTGAAGTCCACTGATCTTCTGCCACAAGGTGGAAAGAGACTTCTGGGGGAAACAGAAAAGTCACTTTTCACAAACTTGCCAGGGCTTTAGCCTTTCTTGGGTTGCTAAAGTGAGTTTTGTGTCAGTGTGGAAAGTAACAGAAGCAACTTATTAGTTTTTTTTTTTTTGAAGTCATGGATAGAGAACTTCCCTTTGTTCTGTAGAACAGATTCTTTCTTTACAGAAACAGGTGTCTGGGTGAAAGGCTTCTCCATCCATTGTGTGTCCCTGGAGTCTGCCATTTTAGCTTCCTGTTTGTCACTCATATCTTTGTGTGTTCAGTGTCTTCACAGCTCTGCCTCTCATTTCCTCATGCTTCCATAAAGAACAGTCTGGCCTCACTTGTCCTCCCACTTTTGTTCTTAGCAGTTCAAGCAGTGAACTTGCACTTTCCTGTTTTTATGCTGACTGAGAGCGTATTCCTGATTTATAATATGTAGTCTCAAATCCCCATAAGAGGTGTGGAGGTGATTAGTAGAGAAGAGGTAAAAAATCTTTACTTGCCTAAATGAGGCTGAGACCCTCCCCACTTTTTAACTCCTTATAACTAGTCCTGGTTAATGTGGAACAACTGCAACTCTGGGGCAAGTCAGTAACAGTTTTCCATTTCAAATAGCCAAATGCATTTCAGCAGGGCTCCTAATGCACATCTTACAATTTTCACAGTTATTACTTTTCTCTCAGCTTGGGAACTTTAGGACCTAACTGCATTAATGACATCATTGCGTAAGGATTGTTTCTTACTCCCTTAGCTCAGGACATATTTTGGATATAAGCAGCAGCTTTTGCCGACAGCCATTAATCTCCAAGAGCTGAGGCATGGAAATTCCATGTCATGCATGTTCTCCAGGGCAAGAGAAGCTTCTTATCTGGATACCTCTAGCAAGTTTTTAAAGTTTCTAGTAAATGTTCCAATGCTCAAAGCTCGTCTCTGATTTCTCAGTCAAATTTTAATTTGCAGATACAACTTGAGAAATGCTTCTCAGATATACACCAGAGGGATTTTTAACTACAGAAGTGGTGGTTCTCATCACTTCTCAATCAGTGTCCTATCTCTACTACCATGAACAGTTGCCAAACAATAAAAATAAGGCTGCACTGATAGGTTTTTCTCTCTAAGTCCTCCCCAGATCCTTGTCTGGGGTTGTCTTATTTTGATGTAGTAGCTATGGCTTCAAGGCTTAGGGGATTGAAAACTATGATCAAGACTTTATGAATAACATTGAGGGTGTTTTCTGCGTGCAATGTGATGCTTGCTTTGCCCTCCTCAAAAGTATGCATGTTAGCAAATAACTAACCTCTTCTTGCTGTTCCAGTTAAGTGATTTGTGTTTACTACATATAGATTACACTGAGCTTTGGAGACCAGACTGGGACACAATGCGCCAGTAACATGAGAGCATTTTGGATGAGAATGCAGGGGTATGGGTGAGGGAGACTAGCTCAAAGCAGGGCCTGTTCTCTATGGGAAATAGCTGATGCTACTCTTATTAGTTTGATAAGTACAGCTTTTGCCCTGGCTCACCTTGTCATTGCTGTTATAATGCAGACTTCTGACTTTTGTGTTGGTGTCTTCTCCCTGACTTGGGATTTGCTGTTTGAGTGGGGAAAATGGTTCTCCATCTTTTCCATGTGTTTCTTTCTGAAGGCAGCCCAGGACTTGTGCAGAGCAGCAGCTGTGAGTCAACAGAGCTTGCAGTAAAACAGCAGGAGGACACATCAGAGCAGAAGGGGCTGAATTCTCCAGAGACAGAATTTTTAAACTACTTAGCACGGAGCAAATTTTCCCTTGCTCCCGGTTTCCTTGTGTTTTTTTTGTTTATTTCTTGGTTTTGTTTTTTAATGACTCCAAGTTTCCTTTGGCATTTGTTGCTGCTGTCTTCTATGTCTTTTCAATCTGGGAACTGCTAACTACAGAGGGTAGTGAGACTATTTCATGTCAAAAGTAGCTTCCTCTTCAAAAGGCAGTTGGAAGATGGCAGGGAGGATGAGCTAGTTTGGGATTTAGTTATGTATCTTCCTCTGGTTCGAATATGGCTCAGGCTCTGAGAAAATAACAGCCGTTCTGCTTTGATGACAAATACATAGCTTACTTTGTGGGATGTTTTGGAGAACTGGGAGATCTTGAAAAGTTCTTAAAGAAAACCTTCAGCATCAGAACAATTCTCCTGCTTTTGGCTCTAATTAACGCTTGTGGTCAAACAAGAGAGGTCAAAAGCTGAATAAGATTTTTATATTGTCCAGGTAAGTGAATGCTATTGAATAAATACTGAAAACTTTAATTTTTAAAATTGGAAATCCAGCAGGAAATTTTGACTGAGCCACTGTTCATGATCTTTAGCATTTGCCCATTACAGCTTTTGACTGGATGTTTTGGTAGTGCTAGTTCTCTCAGAAAACAAAGGTTGAGCTCAGATGTCCTCAGAAACCTGTAAAACTTGTAAACCTGGTAATGGAAGTATCTCTTCCTAATTTTCCTAATTGTAATAGCAAAGTCCTTGGTACCAGAAATCCCATTATTTCAGTTCCTCACCACTAAAATACAAACTAGCAGGAACAGTGACCAGCTGCAGTAATATCAAAAGACGCTTCTGAATAACTCTGAATGGACCTGAGAATTACCTTCTGTTTCACACGCCAAAGAAAAGGAAAAGCCTTCTTAAGGCAAATGACTGTCTGCCTGAAGAAGCAGGGCACAGCAAGGCCCACAGTCCTCCTATGCCTGGAACCTTCTGGCCTGGGCAGTAAATCTGTCTTCTCTCTTTTGATCCAGGAAACCACCTATGGCAGAGTTCTGCTGGAACTCTCTGAGGACACCTAGGTTTTGTCTCTTAGTGTGATGTTAATGCTGGTCTTCATTTAACTGCGTCCTTTCCACGTGGAAGATATTTCCCTGCAATTTGTAGGGAGCAAATTCTTTTTCCTTGTTAGTACTCACAGGGTGTTGTGGAGGCCTTCTACTGGACTGCTGCAATCCATGAATTAGTGTCTTTGCCATATCCATTCATCTGTTCACTGCACTACACTGGTTTGTATCATAAATAGGTATAATAGTAGGTCCTTTTGAGTCTCTGCACGTTGCTTGATAAGTATAGCTGTGTAGACACAGCTTGAGAACCTGAAAATATGTATTTGAAGTTAGATGGGCATAAAATGCAAGTTTATCACTGGTTCTTAAAACAAGCATGCTCAGTGTTGGCTAGTTCATCTGAAGACACACATTAATAAGCCTTAAGAAAAAAAGAAAAAAAAATAAAATCTATTCTGGTAAAATAAAGGGTTAAGTATTTAGAAAAGAATTTGAAAGCAGTTTTAGGACAGGAGCTTCTGAGAGGCTAATTTCTAAGCTTTTTTCAAAACCCTTTCAAAAAGCAATTTCATACTCCTGAATTAGGCTTCTTATTCTCCTGTGCCTAATGTTGGTCTTACATACACTCTGCAGATTTGCAAAGAGATCACTCAGATCAAATTTTAAATCTCTGCCTGCCACTTTAGCTGTCTGTATGGGTTTCCTTTCGTATTTTTTCACAATTTGTCCCTAAGCTATTAGAGTTGGTGGCAGTTCAAGTAGGCATTTTCTTCAGTAGGCAGCTGTGGAGGATCACCATCTGAGTGTTTTCTTCACTGTTCAGATTCCAAGTAGAGGATTCTTTTGCTATTGTTGTCTGCCTTTCTGATTCAGAAGAAATTAACATAAAAAGTTTCACTTGAACATTTACTGATCAGGAGTAGAGAGAAGCCTGGTAAATACTATGGAAATTGTTTAAGTAAGGTTAAGTTTAGACTGCATGGAAACTTCCTCCTACTTTGCAAACTAAGTGGAGCACTCACTGATGTCAGCTTGCTCCAGAACGATGAAGAACCTAAATTTGATCATGACTAAACACAGCTGAAAGAAAATGTTTCTGATCTGCTGCCATAGATGTTACGAGTTTCAGGGGATCCTATTTCAGCTTTTTTTTTGAAGTCATGGGATCTATTCTTGGTTGCATAAATAGGGTTTGTAAGGTATCTTGCATGATGAAAGGGAGAACATTTCTATCATCTGGGAAAGGACAATAAAGGACCTTAAAAGCTTAAAAGGTCCAGCAAGGAAGATGACCTGGAGACAAGAATATATATATATTAAAAAAAAAAAAAAAAAAGACAGTAAAGAGGCAATACCTCTGTCTTACAAATGAAGTATTTCTCATTTTTCTGGGAGCGTATCTGGATGAGGAGGAAGGATTTTCACTATTTAAGTGAAGGAAATTTAATGGTCATGGACAGTGGTAATGAATGAAGAAAGTTCTAGAAAAAACCCTTAGAGTTAAAAAAAAACAACCAACCAATCAAAAGAAAAGAACCCAAACCAAAAAAAATTTATCTGTTTTTTCTAGTAATTACACAACATTCTTCAATCAGAAGGCAAAAGTTTTAGGAATGTCTCCTCTCCTCCTACCAACAATCCTTTTGCCTCAGTTCACAAAAGAGATTATTCTTTGAGTAAGGAATTAGTAATGGAATGACTTGCTGTCATGAAAGTTAGTTCTAGAGATCTCTAGAAGCAGGTGTAGCCATGCAGGGTTAGGCCTTGTTGATGCAACAAATAAACCATTTGGCTCTATGTTGCACGTGCATTCTAACTTCACTGGAGAGAAATTATTTTTGTTGATGGACATTGAACAGCAATGGATAGTCTGAATGTAGAGAGAAGATAGTGCTACACCACTGCCTAGGCTGTTCCTGAAGCTTTGGATTATGAAATAATGGTGAGTAACTGAAGGTTTGTTTCATTTTTCATAGGTTGAGACTATTCCTCTCTGGTTTCCTTCAGCTGCTCAGGCACATTTCATTGAGACAAGATTTTTGATTCCTTGAAAGGGTAACATCGCACACAGTGTGATGCACTTCCTTCTCAGGGAAGGAAGATGCAGACCTCTCTTCTTAAGCGCAAATCTCAAATGATAGCTGGGGGTATTTCCCTTCCCTATTTCTTATGTGGGGATCTCTGTCCCTGAGCAACCTTGGAGAGTCACTGTTGGTCTTTATTTTGCAGTCTTCCTCTTCCCATCAGGAGAGCACCTTGCTGCTGATTGAGTGCCAGGCATTTGCTGTACTGTTTGGTTAATGTGATGGATGCCTTTTTCTCTGCCTCCTCACTGTCTGGAGCTAAAACGTGGGATTGTAAACTAGGAGGTGATTAACCTTTCCTGATGGGACTGTGCTGCAAGCAGGATCTCACCTACCGCATCTTCATTAGCCTCGACCAAAGCCTGCATTACTTCAGATTAGGTAATTGGTCATTTATAACACAGGAGAAAGAGGGGAGGAAGAGCTTATGAAAAAGTGTCAACTAGATTAAGGGCATTAAAATTTAATTCCTGTTATCCAGGAATTCTGGAAGGCAGCACTTAATCAGGCATGCAGTTGAAAACCTCCCATCATCAGAGGATTGTGAGCATGGTCTTAGTCTGTGGAAGGAGGTGTATAGTGGTAATGGATATGGCCTCTGCATGTATCATGCCTGTAACAGTTAGTTTAGGGTTATTTGTATAAAATTTGGAGCTCTTGTAATTTGCCCAAGGGGACAGAGCTTGCAGCTGAAAACCACATACTCTGTCTTATATCCGTTAGCTGAAGATTTTCTGAAGAAGCAGCGAAGTTTGTGTTCTACAAAAATACCTCATGTGTTTCCTCACTTTATCAGGAGCAGTCTTGTCCAGATAAGTTATCCATGGCCTATTGTTGGCTGAGTATCCCAGAGAATATCTCCTGAGGGTCTAGGACTTTCCAAGCACTTTTGCCTGAAGTGTTTAGAATATCTTCTACTGCCCTCATAATATGGACTATAGAAATGGCTATCAAGAGGGAGTGGCTAGATGATATACACTCTTTGTGGAAAATTCCCATTTTTTGAGAGTTTTTTTGTGGTTTTTGATCCTAAAATAATGGTAAAATGTTGTATGTGGCGTGTCCCCAGACACTGAACATGATGCAGTCATAACTAAGGAATGAAGCAAACAGTACTTGTCCGTCCTTGAAAATTACTTTCATCCTGTGCTGTAATACTTTTTGGCACGTGCACATGTTGAAAAGATCAAATATTTACCACTGTGTGTGGGTCTGCCAAAGACTTGACTGTGTCCTACTCATAGAAAACAAAGACAAAATGCATAATGGTAATGTTGAGCTCCATCCTTGTATTTTATGGAAAACCTTAATAAAAATAAAGAAAGGGGGAGAAAAATAATTTGTCTTTTGATAAAGATATTGTATGGTCAGATGACAAAACTGCATCTTTGAATGACTGATGGTCATCAGGAGGGTTGTCTGGCATGGAGCAATGTGTTGAGAAGTTTTTCTATACCCAGGAGCCCCTGCAATTTTTCAAGAGTTTTGTTTTATGAGTTTTAAAGGAGATGACATGTTCTGTCTGCACTTGCCCCCTGTCTGTGGCTTTCATAATAAGGTAATGTCAAAATTCAGTGCAGGCTTTCTTCCCAGGTGTGGCTGCTCCAGAAGACCCTCCCTTAGAAGCCATCTTGTTTTACCCTTCAGCAGAGTCCAGCCAGAATGGTTCTTCATGTAGTTGTTCTGGGAGGTCAAGGTATTTCAGAACTGTACTTCTGATATGCTGGTGCTGCTATGAATGGATTTTACTGTGAAATGCAGAGAAGCAGAAGGCTGCAAGGGACCTCGGGAGTCTTTGCCTCCCATGCTGTGCTTTGGTAGGGAACCATATTTCATAATATCTTTCAGAAATACATGAAGCTTTATCCCTCAATTAGAGCAGCTTTTTGCCCCCGTTCCCTGTAAAGGCTTTTTAAAAGCTTCATTGCTCTGCTGATTAGAAACCTTTGTCTAATTTCCAGTCTAAATTTATTCTTTGGCAGTTTATAACCATCTGTTCTTGTACCAGTATTGTCCTTAGTTAAATAGTCATTTCCACTCCTCAGCTATTTCTACCCCTGGGTGTTTGTGCACAGTAAATGTATCTCCTCTCAACATTTATTTAGCTGGTCTGTATAAGCCAAACTCTTTTAATATTCTTTTTACCAGATAGGTTTGTCTGTCCCCTGATAGCCTTACTCTGCATCTGTTTTAGTTATTTTTCCTTGACCAGTATTGTATATGCATTTATTATTGTTCAGAGAGCACAGCTCTGAATTTTTGAAATTTTTTGTCTTTTATTAATTGGGTATCATTTGGAAGTATGACTCTTATCTGGATTATGCTACTGGTTTTCCTTGCAAGTTTTCCTTCTTTGATGCTTGGGAAATAGGAGTAAATAATGATGGCAATGTCTGTACAGTGCTGGCACAAGACTAAATGAAGACTTGTTTGTAAGCCTTAGGGTATGTCCTTTTCTCTCAGCATTGACTCGAGCAGCTGCAGACCACTCCTTCTATCCTTTTCAGAGGTGCTTTGTGGTGCCTGGTTGGTCTGACAGAGTTGTTTCTTGGTAAGCAAACCTTGGTGAAACTTGGTACATTTGGTTACACTGTAGACTTACTCTTATCTTACACAGATACCTGCCACATAGGGATATTTGAACTAGTCAAACTCCCCTTATGGTCCATGGAGAACAACAGAATCCTCCAGGGCCTGAATCACCTCATTCTAAAATAGGTATCTTTTAAGCTCGTTACTGTCTGTTGCTTATGAACATCTTTGTAAATAGGATGATTCATTTGGTTAGTTGATTAAACCCACCGTTGTATTGTTTTTTGTAGCCCATATTAGCAAAATGGAGCTAATAGCAGTTACATGTCTTTCAGATGTGTGGTAAGGAAAAGCCTAAAGGACTGCCAGGCCATTCAGGGTTTTGAAACTGTATGATAATGATAGGTGGGGAAAAGCAGAGAATAAATGATATTCTGGTTGAATGATTGCCTGTGGGAAGATCTTGTTTCTGTCAGCTGCTAAGAGATTGTTCAGTCTCTCTCTTTTGGAAGCTGAGGGCATACCTTAAGGAAAAAGGGCAAAATGAAGTAGAAGGAAGAATAAAAACCTACAACAGCTCAAGGGGCTGGAGTGCTCCAGGGTGGATGCCAGAGTGTGTGCTCTTTTGGCATCCTGGTGAAATCCAGGGTTAATTTTCTTTTCTGTAGAACAAGTAGCTACTTCCCTTTTCTTTAGAACCTATTTTTCTGTGCTTCTCTAAAATAGATCAAGTGATTATCACTTCTCCTGGCAAGTTTGGTAGCAAACCAAGACAGAACAGATTCTTCAGGTTAGGGGCTCTTGTCTCTTTTCTGAAAGAGCATACAAAGAAGAACTCTGACATATGGAGGTTACCTCAGAAGTTTACTCTAATGCTGAATTTATTGCACGGAAACAGGTCTGCAACCTGAGCCAGTTCTTCCCAGCAGCACAGCAAGATTTTGGATTTTTTAAGTTACTGGGGAGATACAGATAAAGGAAACAAGGTAGGAGATAAGCTGATGTGCCCTTGTTTGGCCCTACACCATTTCACAGAAACAGAATAAGGTGACTTATCAGCCACTTCATTCAAAAGAAGGGAAGTCTCTTAAAGGACCCTCATCTGTGGAATAGATAATGTGGGTGCTAACAAAAAGGAAGACTGAGTAGGAACTGTCTACTAGCTAATCTACTGCTTATTGGTATAAATGAGTAGTATTTTGGGGGTGACATGTAAAAGTAAGAAACATATGGCATGACTGTAAAAGGTTCCCAAGTCTTTAAAGTCCTGAACAAGTAAAGAAAGCAAGAAGCATTGGGAAGCATCAGACTGTTGAAGGAGAAGGGGACCTAAGTGAATGGGCAAGCTGCTTGATTTCTTTGATTATTTCTCTCTAGTCTGCCCAAAGGGGGCTCACATCAAGTGATAAGATTATTGTTTTTGGAGTGTAGAAATGTTCCTGCCTAGGAGAAAAAATCTGCTGAATAATCTAGTCTGTAGAACAGGAAAAAGAATGTGAATGCTATAGGATATGAGAGATCTGAAGGCCTTTATGGTGTTGTCTAATGCCAAAAACGGCAGTATGACCTCAGTCTAAAGAACAGGATGCCATTTCTTATATATAATGCTTTTGAGATATTGGGAAACTGTTTGCAGAATTAGACTGTATAGATGTATAACCCTTTATAAAGTAATTCTAACATTTTTACACTTCATGATTGGTTTTTATAGACTGTGATAAATAAGTACAAGTGTACAAGCATACAAGAAAAAGGGAAAGACCTAACAATAAGTCTTAGCAAATGTCAATAAGCATGTTTTATTAATATATAAGCTTTCCCACAGCATTGCTGAAATCCCAAAGCAGCAAAATGATCTCTTTTTGCCTGCAATGTACCACCTTTATCAAGTTCCTTTTTCTTTACTGCTTGGCTCTTAATAACTGTGTGGCTTTCCCCTTATTGATACATGAGATCCGGGATTCAAAATGGATGAGTCTTGTTTTTCAGCCCAATTTGAATTAAAAACATTGGCAGACAAATACCACTGGTGAACAAGAAAAGTCACAGTGATTTATTTTTTAGTGCTATTGTCACAGCATCCCTTGGTACAAAGAATGACTCTTTTCAACTACAGTTATAGCTTTGGTTTTTCCCCTGTAGCAGTCTTTTTTGTGTTATTTTGTTGTTCTTGGAGGATTTAAATCTTACTGTTGGAGCCATGTGACATTTTTGGCCTTTCTGTGCACGGGGAGCTAGTAATCAGCAGCTGGGTTCTGCTCTGGCACACCAGGCTATTGTTCTCTGTGGTGTCTTTCTCACTGTGCAGTATTCCACACTAAAGGAATGACATTCCCAAGTCCCCTTGCCCTACTAAAGTTTGGGGTCACTGTGTGCACTCTAGGGCCTGACTTTACCTCCCTCTGGAACTCTCATTATCATTTACATCTGCAAGACATGGACACTAAAATTTAGCAAAAAAGGAGCAGATGTATTCATTTTCAGAGACATAAAATACAAGGAGTAAAGCATAGTAAAGACTCTATGAGTCTTTCAGTGACATGTGATCACTGGCACTCGTGTTCCTGTAGCACTTTTTGCTGCAAAGTCCTTTTTGTATTATTTTGCATACCAAGATGCTGCTCCACACCTTTGGGATAGACTATGATGGATTTTCAACAGCATATAACACTGTCACTCACATAATTTAAATAAATAGATGAAGGAAAACTCCACACCATGCTAAAAGCAGAAGAGTTCAAGGAGGTAAAATGTATTTGGTCATGCTATAATTGCATATACCCTCCTTTTTTTTGCCAGAGTTCTGAAGGGTTAAGGAGACATGCTGTTGTGTAATTAAGACATGTTTTAAAGCCTTTCCACCTGGAATTCCAATGAACTGATGTGAACAGTGTATGACACAAATGTACATAAACAGAAGAAGATTCAGAACACTGATGCAATAATGGAGTGATGCATCTCCAGTGCTGGCTCATCAGTGAACAGTTCAGCTGGGCTACCAGCACCACCTGGACCACTTGCGTTCATGTAAAGCATCCTGGAAGGAACACAGTTTGCTTGAAATATATACTTCTCTCTAACTGAGCAATAGAAGTAGTTACTTGACTCTGTTTTTCAACACCTCTTTTCAGAGGTTGTCTTATTGTTGGTGAAATCTTCATGAAATTAGTTTGGGATGAGAATCTTGGGGAACAAGAGACCTTATTGAAACTGATGAAGTAACATAATTAAAGCATTTAAATATATTAGCTAACAGAGATGTAGCTCTTTCTCAAAGCTAAAAGTGTTTTTCTCTATATGCATAAGGCAAAAACTACCTTGCATTCCATGAACTTCTTCTCCTAGCTTTTCTGACCAGCTTCAATCACTATGTAGATTAAAGTTCTCTGTTTAGGATTTTGAAGTCCCATATATTTCTGGTTTTAAATCCAGAAATGTCTCCTTTGACAAGGGCTCCCTGCTCTTCTTTTCCAAATACTTCTTCTCAAGTTACTCATGAAAAATAAGAAAAATAAGACACAGGGTGAGGTCATATACTAGCAATACTCATCATCCACATATTTAACTACGACCTCAGAGATCATGTTCTGATTTGGGTATACTTGATTTGAACCTATCTTCTTATTAAATCTACTGCTAAAACCCTCTGTAGTGTAGGTTTTTTGGGTTTTTTTGTGGTTTTGTTTTTGGGGTTTTTTTATGCCTTTTGTTTAGCAAAATATAAATATTGGTCATTTCCAGAGTTCTTCCCTTCAATACTCAAGCTCCTCTCTATAATCTGTTATGACACCTGAACTTATGCTTGTGCCAGAGGACTACACAGGCAAGTAGTAAAAGAATCTCTGCTGTAGAGATGCTAAAATCTCCTGCACAGCTTTAACTCTCTTCAGCTGTTGCGCTGCTGTAGGATCATACTTTGAGATGGCTTATTCATATGGGACAGCTATGATTACACTGGTGGCCTGTCTTGATAGTCCTGCTTCACCTGACAGTAGCATGAAGCCCTCTGAGGTTGCTGGCCAGAGCTTCATGTGGACTCGAGAGGTCAATTGACTTGTAACAAGCCAGGAAGGTAGTTTTATAAAGTGGCAGTCAACGCAGGATGAGCAGATGGGCAGTAATAGGGCAACAGAACTGTGCTGTGATGCTGGGAGTGAAAGATTAAGGGATGTATAGGGAAGCAAAATGTAAAGCATCATGTTGGGGGGGAGAGGAAAAGATTTCTGAATCTAAGTGACAACACTGGCGTGCAAAACACTTGGTTATGCTTTATAAAGTTAAAACAAGGGGTGGATAAGGACATATAAACTGGCAGCAGATTGTGGTTTATGGTAATGACAGTCCCAGAGGAATGTCTTTCTCTTGGTGACATTGAACTAAATTGCATTACTCAAGATGTGTACTAAGGATGGGTAATGAGATGTGTGCATGGGAAAGAGAAGACTGCTGCTTTTATGATGGTATGAAATGACTGGGATGAGTGTATGAGTGTGCCTGCATGTGCACTCCTGAGAGTGGGTACAGAGGACAGAGGTGGATGCCAGGGCAGAGTGGGCTGAATGATTTCTGTTTGAGACCCCGCTCGCTGAACTTCTTAGAAGAAAAGGTCTTAGGTCATAAACATTGACCTAAACTTTTTTCCAAACTGAAATTAGGCCTTAAGTGCCTAAAACTTTGCCTTTAGAAGAACAGAGATGCTTATTATGTATTTTTTTTGCTGATGTTTCATGCTTTGAACTACAGTTGTATGTGGAAAACCTCTGGAAAGCTGTTTTTGTGAGGCTGATGGCTGAGAAATTGTTGGTAACGTTTATAGCCTGGGTGTCTAGGCTGGAACAGATTCACTGTGTCTCAAAACTGAACCATCCCCCTATCACTGCTCCAAAGTCTTGTGTGCCTGAAATAAAGGAAATGCCAGTGGGTGGAAAGCACCCATCTCTGCTCTCCTCAGTATGCCAGGGTAAGAAAACTTGTACCAGATCTTTCAGAAAAGATCCATTGTTCATCTAGTGATTGATCCTGGCACCTAATTGCTGTAACTTTTAATGTACTGTTGAACAAAATGCCTTCATTTTGGTTTTGTTGGGAAAGTGTTTGAACTTTTTTTTGTACTAGCTTATAAAGATCTTTTGGATAATTTGTGACTTAGAAATCACAAATAAAGTGGATAACAGGATACTCAGACTATCAAATCTGAGTTTTCATGCAATCAAACTAGTTATCAGATGAACAGCATATATCTTCTGCTAGGGAAAGGGCCAGGGCTATGACTCGCTGGTGCAAACTGTCTCTTTGTTCTGCATTTCCCTCTGTAGACAGAAGTTGTAGCTATATAGCCATTTGCATCCAGAGACTGACCTGTCATGACAAAGCTCCTTAGACCTGGCCCTTTGAATGGAGAATCATGCTGTAGAGCTGGTATCCATACAGCTGAAAAGGAAGAGAGAAGCTGTGGAGGCCTGGGAGCTTTGCAGTTGTAATATCTGCTAATCAAACAAATAAGTGCAGTGGTGAGGCCTTCAGTTACAGCAGGGAGGAAAGGGGTTAGTCTGTACCTGCAGTGTTGCATGTTGGCATTTCAAGTGCTTTGTGCAAAGATGTCTCTACTAGTCTGGACCACCTGGCTTCCTGTGTACCCTGTCAGTCAAGGATTCTTGCATTAGCCATCTCAATGGCTACTCAGCTCTTCGATTACCATCATTTTGGCTATGTGACAGGGAAATGGATATCTGTGACATCCTCAAGGGTATTCAAAAAGACCTTGCAAGAAATCCCAGGGAGCCACTATGAAAAAGGAGAGTATCTTTCACTGCCCCTCTGACTTATTTTAAAATAGCTCAGTCTTTTTTTTTTCTTTTTCCTGAACTGCAGGCGACTGTTCACTCTTTTGGGTTTGGCTGTTGGGTGTTTTGGGTTGAGTGGTTTTAGGATTTTAGTTTGATATTATTATTATTATTATTTCTACTTTAAGGGTAGTGCCTTAAAGCAAAGTTTGGTCAGTGGAATAACTGTGCTCTTAGATTTTTTTATGAGATAAGATTCTTTGGATTTCTAAACATTTGAGAAGCATCTGAATACATGGAAAAGACTTGCTGATACTTAGGCATATCACTACCTGTCAGGGATGCAGCCTTTTGCCATTCCTTCCTGTTGCAATACCTTCTTTTCCCAAAAGCAATGAGGAGCTTTTCCTTGAAGAACGTGTCATCTTAGAGCTGACATGTACCTGAGAGAGTCTTTGCCAATGCTGACTGGAGTAAATTCACTTAGGCTGATGCTTGATGAAGGGATGGAGGATTTATAACTTATTTGAGTTCCCATACATCACCCTCTGTGTCGCTTGCTTATGATGGCCCTGCCAGAAGATAAAGAAGTGCAGGAGGCTCAATGCAGGCCATAGTGACAGGCCAGGGACAAATGTCTCTGTTGGGTAAATTGATTTGAATGGTTCTGGTGAAATATCAGGCTTGGCTGAAAATACGATTGCATTTAGTGATCCAGCTGGCTTTGTATCCTGGTGGAATTCCAAATGCAGGGGAAGATAATTAAAGTAACGTGTGTATATATTTCGTCTCGAATAACGGACATGGATTTTTTTAGACATCTCTGTATGCTAATCTTTTACCCATATCTTATCAATCTAAATACAGTCTGGTACTACTTCTAATGTAGTGGAATTGCCATGAGGCTGATAAATATCATTTGTAATTTATAGGGTGTTTATTCAGGTAATGGTGTACAGAATACTTTTTACAGCCCCTAGAGTCTAAACAGGCAGACACCTAGAGGCATAAAAATGCATTATGAAAAGACAGAAAACAGACAAATTGTTTTATTTTCTGCAGGTAAAATTCAATGGACATAAAACTTAATATGGTGTTAAGAATCTGTGGTGGGTTTTTTTTCTTTCTTGTTTTTTATTTGTACAATGGATGCAGAGCTTGAGAAAAAGTGGCTGGCATGAGGATTGTTTAATTACATTTTTCTGAAGCAGAATACCTTGTTTTCTTTTTAATGTTGCCATTGTGTCCCCTGTGAGTCTGAGCCAGCATTTCCCCCCCAGCTGTGAGACATCTGACAGAGAGGGGCTGAGAATGGAGGCTGTGCAGAAGGGAAACCTGCTGGCTCTGCAAGCTGTGCCTGCAGAGTGGCTGGCACCCAGCTGCTCCCAAAGGCTCTCACTCCTTTTAGATGCTCGGTGGTGCCCATCAGATCTTTTGATCACTTTAGGGCTTTAAAGAAAGTAAGCTGTTCCATGCTAGCTCATGTCACTGCATTCTATGTTGAGAGAACATTTCTGTACAGCCCTTTATGGCAGAGAGTTGTGGGCTACAGCTGTCCTTGGGCTCGAGGTGGGTGTCGAGTCAGTGCTCTGCAAAGCACCAGCATTAAAGCTGTGTACGGTTCTTCTCCAGCTGCAATTTGAGGAGCTTTCTTTTATGTGTGTATAAATTTCTAATGCTGCTGGAGAATTGTTAACTGTTCTAACTCATAATTGTGGTCAGGTAAGCTGAGGTGGGGAACAGAAAGTGACACTTCCCTAAGTCTGCCTGCCATGTATTGGGCCAGAAACCCAAGATCAGTCCATCTCTCTTTTCACCAAGGTACAGATGATACATTGTTTTTTCTAGTCATATTTCTTTGTTGCTGCATCCAATGTTTTAAGCAAGGACATAGTTTTAGAAAGCATTGATAGCTGACAAATAATTTTCATCTTTTTCTTTTGAGACAAATCTGTTACATCAACATTTTCCTTCACATAGCTTTCCTATCTACTTCTTCCTGTAAATGAGTGACAGGATGGGGATCACTCTTCTGGTTCAGTTGACTCCTCAGCAGCCTTAAATTGCAGGCATCTCCTGCAGTGGGAATCTTGAGATGGCTTGTAGGACACTGCCAGGAAAGCCTAGAGCATGTAGATTTGAGAACAATCCAGCAAGAACTTGCTAGAGCTCAGACTGAAAATCATGTGGTCTCCTTTCTAATCTGTCATTTCCCATCAGTACAATTATAGAGGAGATTATCCCTAGTGGAACTGAAAATGCAGAAGGCTTTGACCAGTGAGCCATGGATAATCGGGGGAAATATTAGTGGAGGACTCAGTCTCCTGCAGCCAGCAGTGGTGACAGGTGGCATGGCTCTGTGGCACAGTGTTGTGGCATGAAGACAAAATGTCAGTCAATCATGTTTTATGGCTTCAAATTTTCTCAGAGCAGAAACATAACAAAATTAAGCCACATCACTTGCTATATGTGAACAGTAAATATACAAGAAATGCATCACAAATTGCCAAAATTGCTGGTCCAGCATATACTGTATTAACACAGAGAATATTCTGAACTAAGACTTGGCTCTGAGACTCCATTCTACAGTCCAGCTCTATCGCTGTCCCAAGTAAAGGAATCAGATCAGATATACTCTCTTTTCTTTTAAAGATACTGCATATTCATTTTCTGAACTGTAACTTGAAGACTTCTGCTTGATGAAATTTTCCCATTTCTTTCCCAGTATGAAGAATCCCCAGGCAGGGCAGTACTTGACCAGATGATCCTGCAACTAGTTGTTTTCCTTATTTGTTCAAAATTAGTTAGTGGGAAGATTGATCATCTGACTATAAACTGCTTTAATTAAATACAAATATCAGAGTTTTTTTAATAAGCCTCTGGATTGGATGGACAGTGTAATCTCATATCAGGGTTTTGTTGTGTGTGAATACTGTAATTAAAGTATTTTTTTTAACCCTGGAAGTGGCTGCGCTTTATCAATTGCAACTGATAGTACAAATCTACCTCACAGGGACACTTGATTGCTGATGTTTCCAACTACATTTTAATATCCTTTGAAAAATGTAGAAATAATGCAAAGAATGTATTCAGAATAATAAGGATATTATGGTGGCAAGTGTTCATTTCAAGCAAAAAACTATTCCTGTTGGTTGAGAAAGTGGTACTTCTGCTGCAGATCTTGGAATAAATAATGTAGGGCCTTTTTATTAACTCTGTAAGTAATGGCTTGTGTCAGAGTCCAGATTTCCTCATTGCTTCTTTGGAAAAATCTTTATTAGTTTTTTAGGAATATGTGGCCAGAGACAACAGACATTTGTGTCTGAAAACTAATAAACTTACGAAGTGGATCTGATCTGTGCTGTTTCTTATCCTGCAAAGGTGTGATGAGTTCCAACTTGTGAGCCAATCAGTTTTATTATCTCTTCATCGCAGTACTGGTGGTTCTTAGAACAGCTTGGGTTGGAAGGGACCTTATAGACCATCTAGTTCCACCCCCCCATGTTTTCCACATGTAGAGCTGTTTCTTCACTAACGGGAAATAAAATGCCTGTGTTTTGGCATAGGGCAGTGGTGTTCCCAGGGGGTCAGTGTTGGAGCTGATATTGCTTAATGCGTTCACTAATAAGTGAGGTGATAGGATAGAATGATCCCTCTCTTTAAATTTGCAGGTAAAGCTAGATAGTGGAATCAGTTGGAATGCCAAATGTCAGGGCTGCAATTCAAAGACACTGTCATGACCTGGAGAAGTAGGTTGCCAGAAGTATTAGCCACCCTAAGCACTGTGTGGTTAGGGATGAATTTGGAATCTTGTTACCAGCTGAGAATAGGGAAGTGATAGAGAGTCTGAAACATCCATTGCATTCATTGCAGGTCCAGAGTACTTTTCCAAGAGTACAGGTTTGATTGACTTCTCCACTGGTTGTCCTTGTTTCTGTTGCCTGCCTAGCATCAAACAAAGTATGTGAGGCTACCAGATTTATAGCATAAGCAACTCCAAATCCTAGCTACAGCAGTCCTCTTTTTGCTTCTATACAGATGTCTTTATGTCAAGGAATAAAATTTGAAACAGTCAAACCGAGCAAATCATCTGTGGATTTTGTTCACCCACGAAAGGCACCACAGAAGATGGAATAGATTTGATGATCCCTGTGGGTTAAATGGAAGTGGTCTGGTTTGTCAAAAGCCAGTTTTTAATGTTTCAGGCAATAGAAGGCAGCTGCTTCCTTCAACCTACATTTAAGACTAAGGGATAATGACAGTGAGGTAGAATAAAAGTGAGGTTATATTTGGAGGGCATGCAGTGTGTCCTCTGAATGAGGCTGCCCCAAATCTGAAGGCAAGTTGCACCCACTTGAACTTTATAGAACTTTAAAGCTCTCTATATGCAGAGAAAGCATTTCACTGGTAGTTTTACAGAGCAGCGTCTTCTTCACACCTTTATTTTCTGTTTATAACAGAGAAGAATTTTCATTAGATACACCAGCGTTATGTTGTCTCTGTTTCCGTTTCTGTCACTTTATTTAGATACTAGTTTGATTATGTCCTGGCACACAGACTAGTGTATGATTAATGTGTATGTAGATTAACCTGGAAACTTGGAAGTTTGATTCTGCCTGAATTTTACATCCCTCTCCCCCTGCTTTGGTTTCGTGTCTTGCTTGGATATGTTTCAGAGTTGAAATGCTGTCTTCTGAATGCTTCCAGGAGCCTGGAGGCACGTGGAAGTCTGCAGGTCTGCTTTTGAGATGATATATTCTAGGGAGTAGTCAGAGATGAAGAATCATGGCTTCAGTGGCCGGCACCTTTACTTTGTTGTTTTCAGTTCTTTGTTATGGAGCTGGCCAACAGTACAGTGTTAAAGTTAACAGTTTTGAGTGAAATACATGTGTTATATGGTCTCCAATTGTTTGGGTTAGAGAGTGCTTGTCCCTTTAAAAATGATAAATTCTTTCAGGGATTGTCACAAATTATAACTATATATTCCTGATCTGTCACAGAATATGAATGAACCATGGACTTCAAATGCAGCTACTCTGGCTTACCACATATCACTGAGCAGTCATTTTGTTTGTAAAGGCAACAATTGAAGTCTTGTCAACTGCCATGATTTAAAAAAGAAAACCAAAACAAAAAAGAATCCATATTCTGATTTTGATTTTATATGAAAAAAACCACCTAGTTTCAGCATTTAGGTCAAAGCAAGGCAGCATGATCCTTTCAGAGCCTGAGACACATTTTGGGAACATGTTGCTTATTATTAGCACTCCCATTTACTCTTTACATGACCTAGGAATACCAATTTACTTTCTCTTTTTTTTTCTTTCTCTTATGCATCATATAAAATTGCATCTCTTTTCTTTTCTCATCACTTTGTTGGAAATCATTGGATGTAAAAGGATAATAAAAGTTCTTGTTGGAGGGATTTTTTCCTCCTTATAGTTTGGATTTCAGTGTCCTGTCTATGTCCCTGGAACAATATACCTTTCCAGCTCTCCTGAATATTGGACCAGTAATCTGATCTTTAATTTGCATAGCTGTAATATGGGGATAATGCTTTTATAAACTCTTTGTCAAGTGCTTTGTATAGGAAAGGAATATCATGGCCCCTGATAGCTCATAGGGTTATGTGGTGCTAAATAAGTGTTCCACATCTTAAAAATGGGCTTTACTAGTCATGAGTTGGAAATCCTATCTAAAGAAAAGCTACATGATGGAACATAAACAGCTTTTCTGCACAGATTGTTTTATGGAACTTCTGGCAGAGAAATGCTGTGAGCAGCAAGAAGTTACTGTAGCCTCCTCATGTCCTTTGGATCTGAAGACTTCTCTATTTCTCTTATGGATTATTGTTTATTTGTTCAGTAGACTGAACTGCATACTTGGAGGCATTTCTGCAGAAAGCATTAACTTGTCAGGCTGCTGGGCCACACTTTCTGCTCCCAGCTGCCATCATCAGAAAGTTGTGTCCTACCCTAAGCAGCTGCTCTGGAGACAGCTGGCACAATCCAGCCACCCTCCAATTTGTGCTTGCTAGCAGCTGTCTGGCACATTGATATTTCTGAGATCATCCTTCTTTTTAATGAGGCAGCTCTGTGTGTCTTTACTGTTGCTCCTGGGTATGCTTTAGGTCCCAGCAAAATCTGTGAGCTCTTTGGTCATCACACTGAATTTTTTGGTGGCAACATGATGGCTTGATATGTTGGTCCTGTGTTACAGCAGATGTGGTGTTACAGTGGGGTAGAAGGAGGACCCTGATAGTCACAAGTGCTAGTTTAATGCTAGCCAGTGCTGTCCGGTCCTAGCTGCTGGACACTGGCGCTGTCTAAGCTAATAATAGCTCTCATTTGTCCAGCACCTTTACTGGAAGAGGGCCTGAAGCAATTTATGAGCTGCACTCAGGCAATGTATCCACCTCTGGGTTGAAATGAGACAAATATGTGGTGGTGCACAACAAAGCTGCCTGAGTTTCAGAAAATGTTGGATAATCACTGAAAGCTACTGGGTGAATGATGGGTTTATTGTCACATGAAGGAATGGACAGCCATTGGATTCTCTTTAGATGTCTCCCTTTGAAGAGAACATCTGAGCAAAAGAGAAAGGCCAAGAAGAGACTCATAAAGAACTGGATTATGGTGATTTGGCATTTTCAATTATTTCCTTCCCAGGAGCTTCACTAAAATTTGTTCAGCAGATCCTGGCTCCTGGGAGGAGCCCAAAGCTACTGTTGGGCAAAAGCTCATGTAATCAGAGCATTTAACAAGGATGCAACAGCTGGGCACATGCTCAGTTGTAAGGCTGGTAAGTTTTAGAAATTAATCTGCTGGAGGTTTTTGTACACAGATCTTTAGGACTGTGAGTGTGAGACAGCTTGTTCAATTTGTTAAACATCTGTGGAACAGTTCATGAAGTTTATTTAATGGGAGCTCTCTTTCAATGATGAAATGCAGTAATAGAATTTGTGCTAGGTGAATATGTGAACTGAAGCTGATGTACACCAAAACCCTCTGAGCAACTAACTTTATATCTGTGGGTTAAAATAATATTAATCAAGCTTATCAGGAACTGTCTCTCCTAAGGGGAGGTTCACATATGAGTAATCATCTGTATCTTACTCACAACTAACCATGCGTGCCACTCTGATTAAAAAGTCTCTATTCAGAGGAGGAGGGATAACAGAAGGATATGAGGATACTGTACATTAGGAAACATTCAGTATTGCATCACTTCGGGATGGTTGGATTTTTTTATTGTTAGGAGACTGGAGTCATGATGTGTGTGTGTGAACTGGTCCTCCTCTTCCTGTAGTGGGATACTGAAGCACCTGTGGGCTCTAGGATCCCACCACCTTTTTCAGGGTCTGGTGCTGAAAGATAGAAAACAGACTTCTGTCTTTTCAAGTGCACAACTTGTGTGGAACCTTCTCTGTTGCTACTTCTCATTTCCAATTTTCTTTGTAGGCAGAGCTCTCTCCTCTCTCTGATTGCTCTGCATCTCAAAGAGGGTCTCTTTTACTGCTTCCTGATGTGGCTTTGTAACACTTCTGTAGCCTTAGGGGGAGGGCGGTTTTCTCTCTGAAGTCCTTCAGTGTTTCCCCAGCCCTTGACCTTATTATCTGAACTCCTTTTGTTCCTCCTCTCACAGAGCAGAGGAGAGGAGGATGGAACAACTTCAGCTGTACCATTGGTGCTGTAGACCAGGGGATTTAGGAGAGAGAAATTTCTGACAAACTAACACTGTTGAGGAAGAGAAACATATGCTTCCACTCATGCAAGGCAATGCAGAATGAGTACCCTGAGGCAACTGCAGTTCTCATCTGTTTCAGGTGAATGGAGATATGCTCTTTGGAATCAGATTTGCTCAGGTGTTAGTGACCTCCTGCCTCTACAGACTCCACCAGGATTGTAATTACTGTACTGCTGAAAAGTCATTAAGTTTCTTTCACCTAAGCAATAAAAACCAGTGTGAGATAGAGGACAAGGTGCTTTGGGAAAAAAAAAACAAAACCAAACAAAGAAGAAACTAAATAACAAGAGTTTTGTCCTGAAGGTGCTTAATTACATCTGTTGGGGGAGAAAGTAGGAATGGGGTGTTTGCTGCCTGTCTCAGGAGTTGGTAAATGAGAGTGAGTGTCTGGCTTGGTGAATAGCAAGTCACTTCTGGCTGTGCCAGAGAGAAAATGTGTTGCTATGCCTGAGTTGCTCAATACCCATTCTCTCAACTTTCTGTTCAACTGAATCCCTATTTTTGTGCACCTGCTTTATTGCTAGTGATGATGATGTCCTCAAAATTTTTCTAAAGTCCCTGTCATAAGATGCTGAAGGTCAGGGCTTTCTTAAGCCTTTTCTGCTCCAAGTGGAGATGAAAGTGGTGTACTGGACTTAGGATCATTACTCAGGGCTCTCAGCATCAAAATGGAAACTATCCTGGACCCATAAGTTCAGATTCCAGCAAGACTAGGTTTTTTTCTCTTAATTATCTTGCCATAAGTGCAGAAATTCTGTTTTTCCTTAGGGTAATATATCTCTGATCAGTAAAACTAAGTCAGTATAAAATGTATGTAAGAGGAGACTTAGATACTTTAACTTGCCATTTCAAGATAT
This sequence comes from Edolisoma coerulescens, assembly GCA_013397115.1. NCBI lineage: Eukaryota > Metazoa > Chordata > Aves > Passeriformes > Campephagidae > Edolisoma > Edolisoma coerulescens. Next base: position 1,924,474 of record VWZW01007936.1, on the reverse strand, counting down.
TTATTTCAATCTTCATATTTAGAAGAGACTTTAAAAGTGAGAAGAACAAAATGCTGCCACAGCATTTGGTGGTGGTAGTGTGGAATTTGTAATACAGCAGTAGTCAAAAGGTCTTTGAAGAGCAAACCTCCTGAGATGCTTTGGGTGGAGGGAAAGCCCTCAAGCAGTTCCAGGATGGATGACTATGTACGTGCTTTTCTCTGTGTGACTATCCATAGAGAGAGAAGAGAATTACAGAATGGCTGATTCAAATATGACTGGTTTGAGACTCCAAAAGGGCATTCAGAGTTAGCTCTGGTACCAAAGCTGTTTTGCAAATGTTTCTACTGCATGTGTCCCCAGGTTAGGGTTGTCTGTAGGCTTTTCATTTTAGTTCTGTATGGTACACCCAGTGCCGATGTGAGCAGTAAGATGAATGGCTATTTATTTCATCTTACCAGAGCTAATCCATCATGGTGCATGTAGCAATTGGATTTCTGCACTCCAAAAAGCTTTTACTTCCAGATATTAAATAAATAAATAGATGTAAGGACCTCTCTGTCTCAATCTTTATTTTCGTTCTTCTTCTTCTTTTCCTTCTCCTTGCCTGCTGTGTAATAAAAACGTTCATTTATTTTGGTAAATATCCATAATTTGAAAATAGCTTTATTTAGTACTTAGCCCACTGCAGACATGAAGTGACTGATAGCAGCTTTGTTCTGGAATGCCAGAAAATAAAGTCAGGATTTCTTTTTTGATTCCTTGATTAACTGCAAACAAATGTTTTCATTCCTATGGATCAGCAAAGACATTGCTTCAGGATGTAAAGATGCAACCTTTGTTAAGTCCTATTATTAACTTTCTGTTGGAGTTGATTATTATTTTTCTTTTTTGATGTTTCAGCAAAATAGATGAAATGATGATTAATACTTCATCATCTGAGGTTCTCTCTGTAGTCATTTATGACATGTTTACCCATTCCTTATCCCTCCAAGTTCCTTTATAACATTCTACTAATATTTCCAGAAATGTTTAATTCTTGTTTATTTGTGTTAAAAGCTTTATGTAAGATATTTATTCGATCACCTTTGGTTAATTTGTTTCTTTTAATTCCAGAGCTGTCCCACCTGTCTACTGTGTATGCTACTGTACAAGATCAAACCATTTTGTACTCTTTCCTATGGGATTGGTTAGTTAGGTGGGTTTGTAGTTTTACAATAAATTCCAAAGCCTAACACTTCAGTTCCACTTTATATGCTGAAGAAAAAATCCTAATGGTTACTTTTTCAAAATTAAAGGACATTTTAGGGAGAAAAATAAAAGAATACCATCATTTTGCTTCAATTCATTGTGGTATCTGCTTGTATAAATCATTAAGAAGATTGGAGGTGGGTTAAGACATTGGGGCCCAAACTCTTTTTGTTTAGAAGAGCTGTGAGAGGGGCCACCACTACATTTAAGGAGTCTAAGTATGTTTTTAGTGGCTACTGAAGCCTCAGATTTTACTGTACACCTTAGGGGCTATTACTATGGAATTGTGGTTCTTTCC